>RXPK01000255.1:2002186-2247634 GCA_004143645.1 Protaetia brevitarsis
ATACATTCGATGATTATCAAAGACCTTTGTTTTATAGTTTGTTCAAGGGGAATCTCGTTACGCCAAGTATGGAGTATCTTCCAGCTAGATTTTATGTTGTACATTTGTGTTTTTAGCTAGAACAAAAGCTCTTTCCCTTAATTGAGATCCCTAATAAAATAAAAGATAACCATTACATTTTCTCAACTGTTTCTTTTGGTACGTACTAATTACTTCTTTGATACAAAGAAAGCATTAGTTTCGTATTATTCGTTTCCTCTTTGTCAATTATGAATTTGTTTGTAATCCGAAATATAGTAACTTGTACCCGGAATACAATGCAACGACAATAATCATCTCTATTAAAACGTTTCGTGCAGTACTTTACTTTTAATTTGTACCGCGTTTAAGATAACGGACGTTTAATTGTAAAAACAGGTTCCACAGAAGAAGCTTTTATCTAATATATAACGTTGACAAATACGCTTTGCCTTCACTCTTTTGTGATCCTCTGAATTGAACCAATTTATATTGCTCAAAAGTACACAGATCAATAACGAGATAAATTAAGCGAATGTGCAGACTTACAGCGTTTCACACTTTTCGGAAAGTTTAGAACAGGAAGAAAAAGGAAACTCCAGCATATATACACGCGTTAGAATCTAAATGTTTTGCCCGGTAGAAATTAATTAAAGAAATCCCTCGATTTTTACTAGAAACATTCTTGTAGCGTATTAAGTAGAAGTTATGACAGCAGCATAAGTTATAAAATTTTGCAATGTTATTATATTACGCTAGAGGTAAATGTAAGTTTCTTGAAGCGCTTAAAATATGGCCTTAAAGTTTCAGTGTGGAAATTGCTACATTTCTTCACGCAGAACAGGGTCTGCTCTAAAGAAGTTATAACGAACAGGCGGCTAAGATTAATGATTTATCTGCGAGCCAAACGAGTTCTCTAATTCAATATTTTGGGTCAGAAGTGTACAAGTATATGCGTAACATAGTTTTACATTCCGATTATGAATATAAGTTCCAAAGAACTTAGAGCAGCTAATAGAAGTAACATCGTATAGCAGTCGCTATATGCGGGCGTGAAGCACACACGCTCGATTTTGAAAACAATTTCCCCGATTCAGCAGCGCATTGTTTCGTTCCGTTTTTCTGTATGTTCAATAACCTAACATGCGTTTGGGTATTTTCCTATTTAAGATGATTTATTTTACTTTTAATAACTACAACTACATACAATAGATAATTGCATTTTAATGTTTTCTAATAAATAATAAAATAAATACCTCTGAATTCATATTATTAATGTTAGTGATCAATATGTATATGATAATCATTATGTTCACGTTACCTGTTAATTGAGGCAAATTAAAATATTTATTTTTCATGAGTATAAAAAATGAATTGCCATTAGTAGCAACCGTATAGCTTTTCCTCGTTGTATGGAACGAGTTTGGCTTTTTTATTTATTAATCCTTTTGTACAAGTACACTGAAAAACGGATTTATTTGATAATACCAAATAAATATTGAGTTAACTATGGGAAAACAAATATGTGGTTAATTCAACGAAATTATTTGTTTATTTAACTCTTTATTTACTTGAGAGGACGAAATATTTTGTTGGATTAACTAATTTTTATGATAAAATATGTTTGAAATTATTTTGATGTCCTGGACAAATTGGTTTTTCCGTGTACAAACAGAGAATAAAGGATAAACAAAATAAAACAAATTGCCATCAAAAGTAGAGGAAACGACTACAAAGTCTGTTTGTAAAAAACGGGAAATGTCAATGCAGGAAAATAAATTTTCATTACTATTCATCACTGCTCACCTAGATTTTATAGTTACTATTTTTAAACATGCTCGGATAGAGGAATATCCCAAGTAATAAAATGTTTTGCAAGTAAAATTTAAGATACCATTGCATCAGAATAATGTAAAAAATAGGCGTTGTTCAAAATATAATGTAACATTGACTGGTTACTATGTAGCTTTTAGTAAATATGGTTTATGTTGAACATAAATACTGAAAGCAAAGTACTTGCATATGTATGAAAAAACTACAGTAGGTAACATCAGAGAGTTGTGAAATAAAGTGTCATAAAATTAAGAAAATACACATAATTGATGTAATATCTTATTTATTATTGAAAAATATTTGTTTATGTAAAATACTTCTAGTTCTAGATTTTTCTAGGCGTTCCGATGTTACTCGACACTGTTCATTCTTGCTTTACTCCCACTCTAGGAGGAAATAATATAAATATTTTGTTTTATCATGGCTTCTATCCTAAATGTGAACAAGTGTTTCTATTACTATAACTTCTTTGATAAGTTTCAATTACGTTACTGATTTTTTGATGCCACGACTAATATAAATTTACAACGTTGATGACAATATTTATTAGCAAATACAAAAATAGAAATACAGGACGTGTACAAAAAACACTCGTTTATTCACAAGAGTTTGTTAATCAATGATGTTGTACACTATGCATTATTTATTCATAAACCATTACTCAACGATTACGAGATAAAGCAATATGTATCTATATAATTGGAAGGAGAAAGTGGATTGCTGAATATTCAGAGCTTTGAATGGAGTTATAAATGCTGCGTTCTTCCAATAAATTATATGTTGTAAGATAATGAGTTACATGGATTACATCGGTGTATGAACTTGTGTTCCAGCGAACATTGAGTTTCTGATTATAGTACTCTATTTTATTTCACATGAAACACTTCTCTGCAAAGAATTTATGAAGGTCAATGTTTCATAATTAAAAAAAGATATTTTTGACTGAGTGTGCGAAAGACAGACAGGTAGGTCCCCTTTTCTGAATAAATAATCCCTCAATAATTGCCTAAGAAAAACCAGAGTGAGATTCGAGTCTCGGCCACACGCACTAGTCGAAACTTCTTAAAGCAGTCGGCTAATGCAGGATTCCATTATTTTTAATGGCGTACCCTTACATATTATTCCAATTTTGAATTCTACGAAAATGAATAATAGGATTTTATTGAATTTCCAAAGGTTTTCGGGCGAATTGATATAGCCCTAAGCAACTTCGGACAATTCCATGATCAACAAGTACATTTTTCTTTATTAAACTAGTATTTTTTCTTAATTGAATATTTCAAGTTCTTCATTTACTCAATGCGAGAGAAGTCTTAGATAATTTAAAAAAAAATACTGTGTCAAATAAAATGACTTGAAATGTAGTTATTTTGTGGTCAAATATAGAAAAAAGAAACCGCTCACCAATGCCCCTATGATTGATTTCCTCTTGGATAGTTTCTAAGATGGCAAAATAGTTTTAGTTATTTCACAAAATTCAAATATTAGTAACAAATCGCTTGTGCTGAGAAGTCATGCTTTCCCGCAATTGTGCCGCATTTTCCCGGAAACAATTAAAAAAATCCAAATAATTTTTTAAAAAAATTTATTAAAATGTTATTAATAGGAACAAAAAAAGTACTTTCTATGTATTCAAAAGGCAACAGGAGTTACGCGAAAAGAAGGTTTAAAGAAATTTAAATTTTAGGATTGGTTTGGAACATGGTTTATAAGAATTAGCTGTTTATTTTATACCTGTTATTACTTCGATGTTTTATTTGAGTTTGTTCTTTATTATTTGAACCGTTGTTGGCTTTAATCGAATCTTTTTTCCTATAATATTTTATAATATTGCAATTTTGAATAAGCCGGTGAAACAAGAATATAATATGCCCTTAGGTAATATGCTGCTTTACATCAATATTGGGCAAATACTGTTTTAATATTTACAATTAGCATACACAGAAACAAAGCAAACGTAAATCACTATAAGTTGGAGAAGATTTATATCGTAGGCATTTCTTAAGAAAGGCTAAAAAACAATGTTATTATTAAAGATAGACGTAAATCACAGATAGATGTTTTACTTGTTGTGCGGTATATGGTACATACTGACAACAACATAAACTATAAATTAAAACAAGGGGGTGATAACTTCACTCAACATATCAAACATTGTAAATCATTTGCCAAAAACTCAACAGCGATTTTATTCTTTTCTTAAAACTATTAATATTAGTTAAATCTTTAATAAGAGGCGAGAGTTTATTAAAGCATTGATAACCAGTGTATATAAAACTCCTTTAGTAAAAAGCGGTATTGCGCAAATCGGGGTTGTATTGTTCCCTGTATCTTGTATCATGTGAATGTTATATGTTGTTTTTTCAAACATTTGTAATTTTTAAATACGAAACAACATATCTCGTATATATACAGCGATCCACCCAGAGTCCACCATCAGGCCCAACAATCTCGCAGAATCCGTGAAAGGAATTTGCAATGAATTCACCGTAACGTGTTTTTGATCGTTGTTATTGTTTGCTCGACAGGAGAATTTCATAACTACTGAGCTATCAGCATTTATTCTAAGTTTGTTTTTATTTGTCCAGAACTGGAATTTTTGTAAAACGTTTGTAGTTAAACGCATAGTTTCTTCCTAATTTGAACCTGATACGAGAATATCGGAATCATCTGCGTAGCAGATGAGAGCCACCATATTATGCTTCAAGAACATATGTATATAAATCATTTATAAACACAATAAAAAGCGTTGCGCGAAGAATGGAACTTTCAGGAACTCCAGTAGTTACACAACGGACTTCGGACGTGATCCCATCATCCAGCCTAACTCTATTACTTAAATAGGATGAATGCCCCTGAGCGTAGTAAAAACTTCATTAGTCTGTTGTTAATGAAGGCTTTCATAAATTTTAGAAAAGGCCGGCAACAAACTGATCGGCTTATAATTAGGCATGTCATTTGGATCACCCTTTTTAAATAACGGCTTTACAAACGCATTCTTTAATTTTTCCGGAAAACAACCTCTGGTTAAAGTTAAATATAGTAGTTTATATAAATTTATGTTATTTTTTGCGTTGAATTAAAAAAATGTATAATATTTAGGCTGCTAATACCACTTTTTCTGTAAAAAATATTTTTTGCAAAACGAGAAATGTAGCCGTAATTGGAAGACTTATTCTTCGTTGAAACATACCCAGTGCAAAACATATAATGGCAAGATGCTCCATTTTCTTGACTTTATTTCTTTAATATAAATATTTTTCCTCTTGTTTGTAGAATACTCACTAAGCTCAATACAACGGTTACCCTTACCTGAAATAAACCCTTTTCCCACATCTTTTTTTTAATTAAAAAGAATATCTTGTTTCAAGCATAATACACTCCGAGTCTAATAATCTAATATATTTGCAAGATCGAAATAATTCGATTGGTTGCGCGATACACGTACTCAGTGGCGTAGATAAGAAATTTGGGCCCCTAGCGAAACTTTTAGGGGATCCTGTTAGAATAATTACTTAATTCCTATTTACAAATGGTGGAAGCGTCGGATTTTGAGTTAAAATTTCGAAAGATATTTGTTGTATTTTCTATAATATGTTTTTATTATAGAAATTCTTGCAACTTTTGTAGAAGTTTTTGTTTACTCGGTTGTATTTTCTTGCTTATATAAATATATTATGAGAATGAAAATTACTTAAATTTAGTAAGTATTACTTTTCTGTAAAGAATACTATTCTCTGTATACCACTTTGTTATTTAATTATTATATGCTAATTTTTTGGTTGTTTACATATTTTATCGTTTTACACAAAGCAGTATTCACATAATAGCGAGTCTACTGGATTATAGTTCTGTTATTATTATTATCAATCGTACGAAAATTATTTAGTTAGAGTACGATCATTCCAATTCATTCATTAGTTATAGAATCCATATAATACTTAGAATAGGTAGTCTTCTGTAGTATCTTTAGGTTGAGCACGGGGTTTAGGACGATTTGTAGTTATTTAGCTTTTCATAATGAAGTGTATACCACTATAGAAACGTATGAAGTAACTGCGCCAAACATTTATTTCAAATTATTTTAAAGTAATTACTTTTAAATTATACACTACATAATTTTTCTTGGTTTCGACTTGGTTTGCTAATATGTCTTTTGTTTGGGTTTGTTTCGAATTCTAGCGCGTAAAATTTCTTGAGAGAAAATATTATCTAATAGATAGTACTTAGAAGTAATTTATACAATTACCTAACCTTCGTATTGGCTATATTTTAGTTTCTGTTATAGAACTAAAGAAAATATATTTCCTTAAGATTTGGTAATGAATTTCTCGATTTGCTCGTTTTCATACAGAATTTCCAAGTAGAACAAAAATGTAACGACATATAATTTTTTAATAGAGTGACGAAAGATAAATTATCAGTAGGTACATGATATTGACCAAGAACGAGAGACAACAAATCTGGAATGAAGAACAGATTTTCCAAAGCAATCGGAAGTTGAGCAAATAACACTAGTTACAATTAGTATGGAATAAATAGTTCAAAGATAATTAAGAACGCAAACAGAAGCAAAATTAGCAGAGGGTAGGTCTTTGAGAACAAGTAGTGGGAGGCTGCAGGGAAGTTTAGATGGAGTGATGAAGTAGGTGAGAAATGCTACCCGAAAAGCTAGATATTACGTGAGAAGTTACGTGGGTTAAGTGAAAAGGACTCGATGTCAACCAGATAAAATTATCGCCTACAGCCTAGGTGATAATTTTCTGGATCAAATGAATTTTTGAGGTATTCTGGAAATGATCCTTCAAGAGAAATATTTGCTTTGTTTCATTAGAGTAGCATTTTTAATTTTTGTGTCAAAAGTTGCAATAGTTGATGCTTATACTTAATAAGTTAACACAAATTAAGCTTAGAAAGCTTGTATTGTAGCTATTAAGATTTTTACTTTTCTATTCAAACGTTCCTCATTGATACACATACTTATTTTACCTAAAATTACATTTATTGATCCTAAGTACTATTTAATAATAGACGAACGAACGGTAAACTATGCTTGTGAAGCGTAAACAAACATTATTCGTTTGCCGGTTTTATTTCCGATAGAAAAAACATCGCGGCATAAACAAAATCGAATGCTCACCAATATTCACAAGCGAAAAGGTATGAATAATTGACGAATATTGAACGTCTAGTTGTGTGTCCTACGACACGCTCTATTAAAAACACGTAGGCGGTGTCTTTGATCACTTCCACTTTTCCTAACACCTTATTTTGTCGCCGTCTGAGCAATCGTCACATATATTATCATTTGTGGTCCGTATTTTTGAGATTGCCTGAGCCCAAAACTTGTACAATAAATCTATTGTTACTTTACGTTTTTGCTTTATGGCACCCACGGGAGTAACTTGATTAATCTGCGTCGCTCTAAGTCGAGAAAATCGGTTACCCGGAATCCTCTCGTCTCGTTCTACCAGCGAAACATACATCTTAGCGATGTCTACGACCAACTCTGTACGATCCGCTGGTCGAACACGTCTCTCGATTACATCAACGTGACCGGAAGATATTATAACACGTCATTTCGCTGAGAATTAGTTCGCGAAGTAACGACGGTCTTAGGGACCGAAAGACCGCAACATCGGCCCTTATTTCCCAACTGGTCCTAGCATTTGACTATCGCTGACTGTTTTCGAGCTTGACATCTTGAATAATTGGATTTCGACTGGGTGTTGTATACTCGAATCTCCTGAGATACCGAAACTAAATCTTTGTCGAATTTTGTTTTTGTTTTCTTTCGGGATTTGTGTTTGCCAAGTAGTAGAGACACTTAGCGATGTTTATACTTTCATTCGGAGTTACAGTTACACAGACCTTGATAAAAAAAAATAACTAGAGATGTGTGACGGATTCTAAACATTTAAATGGACAGCTGGCTACAGGCATTCTAATGTGACTTAATGTACTCATGATTTTTATTGAGTTGGGTATGTAATGTAGTGGGGGAAGCGCTCGTCTGCCAACCCTACCCTGGGGCGTAAAGCACAAGCAAAGCTATAATTTATAGCGGAAATACTATTCTTTTAGCAATCGATAGTCAGTTTTATAACAATAAGGCCGTTCGTCCACCGGGGAAACCAAAACGCGGCAACCGTTCGCTTACGACCAAGCGACCGGCACATTTAAAACTGTATTTGCTAGTTTATCGCGGTAACTACGACATATTGCGAGAAGCAACGAATCGCGTACGACCAAACTGATCGGTCACCACGGGTTTGGTCGCTTACAATATACTTGTCAAATGTTATAGTGTTGTGCCAATTTTTCGTTTACGACACAATTAAAAATGCCGCGATCACTCACAAAAGCTGAAAAAGTGCTAAAGTGAAGTTTGTGCAGGAGATAGAGAAATATCCCTGTCTATATAATTATAAGTTAGAAGAATATGCTAAAAGAAATGTGGTAGATTCAGTATGGGAGAGAGTTGCAAAAAACCTTAGATCTGATTTTAGGTTGGACTGATTTTTGGTGGACGAATGGCCTTAAAGTACCAACTCCTGGCAGATGCTCAGCTCGACGGTAAAGGGTTCGCAAACGGCGTCAAACTTGACAAAAAATACGAAAAATCATTGTTATTTGCTGAAAGTTTATGAGTTGATCTTTTATACTCCTAATTAACTAACCTAGTTAACCTTGTAGTACCCTCTATAACTTACGCCTCGTTAGTCTGGGGGCATAGAGTAAATCTAGGGTATGCTGTAGGTCCGGTTAGTAAAGTTCAAAGGATTGCCTTTTGGTCATCACGAGAGCTATGGCCTCAACGCCGACGGCTGCTATGGAGACTATTCTTGGGTTTCCCCCGTTGCAGTTGGTGTTGTAGTCTGAAGCAACCTTAGGGGCTTACAAAGCAAAATGTAGTGGACGCTTCTCTAAAGGGTACAGCGTTGATATCTCCAGCAGGGAAACTGCAATAGCGTGCATGCGCAAACCGAAACGGGGTCTATCTGCTAGTTTGTCGATGAATTCGAAACCCGTAATGACACGGATTGATGTAGGACTCCCGCGAGAGCAAACAGCCCGAAGCCCGCTTCGCCTGGAGGCCTCCCTCACAATTGTCTAGACCAAAATTATTGCCATCCAGACTTGTGCTGATGGTATTTCAAACTGCCTGCGCAAGGATGGAAGGATGGAAATCATCTCCGACAGTCAGTCTGCCCTCAAAGCTTTGCAGCATGTCAGCATTTTGACCTTGAGGCTGGTCTGGTAGTGCCACAGAAAACTTAAACGGCTGGCGAAACATCTAAATGTTACATTGAGGTGGGTGCCAGACCACTCTGGGATCAGAGGTAATGAAGTAGCTGACACGTTAGCAAGGGGAGCCAGCGAGCTGCCGTTCTTAGGTCCAGAACCAACGTGTGGTAGCATCAAAACGTTTGTCACTTGCTGCTAGGCACTGCTCCTTTTGGAATGGACTCGCCGTCACAAGACACTGTAAATCTGTAGGACTTCATCCGATTGAGGAAGACTCCGTAAGGCAGCCTTTATCAGCAGGGACAGATTGAGGTTACTCACAGGAATCTTAACTGGGCACTGCGCACTAAATAAATATATGTATCGCATGGGGCTAGTGAACTCTCCAGATCTGTGGAGAAAGTGTGGAACGGCGGAGGAAACTTCTTGTCAACTGCCCAGTAGTGGACGGGGAGAGGCAGACGCACTTTGGGGTCGATCAGTTGTACGAACCCAGAGTCGGTAAATTAATTCTCAGCTAGATTGCGAACTTTTTTGGTAGGGATGCAACCTGACTGAGGGGGCTAAAATTGACTTGGGGCACAATAGGTATTTCTTTCCGATTTGCCTTCTTCAGGTCACACTCGCCCATGAGAAGAGAAAAATAATCTCGACGTGGTAAACGCTCTTTCAAAATCGGCATTACCTATTCGGATCTACTCAATACGCTTCGAATTATGGTTAAACGTTATATCAGCTGCTTTAAATACTGGCTTAGAAATTCTTGAATAATTCTTCTTGTAATAAAGATATCGAAACAAGCTGGGGGTGAATAGACTGAATACTTAAGGGGAGATTAGATTACACAATCAACATGGGGGAGACACTAGAGGCTTCAGTCGAAAGGGGACGTCCATAGGACGGGGATTTGTCCGCTTTCCTTATTGTGGACCAGCTACTAGTAAAGCTACACAATGGAGTATATAAAACTTTAGCGTACGAAGATGGTCATTTTCACCTAGTGCGAATTCAACAGCGTAGTGCGAGATGAAATGCAGAACGCTCTGCAATTTGTATTATAGTAGTTTTGGAGGGTTCCTCCAAAACTACTATAATAGCGTTCACGAAAAGGAGGAACTTAGATGGCCTTGCACTCCGGATTGAAGAAATCCTAGCTGCCAAGTTTACTTGGAATCGACAACTTCAGAGGATTAAAACCAGGTCAGAGACAGTAGTCGCGGTAGCTAAGCGAAAACATTGAAAAACAAGGGGGTTATGATCTAACATGGTATACCGGACGTACATCACGGTAGTACAATTCATGATCACTTAGGGATTGCTGGAGCTGTGGATAATGATGCAGTAGTAAACAGCTTTAACCGAACTTAGCAATATAAAGAGGCTTTTGCGTTTAGGAATAACAAGAACAGCGAATGCTACTTCTACAGCAATGGAGACCTCCTTCCTTGCCGTTTGGTGATAATAGGCTAGGCAAGATTAGAGCATGTCAGACTACAGAAACTACTAAATAGCAAAAATGTAAGATTGGTGCACAAGAATATTGTCCACCATGATTTCGAGGAATTTTTCTAACAGAAATTTTGAAATGGAAATCTCGAATCGGAGAAGCTGGAAGCAATCCAAGGAATCCGATTATAGAGAAGACAGGTTCGGAGAATTTATTTGATTTACAGACTGATTAAAAACCGAAAAGGGACTAGAACTGGAATCTACAGCGAGGTGAGAAATACCATGATTACACTTCCACTAGGAAAATATGCCACAATCATTCAAGCAGAGGCGTACCCAATATTGCGTTGCGCAGCCGAAATCAATCAGAAGGCTTATGAAGAATGAACGGATCTATATTGCAACAAATAGTCAGCGATACTAAAGGCACTAGTGATCTCCAAGGTACGATCAAAACTGATTTGGGAATGTATTGAGAACTGAGTAACTTGACAGACTCCAATTAAATTACTTTGCTGGATATACCCGGACATTCAGCAATTGAAGGAAGTGAAGAAGGTGACCATCGGTTTCATATATAGGGCCGAGAACGGTTTATTTTTGGCAGTGTTCTGGGAGAAGAAGAGTGAAAAGCTCAGTTTAGTAGGAATCATCTTTGCACCATAACAGGTCTCTTTACATGTAGTTGTGCGCTAAAAGGAGAAAATTGGGATTAACAATGGAGGGTACCAACTGCAGACTATGGAACCGGATGACAGAGAACTCTTACCACATTCTGTGTGAATGCGAACTCTAGGACGTAAAAAGACAGACAAGCCAAAGATGAACCCAACCAGAGACTTGTACAGATTAGTGCAGGTACTAGGATACTGGAATGACTGCTAATTGGTAACAGAAATGGGAGAATAAATATGACAATGCTTTTTTTAAGTTTTCTTCATCACAAATACAAAAATGAAGCGAAGGGTATCGGGAAATACAAAGAACATATTGCTTTTATAAATATACATGATGACATTTACTTGATGTCTCATTGGTGTAAATGAAAAATGAAAGGCAAGACCTAGTGCTAAAATAATGAAGCATCATCAAACGTATTTTGTAGTGGAAACTGTATGACATGGACTACTCGAAAACACTATAAAGTATTGGTTTTCTGAGTTTAAGTTGTCATTTCCTTTACTCAACGAATTATACCGGCCATTCTAATATCCTGGATTCTATGCTTATCTGTACCAGGTATCTACCTGGTTGATCGAAGTAATCTTCAGGATTGATTTTGGCTTACCAAAAATTCCTTGTCTTTTTTGCGTCCAAAGCTTCGATTTGACACAGGACTTGGTAAACTGTCTCTGCCACATCCCATTACGCAGTCTGCAGTGGGTATCTCTACTTTTGATTTAGATTTTCCATAACTGCCCTTTCAGTCCACAGTGTCCTGGTAGCAGGCTTTGAACTGAAATTGTACCATAATAGTGATTTCTATTGAGTGCAATCGTTTTCTTTTTAATGTTCTGGCCTAGCAGACTTCCAAAAAATTATTTTTTTAAGAATTAAAATAATAAATAAAAGCCATGTTGTGAATGGAACTCCATGCTCTTGACTTTTACAAAATGTTTGTTTATGTCGTGAAAGCAACCATGAGAATTTGCTTCATTCATTCTCGGGCTTCACACTGCAATGTTCACACATAGCTATATATGTTCATCCCGATGCTAGGGGAATGTGCCGAAAACGCTTCTGTGCACAGCATGTTCAGCTCTCTGTGCGAACAAATGAAACGCTGTCTCTGTGGATTTTCCTGCTTGATAGGCGTATTAGTCTAGCAGTGATGTAATGGCTGATATAGTAATAGATCATCCTTTAGCATCTGTCTAATACCTTTTCGAGAATGATCAGCAAAATACACATCACATGACTAATTGGGCTGAGAGATTTTGCTCTATTTCCTCTCGATTTTTGAAATAAGAGTAACTCTGTTCAGTTTCCAGACCATTCGTGTATATTGCGAGTGAGACTTCCTCTGGGTAATATACTGAGCTTACTCTAACATCCTTTTTTTGCAGCGCACTATGGAAGGCGCCGAGTGCAAGTATCACATCTTGTCTCTTTGATGGTTTATACCATTAATTCTTTAATATTTCGTGCAAAATCAAATATTTCGAAGTTGTTACTATCAAAGAAAATTATTTCGCTATTACAGATTATTTTTATTTGAACAAGACGTGTGCTGCATCTTTCTATTTTTTGAGTCAAATATAGATACTACACGGTGAATTTAATATTTAAGAAGTTTTTATTAGGGTCCACAAGATGACAAATTAGTCATTTGTCTTGTTGGGACTCCGGGCGCTTAAAGATAAAACTGTCGTGTCAAATGGATGCACAGGTAGTACGTGCCTACCCTCGGGTCGATATTAAAAGTTTTTCGTCGGCGAAATGGAGGAATCTGACCCGAAGTTGTTCCATATTTAATGGATTTTACATTAGATTTTATTTTCTGGTACGCGTGATATCTTCATGTGTAGCTAACCTACGTGTACGTATCTATATGCAGATACATATACAAGCACGTATAAAAGGCAATACCCTTATACCTGCATATGTTTTAGTTACGCTCCGTGTTTATACATAGATACCTACATGTAGGAACCTGCGTATGCGAAATGGTTGAAATCGGGGAACTATTTGAATATTTAAGTACCTACATTTGTGTACGTGGGTGAATTGCTAACTTGCAAAATGGCACATAATATCGCGCGAAACCTGACACGAAGCACCATTTCGTACGAAAATTTTATTCATAAAACATGGAATTGCATCCAAAATATGTTCATTTGTATTTTATTAAGCTATCTTAGCTGTGAATGAAGCGTAAGGTAAACCTCCAAACTATTATGAGGCGTGCATGTAATATTAACATTTTACTGTATTTGTGTTCTTAGCCGTGTATACTATTTAATTTGATTTCTTTTTTCTTTGGTTGTATTTTGATTTGATTTGTTGATATTTTCGCTGAAAGTAATTTTTTAACCCGATGTAAGAAGTCGAAATACGATATGATATAACATATCTCTCTGGAGAGAAGAACAAGCCTGAAGTGTAGTCAAGTGGATATACGGCAGAAAGCTTTCTATGGTAAAGGAAATAAGACTATTATCAACAAGTAAAAGGAATGACTATCGGAAGACGGAAAGGTGACAAACTTTGATATCAATTACCTCAAAACCAATTGCTCAATCAAGGGTTGATGATACTGAATTTATTGTAGAAAGTTGAGGATCTATAGCTGTACTCAAAACTTATTTGTAGTAACGGACACGAAACTTGAAGTGGCAAATTGAAGTAAGGAATATTTCCACCAAATCAGGAAAGGTTTTTGACAATCTACCATCAGTTCATTCGGATCATCTAGAAAATGTTTGGAATTTTGGATAAGAAGACACCTATACCTGGTGTTTGTTTGAGGAAGTTAGAGAGATGTTAGGAAATCTTGTGTTAAATTTGTCTCATGCACAAGTTTTTCTTTTATAGGCTGAAGAGCGGCAAATGCAAGTCTGTCAATCCTAAACCGATGTCTTCATAATTAATAATATAAACTAACCTAATGATATCCTAATAACCTTAACCGCGAAAACAAATATCTCCTACACAAAAATTGCAAATTTAATTTCCAAATAATCAAACCGTAGCGTCCCACTGATTCATAACAGTTACCTATATATAAACCCCTAGAAATAAGAATAACAGCGAAGACATACATGTTAGTTTTAATTATTTTTAGTCCGGAGGCTGTAATTAATTGTAACACTCACTAAATTTAAGAAAGTTTAAATTTTAACCCAAAAGCAAATTCAACACATTTTTAAGGATCTTGACGCTGTATTGCACCGAGTTGGAACTGCGTCCAGCTTCTTCCGTCATGTATTATCCCTAATCGCACGGATAGCTTCAAGGAATTGCTGCTCTTGAACTGAAACACTATCAGCAGGAACGGGTTTCTAAAACGGTAACGATCACGGTTTGGCGGGTCGTGACGGCTTCAGCTCATACAAAAGTGACGATTGTGATTGGGCTGTTGGAATGGAAGAAACACCTTCAGGTGTTGTGCAGAAGATCACCTTTATTACGGTTCAAGTTATTAGGATGTCTATGGATTTCATGTACATAGCTTCTCGGACTTCACAGTCATATTGGTGAGGATTACGGGATAGGATTTGGACAGAACCGAAATGGATTTTGCTACCGGTTTCCAGCCTATACTCAGGTGGTGCAGATCCAGTTACGCGTAATGCCCAAGCACAATGCTCGTGTTCTGTAACATAAGTGCCCACCGAACGCTTTGTTTCACCAATGTAAGCACTACCTCAAGAACATGGAATTCGATAAGCACCAGGAGCTTTGAAAAAATTACGATCATTGGCCTGAAAGGAGTCTGAAAGTTTGGAGTTAGGTTTAAAAACGGTTCTAATGTTGTGTTTAGATAGGAATTTTTTATACGGTCGATAACATATTGAATGTAGGGGAGGTAGGCATTGCATTGATGTGGAGTGGGTTGTGTTTCGGACAAATTGGATCTGGGATGCAGGTTTCGATTTATAGTACCTTAAATCTGATATCTAGGATAGTTATTGATGTTTAGAGTATCGGTAATATGGGATAGCCCTTTGAATAATGAATTAGGTTCGGATATGGAAATAGCCCTTTGGATTAAGAAATTTATAGCATAACTATCGAAATGTGTGGGTTTGTGTTAAACGGAGTGTCCTAAAGAAGTACCACAGCGATAACTAATAAGAACATCTGGGAAAGCAAGGGTACCTTTTGACTTGACTTCCACGATGAATTCTACACAACTAAGTTGAATCTTAAGGACTGTGAAAAAATCATTTAAGGAATCACATTCATGTGGTCAGATTACGAGGGTGTCGTTAACGTATCTAAATTAGCATTCAGTTTTTGACAATTAGGGGTTAGGATTTGTTGTTCAAACGCCTTCATAAAAATATTAGCTTAAGCTAATATGAAGCGAAAATGAAGGAAAATCCATGGCTTCATCCGAAATTTCTTCGTAGCAGCAACCGCCAAAGGAAGATAGAGTTTCATGGATTAAAAGCGTACTAGCGGATATAGAAACTTCGCTAAATAAGGATTCGTCAGTATTTAGGGAAGGCGTAGCATACACCCTTTCTTTGATAAACCTCAATCAGAACTGTGTAATGGATGAAGGTCGGGTGAGCTAGCGAGCCATGATATTTAACCACCACGATCAATCTATCTTTTTAAAAAATGTGCGTGTAGCTACTCTCTAATATTAACCACGTGATGGGCAGGAGCTCCATGGTGCATGTACAGCATATTAGGGAGCACATTACACATTACTTATAACTTCTTCCAAAACATTGAGGTATACAGTAACATTTAGATGGTTCAGAAGGTAATTTGGTCCAATTATGGTTTATTATACCTTACCAAACTTTTTTTGGTGACCATACTCACGAAATTAGTGTAAATTTTCCTCTGCCCAATAGCGAAAGTTATCTGTTACAGACTCGATCCCCATTAAATATGCATTTACCACGAATTTTATTTAAAATCATGTTGCAAAAATTCAGTCGGCGAAGTTTATCGATCTCATAAGAAGGTTGAACTTTAATAATGTGAATGTTTTCCTTTAAAGCTAAATAAACGGTTTCGTGGCTTGGAATATTTAGTGCAACATCTAACTAATGTTATATAATATGTATTATATAACATTAGTTATAATATGTATTGAGACTTAATGTGTCCCGATGTTCTAAAACTCTTCGAGTAAGGATGTTGACTGCGGAGATCTCTTCCCACTAAACAAAATTCGGTAACAGAACAGTTTCAGAGATGACAGCAATTTTTATTTTGAAACGTTTAAGTTAGCGTGCAGAAATTGTTTGTTTACCGTACATGTCTGCCTTCAGAAGCGCCTCAAAAGAAACGTTGCATTTAAATACATTCCAGAAACGTAACTGTAAATATTTTAAGAAACGTTTTTTAAACGTAATCATTTGAATCATTTCTGTACCATAGAGGTAAAGTGTCGTAAGACGTGAAAGTGTATACGATTTTCTTAATCTGCTATTACAGAAAATGGTATACTTAGACTTCATAATGGGCAAAAATGGACTTACGACACTTTACCTCTGTGGTACAGAATTGAAGGAGTAGGTTATACAAACGGAAATTGAATTGTATTAAAAAGTCTTTATTATTTTTTTTGTTACAAGTTATTTTGCCTTACTTCACTATGCAGTATACCGCAAACTAGCTTGCCTAAATCATATCTTTATGGTATACTCAAAAATGACCTCCGACAATTAGCTAGGTACCTTTTTCTTACAGCAGCTAAAAGTGTTAAAAGATTAATAAGGTATTAATAAGTTATAAAATTCTTTTAACGCGTTTTGATACTATTACCCTATTGCTCCATATTAAGTTCGCTAACAAATTATTTTCCCAGCAAAATGTGAGTTGAGGTTATGTGCCTTACCGGTTTATTGGTAGTTGAAAGAAATTTTATGGGAATCATAATTGAACTACTATGTATATACCTAATATATTTACCGAATTTTCAGCTTCAGGTGTTTCTGCCATTATGTTAATTAGAAAAAGCACAACTTCGCCACTTAGCCACATGTGATGTGGCCACAACAGCCAGCAATATGCAAACTCTTCTCGTGCTACCGCTGTCCGGTGCCCTCAAAGTCGTGTGTTTGTGTATGCGCAATGCGCAGCTACTTATAAGATGTTACATCATATTAGGTTATACAGAATAAATTTCCTAAATTACCAATAAATGTTAAAAAAGGTGTTTGATGTAAGTTTCAAATGTATATTGCAAATTTTACTTCTAAGAATTTTTTGTTATGTTATTTAATTTACTGTTGTTGTTTACTGGGTTGCCAAGAAATATTAAAAAAAGCGTTTCATATATGTCACAAGGTATATGTTTTGTGAATTTTGTGTCGTTTCATATACGTCTCTTGTTTGGTGGGTTGTTTGTCGACGTTTCGTTCATTTTTAACTAATTTCAAAACAAAATATGGGGTGTAACCCAACGTTGAAAGGTCTTAGTATGCCGGAGAGAGTCGGACCGGGAGCTACAACTACTTGTTTTAACGTAGTTTGACGATTTCGGTCTATTAGCTTTCAAAATTTTTAAATTTCGACTATACCTGAAGAGGGAGGAAGCCGAATCCGGTAGTGCAGACAATTTTTATTATTAAATGCAGTAAATAAAAAAGGAGAGTTTAATAATTGGGAAGTATTTTTCTACATCTTTTCCTAACTGAAAAGATTGGGTGCCTGTGGAACTTGTTCATTTAGCAATTAATTGAAATATATGCATTTAGCCATTCTCGTTTGTCTAAAACGTCATGCCTTCAATGTGCCTTGACCCAACGGCTGGAAGTTGGCATTTAAAATGGCTTAACTCTTCAAGTCTCTTTCGGCATATATCCTTCACTTTTATAAATGCTCATATAGAAGCTTTAATTTTTCGCGTGTGTTCAGCTCTCTGGAAGCATACAAATATTGAATGAGATTTCTTCTTATAATATCTCCCGAGATAAATAAAAACCGAATAGGTTCCTAAAAATGTAGTGTTCCATAATTCAGTTTTAAAATTTTCTAAAATGTGTAAAAATGTGCCAATTTTTTCATGTTAGAGCTAAGTTTAGAATAAATATGGTTTCGATCGATGCAAAAATTACAGCTTCATGGCGTTTGAATCGCCTTCTTTTTCGCAACTAATACTGTTTTTTCAAATGTCTATAAGAGAAGAAAGTTGTAAACATAAAAAAGTACTATTTAAGGCGGTAATAATACATAAATACGTTATACTACGGAATAAAAGAATACACACAAGAAAGATACTTATTCTTAATAACATGCGTTAATGTAAAGTAAATTGATCAATCTATGTGAAATTCGATCCACATCGAACAAAAAATAGGAATAGACGATTCTTAAAAGTACGTAATATATTTGAATACGTACTTTTTTAAATAGTACTTCATTCGATAAATAATTTGAATCAAAAGTTAAAGCAAAACTGTTTAATTTCTTTATATAAAAGCTTTTTATTTTCTCCAACAATCAGACGCGGCATATATAGAATACTGGACAGATCCCAGTTGAAACCAATCGATTCTTAGACTGTATTGTTACAGTCACTGACAAGATAAAAATAAAATGCACTGCAAGCATCAAAATATAATAGCTTCTGTCAATGTAGACGAAGTTATTTATTTATCTCAAATATAAAATTAAAAAATAGAAAGAAATTTTATTTGGTAACTATTGGACTGGACATTTATAAATTAGCGATAAGAACATAATAAGAAAATAAATATTAAACTTAAATTTTAACAATATCAATTAAAAATAAATTAATATTTTGTGTTGCCTCCCTTGTTTTCAATTACAGCACGTAGCTTTTCTGGGATGCTATTCCTTAATTTTGTAAGAGCTTCTGTGGCATCAGCTCCCATTGTTTCTTGAGTGCATTTAAGAACGTTTCGTGTTTTTTTTTTTTTTTTGAAAGAATACCTCAGATGTTTCATAAGATTTACGTCGGATGACTGAGGCGGCCAATCTAAGATTTAAACATTTGCATCCGCTAAGTAGGGCGCAGCAACCCTGCTTTTATGTTTAGTGTCATTATCCTGCATAAAGATAATTTCTTCTAGTACCATCTTAACAACAGGAGCTTGTAGATTTCCCTGCAGGATCGTAGCGTATCCTTCTCTCAATAGTGGATAATTTTTCTACGATTAGATTTAGGGAAACAACTCCATAACATCAGACTTCCTCCACCGTGTTTGAGTATCAGCTGCAAAAAACGTTTCATACCTTCAGGTAACCATGTATACTCTTTACATTCTGTTCTGGTTTAAAATCTCAAATTTAGCTTCATAATTTCAAAAGTTTCTTCCAACACTTTCTCTTAACTAAATTAACTTCATGTAGCCGTCGACTAACTGTCCTCGCTGATATTGAGAAAAATCCACAAGCTTCCGTTGATAAGATGGGGCTAGAAGAATTTACTTTCATGCAAGGTAACGATCCTAGGCATAAAAGCAGGATAATTATGTAATACTTAGCTGGCTAACAGCTTATGACTGCACAATACTCTAAGATTTCTTAGCGTCAAACTTGGATCTGTTCAGCACTGTGAGTGCACTTCTATCAATGATCTTCGAACAACTAATATTATTACTATAATACAGTAGTTTAATATGATGCTGTCTTCTTATTTTCGCAATTTCATCACTTTTTTACTTCTGCGTTGTCACATTTTGCTCCTGTTGCAATGGTGTCTTCTAAATTTAAAAGAATATATCGTGGATATCAAATATTGTGCTTCGTACTAGCCATTCTTTATTTATTATATTCTTCCTTTGACGAGGAAAAACGTGAAAAAATAATTTCCGTAATCACATCACATTTCTTTTTAATACCGATTACGATGTGATATTATTAGTTTAACCTACAACGTCACCATTCGGACCGATTTGCCGCATCTAATACCTACGGAGCCATTACAGTCGGGAAATTAAATTCTAATGAGTATTAATTAGTGAAGGGGTCGGAATCGATCGTCGATACTCTTTTTGAAACTTTAATACGCGCGTAAATTCCGGCCGCCCGCAAAATACGTACTTCCTCCTAACGCACAATTCACAACATTATATCGTCATCGTAAAATACATAAATATCTGAAACAAAAACCATCGAATAAAGCTTAATTATAGGGCCAGAAACTCTCCCTTTTTGCGAACGACGCGCGCGTCGCGTAATTTATGCCCTGGCGGCCCCTGAAAATCGCGCCCCAGTTTAATGTTGCGCGCCCGTCGCCGCCGCCGCTGCTGTCGCCATCTTCACGTTGCTAACAAAGTAACGACAGCGTCCGCAACTTCTATCGATAGGTAATTGATTGTCGCCGAACACGATTTGAACGCTATAGGAAGGTCATCAATATCCTTCGCATTCAAGCGCGGTGATGTTTTCATTTTCGAAGGCGTTGTGAGTTCGTCATTGTGACATAACTAAATTATCTTACACTTACACTCACATATAGACGTTTTTATTGATATATCATAATCAATTCGTCGTCTGTGTGATATATAAAACAAAAATCAATAACACAAGAAATGCTATTCCCGCGAAAGTCCAAATTTCTAGCGTTTCCTTTTTTCCTTTACTTAGCAAATTGCAAGAAAACCATCCTGCTGTTTCATTTGAAAGAAAACATCCCTCGCAGTTAACAATAGCAGTAAATTCCTAATATCCTTTTTATTTCATGTTGTATATTGTCGTTGCACATAATGCCGCAATATTCAATTTCCCATACCATTTACTTTTATCGTTAGGTTGTTGTAGTCTACGACGCAATTTCTATATATTGCTAGATACGGAAAAAAATAACTGATTGCAGTTATAGAAACGTAAAAGAGAAAAGGAGAAAAATAATGACTCTTTTAATACGATTCTCCTATTGAATATCCCCGCGCTAATGCCTGCTGTAATAAAAGAAAAAGAAACACTTTTCTAGCTGGGACGTAATTCTTGGTAATACACTGGAATTAAGCCCGATACTCAAGCAGGAGCTATCATAAAAATGACAGTGACAAAATTAATTGTGAGAACAAACAGCGAATTGATAAATTCAAACTGTAAATAAAATGCATTAGTGAGGGTGAGTACCCGGTAGATACTGCAAAAACCAAATACATTTGCGTGATTATTTTTATATTTAGCTGCCTAGTGTTGTTGCCTAGAACAAGGGCTTCCTTAAGGCTCTTACACACCAGCGGACGAGCACGATTGTAATGTGTAATATAAAACGAATGTAATGAGGACGGATTTAAGTTTGCATAGTACAACTACCGCGAACATGTGGATAGCACTCCCATCATCAGCCAGCGAAGGTTATACGTATGAAAGTTATATGCTGGTATTATATTATATAACAACAATAATGTAATATCAATATGTATGTTATATATTTGCAGTTACACCATATCATTATCATATCTACTTACAAAAAATTGTGAAGTGCGTAAATAAAACAAGTGTTATAGAATCGGTTCTATTAAATAATAGTAATAATATGTCTTTATTCAGCACTACATAAAAATTAATTAACGATAAAAAAATCAATATACGAAACAGCCTACATACAGGGTGAGTTTTTTATCTTGAGATAACGGAATATCTCTAAAACACTGCACCAAATCAAAAGATCTTAAGAAGATTTGTTATAACGTAGGGGGCTCACTGAACTGAACTGTAATTCTAGAATTATTTCCAATTTTGAATAGAATTCCATTTGCTTATTTTCTGCTCGGCCTGAAATATGTTATTATACATACTGCTGTGAACTGATTGTCCAAGCATATATGTTTAAAGAAATGAAAATGACAAAATTAATTTAGCTAGCTCAGCATAATAGTGATTTAAAAGGCGCAAGAGATTCTTAGATCTCAGAGTAACTTTCATGAAAAGTAATAGTGGGCGTTTGTTAAATTTGACTTTCTTTAAATCCCCAAAATTGAAATGGCTGATTCAAAAATAAAAAAACTGTAATTTTAAAATGATATTTACAATCATTAAATTTATTGTTTAAAAAGAAAAAAGAAAAAAAAACATTTTAATTACAACAACAGGGGAAAAAACCTTAAGACAAATGTCTTGGATTAAAATAACCCTCGTGAATTTACAATTAAAAAAAGGATAATACAAATCCTTTGCAAACAAATGGTGGGATTCGTTCTAGAAGGAAATTTTAAACCACAAAAAAAAATTCACGTTGGTTTCAAAAATTCAAAGCAAACTAAATTTTATTCAATCAACGTGGAGAAACAAACAAAATCAAAATGAAATTTAAATACAAGCTCAAGGCTTTCTTTCACCTACCCCGCGGTGATTAACAAATTAATTTGAAAACTACAAGAAAAACGAAAAATTTAAACTCTAAACACGATCACTTCTAAAACGAAAATTATTAACGAGCCTTACATAAATTGTGCACAACGATATAACACCTATTAATAAACTGAGTGCTAGATGGACGATTTTAAAATTTCAAAACAACGAACTACATCTTAAAATAAAATTGAATTACCAAAAACGGTAACCAAGAAAACTAAAACAAAACAGTACTCCCGCTCGTCAATTCTGGTAACTGAGGGGCCTCAAGGTAACACAGTCATATATGTGAATTTACATCTGCGTGCGATGAAGCCGCAACGCATCGCAAAGAAAATACTAGCATATAACTATATACAATCCTGGTGTAACGCAAAATGTACAAATAATTGAATATAACTTTACACAACTGAACAAATAAAATAATACTAACAATAAATCATTAACAAAATCTTTTCAAAATAAACAAATATTAGAATAGCGGAAAACTCTATCCTTGCTCTGACAAAACCAATCCGGAGTGAACAAAATTACAAATTTACATTTCCGAAACCCGGGTGCACAATACCACAGCAATAACGTTCATGGACTATTGGCAAAAGTTACACGGTAACCCAACTTAAATTCGTTGCTGTTATGTAACCCTTATTTGCGCATTGTCAGAGGTGCAGAATGTTCATTCCGTTATGTGCTGCCCTGCCGAATAGACGTGCGTGTTAGTATCCAGCTATTATTGTTGTTATTTTTACAAGTCGTTGTTATTGTTAAATCATTAAATATGGCGGACAGAATCTTACGCGACGACACAACAGCTGCAAAAATTGTAGAGAAGGTATTGCAGTCCGATGCGCTTCTTGATAAAATCAGCAGTTTGGTTGCTGATAAAATTGGTGAAATCCTCAAGGTGTATGAAGAAAAGGTAAATCATTTGGAAAGTAAACTTCAAGAAGCATACGCAAAAATCGACTCCTACGAACAATACTCGCGCATCAACAACTTGAGAATATATGGTATTCCCGAAACACAGGACGAAGACACTGACCGCAAGTTCGTTGAAATCTGTAGCAGTAAGATTGGGGTGGAGATACCACCTTCGTCTATTGATTGCAGTCATCGTCTTGGAAAAACTGAGGATGGTATCCGGCCAATATATAGTTAAATTTGTCCAACCGCAAAGTGAAGCAAAATGGTTTTTCAAAACAAAAAAAAATTAAAAGGTTCTAAAATAGTAATTCGTGAAGACCTAACTAAAAGAAATCTAAGTTTAATGAAGGAAGTACGGAGTAAATGTGGAGTTGTATGGACTAGTAGCTGTCATATTTTTACAAAGGTCAGTGGCAAAGTGCATAAAATTAACAATTACGATGACTTAAATCGATTAAATATTAGTAAATAGCTGAATGGTACTACCTCCTGTTGATATTATTGCATTGTCGTTTATCGGAATATTTTTATTTTCTTGTCTAAAAAGTTAATCCTCTTTAGTTTATTTTTGCATATAGGTATTATAGATTTTTGTGAATTATACTGTACTGCATGTAATTGTGAATGAATTTATGTTTACGTTTATCTGATATACACGTACCTTCATTTATTATTGATCCATTGTGTAGTTGTACACTAATTGTTTTTTGTATTACGTAGAGTTGCCATATTATGTTTTAGTTTATAGAGTAAATTACATATTTTTTTTTAAATGAATATGGCTTTGCGGTTTTGGGTGGCTGTCTGCTTTTGAATATATTCTATTTTCTTCATTAAATTGATACGCACAATAGATGTTGCTCGCTCAAATTAATGTTCGGTCTCTTGTGGCCCACTTTGCTGAAATAGTAGATCTTTTAAATTTGCATGAGTACGATCTTCTTGCTGTGACGGAAACGTGGCTGGGGCCAAACGTTGATACCAATGTTGTTAATATTAATGGATATAGCTTTTTGAGGCGTGATCGGTTGACGCGTGGCGGTGGTGTCGGAGTTTACCTGAAGAATAATATCCATTACAAAATTTTGAATAGTTCAGATGCTATAGAGCAACTGTGGCTTGCTGTGGGTCATGGCATTGATGCTATGGTTGTGGGTGTATTATACAGGTCGCCCAATTCTGTTTACCATAACTTTATAAGTGAAATGGAACTGTCTGTATACGAATTTCTTCCAACAACTTATCGTCTTGTGTGTTTGGGAGATCTAAACATTGATGTTTTAAAATCGGATAATTTGCCTTCGAGATGTCTCTCAGAATTTATTTAGTCTTTTGGGTTGCACCAAATAATAGTAGATCCCACTCGTATCACGGAGACCACAGCTACCTTAATTGATATAATAATTGTTTCTGATTTGTCCTTTGTGCGTGAGTCTGGAACTTCCAACGTTCCGATCTCGGATCACGAATTAGTTTTCTGTAACGTTACTACCTCCGTGCCTAACCTTCCCAGAACAATAGCTTACCGGAATTTTAGTAATTTCTCATATAACTCATTTGAAAATGATTTAAGAAATAGGAATTTTGAAGATATTATATACGAAACAGATGTTAATGTTAAAATAAGCATACTTACTAACAATATATGTGACCTGTTCAATATCCATGCACCATTGAAAAACTATTTCTGTTCGTAGACCGAGATGTCCGTGGCTAACTGATGTCATTAGGTTGATGATGTCGCTCCGAGACCGTGCGCACGCAAAGTACAGGCGAACTAAACAACCTAATGATTGGCGTTACTATAAACAATTGAGAAATTACACGAAGTCAGCAATTACTCGTGAGAAGAGAGCTTTTTATAGTCACCTTGCTAATTCTGGCAATAGTCGGTATGTATGGAGAGAATTGAGATCACTGAATGTGTTACCGAAAGCTCGTAATATGTTACCCTTACATCTACAAGATCCGCAGTTAGTTAACCATCACTTTATTAACTCCACTACTAAGTTAGCTGGCGCTGATGATGATCTGTTAAGCTATTATAGAACACATACAAAAGACGATATTGCTGATGATTTCAAATTTCAACTAACTAGTGAGGCGGAAGTTGCTAGAATTATATCTGATATATCTTCCACATCTCCAGGCTCTGATAATCTGACGATTGATATGATAAAACTCTGTTGTCCTTACATTTTAAAATTTATCGTTCACATTATAAAATACATGTATATTAGAAAGTGTATTTCCTGCTGCTTGGAAGCAAGCAGTAGTAATACCTTTGCCGAAGAAACAGAACCCGCAGTCCTGTTCTGATTTAAGGCCGATCAGTTTGCTTCCAGCTCTCTCCAAAGTTTTTGAAAGAGTGATCCATAAACAATTAGCTCATCATGTCACTAAAAATAACATTTTACCGTCATATCAATCCGGATTTCGTTCTGGCTATAGCTGTGAATCGGCTCTATTAAAGGTCACGGATGATCTGTTGAAAGCTGCGGATAAGGGGTGCTGTTTCGACTTTGGTGCTTTTAGATTTATCAAAAGCATTCGATACTGTGAATCATGATGTTTTGCTGTCGATTCTTCACTTTATCGGTCTTTCAAATGATTCCATATCCCTTATTGGCTCCTTTTTATTTAACAGATCACAATGTGTAAAAATAGATAATATCTTTTCTTCTAACGCTTTACTGTCGTCTGGTGTGCCGCAGGGTTCTATTTTAGGACCTTTACTATTTTCAATATACACATGTGATCTTTTCTCTAATATTTCTACATGTTCTATACATATGTACGCTGATGATACGCAAATTTACCACTCTTTTTCGGGTGACTCTAGTTTAAATGCACTAGAGGATATTCAAAGTGATTTGAATGTTATGTCGTCTGCATGTTCTCGGCATTCACTATCTCTTAATTCATCGAAGTCGGCTGTGTTGCTTCTTGGTAATAAACGATTGTGTGATAACCTTAAAAACGTTGTAAATTTGCATATAAATAATGATCCTATACCGGTCGTCACAGAAGCAATTAGCCTGGGTTTGACTATTGACAATACTTTTAGATTCAGGCAACAAATATCTATGTATGTTCAGCGAACATATAGTAATCTGAGAATACTCTATTCTCACCGTGAATATTTACGTAGAGATCTAAAACGCCTTCTGTGTGACTCGCTAGTTTTGTCTCACTTTATGTACTGTTCCACCTTATACGGACCTTGTCTTGATGTTAGTACTATGGATAGGATACAGCGGATACAAAATGCTTGTATTCGATTCATTTATAATATTAGAAAATATGACCACATATCCCATGCTTTCAAAGAATGTCGGTGGTTGAATATGCGAAATCGTATACTGTTGAAAGCATCGTGTATGTATCATGTACTGATCACTACAAAAAGACCGCCATATCTACATCAAAAATCACCTTCCGTACTGATGTACATAACTTAAATGTTAGATTTAGGGTAGAATTACACCACCGCTGCATAGAACCGCTCTTTTTCGCCGCTCATTTTCTTTTACTATATATAAAGTTTATAACGCTATACCTACCTATATCAGGGACAGGCCTCTGCCTACGTTTAAAAAATTATTAAGGGATTTTGTTTGGGAGCGGCAGCTACTTGATACCTATGCTCAAGCATTCGATTAGTGTAAGGATAATTACACAACTTTAATTTCTAGTGTATGCAGTCATTGTTTCTTTTGGACTTGCTTTCTTGTTGTTTTTTTTTTTTTTCTAACGGAATTAGGTTAAGTAATTATAGGCATTAGAGTTCTCATTAAATTATTTCCTTATGTCAAGGTTAAGTGGAAGAATGGCTGCTGATAAGTTCAGCCGCTAAACTTCGCCTTGGGGTTTCCATTTTTCATTTTTATTTCATTTTAGTTGTTTATTTTTTAGTATTTCTTTTTGTAATAGAATATGTGTATATATTTATGTATAATTAAAGCAATGGGAAATAAAGATTATATATATATTTCTTGCGCAACTTATTTGCATACTTATTCCAAGAACTTCTTAAATTGAACACCAATACTACCTTCAGCACACTTCCAGTTTGTCTTTCATATTTCGATTAAATTTGCAGAGTTCTCTCTCTGTTTGAAGTTAAATTACTTACCTAATACGCTCTCCCTTCTATGCATAATGGCGCCAACTTCTTTTATTTTTTTTTCTCGTTTAAATTCACCCGTACAATATTCAAATCGGATGCGACACGCACCGGGTCCTGAAGGAAAGATAGTCCCCTATGAAAAATTGAAGTGTGTATGCGTCGAACATGTGCCGCAAGATCACCACACGCACCTTCCCTAATTCTCTTTCTGGTCCGTGAAGTCGAGACTTCCCTTGGAGACGATACCATTTCCACTATGTGACCTCGGAGAGTGCGTATGATAAATTCGGTTTTCTTTCACATTTCACGCTCTAACGAGCGTGATGTGAATTATTTGCTGCTGTTGTTTTTTGCCGTGATGTGTTTATATGTATTTAATATGTGGCGTGATATGAATAATTTCGGTTGCATGTTATTTGTCGCTATTAATGGTAGTTATTCTCAGCACAAATTATTAGAATGATATACAGGGTGATTCTCAATATATGCGACAAACTCTAAGCGCTGATTCCTGGGGTTATTTTGATAATAAAAGTTCATAAGAACATATGTCCAAAATCGCTTAGTTCTAAAGTTGTACAATGTTTAACAGTAAGTTAACATAATTAATGTTTTTATTATAAATTAACAAAATAATTAGGAAAACAAAATAACCGCCCCCAACTGCAATACAAGCTTCTATCCACCGTTGTATTGACTGGCAAGTCCGTTCTAAAATACCAGAGGTATTTCTAATTGTTTGAAAAGCTGCGATAATACGATTTTTCAGTTCACCGGCATTTCAATGAGAGTCGTATAAACTAATGATTTAAGGTGACTCCAGAGAAAAAAGTCCAAAGAATTTAAGTCTGGATACCGAGGAGGCTACGGTTGTGGAGCTCCCCGTCCTATCCACCGATCTGGATACGTATTGTCCAAAAACTCGCGAGCAACTAAACTAAAATGCGCTGGAGCACCGTCATGCATAAAATACATTTGTAATCTTAATTGCGACGGAACTTCTTCGAGCAGTAGTGGTAGCTCCTCTTCAAGAAAATTGCGGTATATCTCGCCATCTAACCGCATCGGTAAAAAATGTGGATCTATAAAGCGATCTCCAACAATTCCGGCCCACACATTGGCAGAGAATTGATGTTGATGACGGGCATTCACTAGTTTGTGCGGATTTTCTTCGCCCATATGTGATTATTATGAAAATTAATAATCGTGTTAAGTAGCCTCGTCGCTGAAGAATATTTGAGCCCAATAGTCAGGATTTTGTACGATTTTGTGTTGCATCCATTGACAAAAAGCCACTCTTTGTGGAAAATCTGCTGGCAAAAGTGCCTGCACCCGTTGAATGTGATATGGATACAACAGTTGATTTTTCAATATTCTCCAAACTGTGGCCTGACTAATGTTTAAAGCAAACGCAATTTTTCTGGGTGCTTGTTGTAGGATGTTCCTCAATTTCATTTAGTACCATTTCTTCAACTTGTGGAGTTCTCACTATAGATGGGTGCCCGTTATCAGTCGTCCGCTTTTTTAAATTTTTCGTTTCACTAAGACGTTGGTGAAGACCGGCAAATATTGAATGATGCGGGATGATACGGTTCGGGTATCGTTCTTCATAAAGACGTCTAGCAGCACGCGAATTTCCATTGGCAAGACCGTAAACCGTTGTCATGTGCATATCACACATCTCAGCATTCGTGTTCATTTTAGAAAACAGAAACTAGCAATAAACTGAATGAATACTCTGACAACTATTGACAAATATTGAGATGACAAACAAACAATTCCCTCTCAACACAATAGTTTTTGAAGAACCAACTGTGATATTATATCGTGTTAGTCATAGTTCATAATTTATAATTAAACATTCAATAACTTTGAAACCAAACCGTTTTGGACATATACTCATATGAACTTTTATGATCAAAATAACCTCAGGAATCAGCTCTTAAAGTTTGTCGCATATATTGAGAATCACCCTGTATAGGTATTTGACGTGCAACTTTTTGGGAGATTGAAGTCACCTTCAAAAAAGGCCAAATAAACAACAAAACAGTTTATTTGCAACAATTACTGCCGCACAGCATAATTAAAAAAAAATAGAACTTGCATTAACTGCATTAACAAGATTTTACAAAACCCTTATACAGTCCGCCCATAGATATAACGATTTGACTAAAGATGTTTACCGGGGATTATTCACAGCCTGGCGTGGCAGGTACTGAGAAATTATGCAATTGAGGTAATGGGGCAAATGTAGGTAAACTCAAAAAATATGTTAATTAGGATGAAAATAATAATTCAAAATTATTTTAGAATACATTCTCAAAAAAAAAGCACTCGAACAAGATGAATATGTATTTCTAAACGTGAACCGCCTATTCTGCAGCATTATTATTATTATTTTTTTTTGCTATTCTTAATAAAAAAAAATGTGGACTTAGTAGTACGATACAACAAATCGCAAATTATGTATATATTCGTAAATTTATTATTACTTTTTACAACAAAAGTACAGCTCCTCCCCCAAAAAGGTTAATAATCTAAATCACGATTTTGATTATATATTCTCAGGTTGAACTATACATACAACAGTGTTTATTGGAGGTAATTTTATTCATGCCAGCCGAAGAGTAGCCCAAATACGTAATGTTTACTCGTATTTGATAAATTCATATTTTATGTCCGCTATTTATTTGGTAAATTGTCTATGAAAGTTGTTTTGACGACCTTCATTTATTATTGGTTTTCAAATAAGGGTATCCATTCAGTTTAAGGCGCAACAAGTTTGCGACAAAAACCACAAAGGGAATCATTTGTGTTTATCTGATATTCGCCTCTTATAACATATGTATAAACATATTTTTCATTGAAACCTCGCATAACTGAAATACATACAGTTACGGACAAATGTCATACGCATATGCTTTCATAATAAAATTAATACAACATTTCAATTAAAATTTTGCATAACTTTAATTTTTTTTATTATCTCTCAATACTTCCTGAATAATTAGCTTGTCATTGCTTTTTTACAAAATATCTAATACTGCAAAATAAATTGGAATTAACTCTTGTCTGCGATTGTATATCTCGACACTAATATTAGATCTCTTTTATATTTTTAATAGTAAAAAAATGAAAAAAAAATGAACGCTGAATAGTTGAAATGAAAGCTGTAGGTTGATTTCTGCAACAAATCAAGGCATTTTTATAAATCTGATGAAGCCATCGCTAAATACGAGGACAATTTTGTGTTTTAACACAATAACTGTCCCGTGCAGAAATCGCAAATTGTGCAAGAATGGATACGTTTCGCAAACATTTATTTACTTAATTAATTATTTATTAAGTATTGACCTGGCCTCTAAATAGTCCGGACTTAAATCCTATTGAAAATGTTTGAGTTGCATTAAAGGAGAATATATATTGTAATGTAATGTAATATTAGATTTGGAATTCATTATGTATTTACTTATTATAGGATTTTAGTATTTGCATAAACTTAAAATATATAATTTATATTATTTTATAAAACATATAACACTTTATAAATGTTGATATTTCAAAATTTCAAAGTCATTTAAAATTGTCAAAATAAAATATGATGTTTGGGAGGCTGTGTGCAATTCATAATATATGTGTGTTCTGGTGCATATTGTGATATTATTATTGATTAGTTACGAAAAAATAATTGATTGATTTGGAAAAGATAAAATAAAAGTTCTAGAAATTAAGAACATATAATATAAAGAAATATTAAACACAAGTTGATAGAATTATCATCTCAAGAAATACTATTCGAAGAAATGTTATTCGAAGGTTGATTTCAAGTTAAGGTGTAAAGATTGAGGAGGAGCTGTTGAAAAGGAAGATATAGAGGAATTGTTAAAGAAGATTTGATTCAAGGTCGGACTTTAATATTTATTTTTTTATTTGATTGCAAAATTTATCTATTTACATACACACACCATATATAAAATTCGAGCTAGTAGGGATTGAAATAGGATTTTGTCAAGAAATTGTAAATAAAATAGTATAAATTATATAGAAATCATAAATATTCAACATTAATTAATATTTTTTTTGATATTATTTCAAAATTTTAGATATCGATATTTTGTGGAATCAAACGCATGTTTTAGACAACCGCATTTACAAAAATTAAATACACCCTGAGAAAGAGTAACATTACAATATTTATACATGTGTAAAGACTTCATTCCAGAAAATGCAGATAAACTATGAGAAACTTCTAGGAAGTAATCGATAATAATGGGGACTGGAGACAATGGATGCATCAAGATTGAAGAAATGAATTTGTGCAAATGTTATAATTAGATAAAACAATAAAATAAATTTATAGTGAGAACATTTTGTTATTACAGTATCACATGTGTATATGCTGTATGATACGTTATTAGCAAAGTATGTCCTTGCATTTACTATTGAAAATTACATATTCTATTTATATTCAAATTCACTTATTGCTAAATGTTGCAATTAAAAAATTACGAAAATGAAAGAAAGAAACTTGTCTATCCACTATATTCCATATTGGCCGTAATATGCGAAATAAGGTATTCTAATAAATCAATAAGAACATTCAGAAACAGAAAATCTATTTTAACAAGGAATACATAAAAATATTATTTCAACGCGTGCTTGTTTATGTCTTAATAACAAAAACTAAATTATAAAAACAAGAAATCCTGTGACGGGTAAATACACAACGAATCATACATAACATCTGTTTACACCGATAAGCCGCGATCGTAGTAAAAGCTATAGTCTATCCTAAATGCGCTCGCTACATACATTTTCGCGTAGGTCGTTAACTTTTTTTTGGTAGGAGCTGTACTTTAGCAAATCAACGTATTTCTGCTAATCATTACAGTTATTAGCAGAAATACATTAATTTGTTAATTTCTTACTGTAAAAAGCATGCAATCTTTGCAAAAGTGCTTTAGAATTAATTTATTTTTTCTTATCAATTAGGATTATAGCATTAGTTTATATTCCTAGAATAAGTTGTTTTGATTTATTTTCTTCTTTTGACTTATCGGACTATTATTATTATTATTATTATGGATTAATAAACGTTACTTACTTACTTACTTACTTAAATATTACGCTCGCACAGTTCATAGATGGTTTATACCCGTAGACGCCGTTAAAGCAAAATTCAGAGAGGGTCAAATGAAATATCAAACAATCATTAATAGCATAACTACTTATAAAATAACCAGGTAAAAGTAGATTAGTTACATACAAAAATATTTAGGACATCTACATTTTGTAAAATTGTCAAATATTTAAATAAAGTACTTAAAAAGAATTACTAGAGCAGAACTCAAGGAGAGGCAACCGCTCCACCTTTACTATTGCAAACGGCGCCCATGTCTATAACTTTTCTTCTGTAACGGAACGGATTTTCTTGTCTGGAAACTTTTGGGGATGGCCAGCCCAAATTCAAATAAGACAAGCCAAATTCCGTCTCGCAGACAGCCCCTCCTGCTCTTTTGACCGGCGAGCCACTGCTGGGAAACAAACTTTTTGTTCGGTAGCGAATGGTTTTAGTAATTTTAGCCAAAGATGTTTCTCAACTGTGTTTTCCACCGTCAGTCGAAGCAGGGCCGTTAGTTAGCCTAATGATTGTCGACTTACCCTTCTCGTCGGCTTTCTCTTACAAAATTGTCTTCCTCCCCAACCCCTTCCTAAGGGTTCAAACTGAACTTCTTTTAAATGGCGAAATAATAGAACGACTTATATTTTTACAATTATATATTGAATATTTTAAGACATTAAAAAAACTAACAAACTACACAATTAAATAAAATAACAAATGAACTAGAATGAACAAAACACAATTTTGTTTTAACGAATTTCTTTCGTGACGATTGAGTTAAGCTAACAATCTACGAATTTAATAAAATATCAAGCAAATGACAAAACAAAACACAACTATTTAGATGAATTTTTTTAGGCTTTACTTAACAATGTTAATTAACTTAAATTCTAGTAATTCTTACTTTCAAATTATTTATTAAGGGAGAGGGAGAGAGAGCGAATGAGTTACGGTTTTCACGTAATTGCTTTGGTTAGTTTTAAGCAGAGATTTTAAACATCTTACCAGCCGACGTGGGAAAAAAAATCATTCTTCTCGTAATCCAAAATTTAAGGCACAAAACTTTACACAACACTCACAATCTTTTTAAGCCAACAAAAGGGGGTAATTTTCATGAATTTTATCACAAAACAAAACACCTCTCGAGGAAAGCTTGTGCTTCCTGTTCTCGAATTTTAAGCGTATTTTGATTGCAAAAACTAAGACGAGAAGTTTTAATTTTAAGATTTAGAAACGCCCGATACGAAGGGAACGCGTGCTTTTACTTTAGCTATAACGAAGTCCACGGATTAATTAATTGTAAACCGCAATGTTAAGGGTTTTTATAAACTTTGATTGTGACGTCAATTCGCACCGATAACTAGTTTCGCTTTTCTTTACAGGAGAGCGCAAGTATGACCGAAGGCGTTATTTTTCTGACTTTCAGACGTCCTACTTGAGAGGACCGTGGGAATTGCTAATCGGCGTTTTGTAACATACAATAGACAAAGTAGTAGATAAAAATACAAAGTAAATACCATATTATCTTAATTACGCGAGTCTTTTAAACGGAAAATAGATTATTGCTTCCTGTGAGGCAGACGCTACTCAGCAAATGCCACGGTACCTATCAACTACGCATTAATAAAATGAATTTAAATTCTCGCATTATACAGGATGGAATTTCGAATTCTTACACTTCCTTTATTTATACTTCCCTCTCAATCTCTTACCTTATATAGTACATACAAAAAAAGGTTTCAAATAAATGAATATTAAAAAAAAAAACCACGCCGTGATTTAAGACTTATTTCTACTTTATTTTATCTTACAAACCACGCAATCCCGAGATCAGACGTCTAATCCAATTAAGTCCGTCTTTTTCCGCTTGGTCGATGCGTCGATAGGTTTACCTTCTCACGACCGCCTCTTAAATATTCAAAGGACATCGCTTTCCAATCCATCTATAAGCGGATCCGTTTCCATTCCTACATCAACGGGTGCTTTCACCTCTTCCGCCTTCTCAGCCTCTGCACCTCTCTCCTTATCCCCGACGTTGCTCGAGGTTCACCCGACGTCGGTGTTACGGCGCCGGATGCTTTGTGGCTCAAAAAGGACTTCCTGCTGTTTGGCACTGCCGCCGATCGCTGCTTTAAGGCGCTCCGCTAGGAAGATTAACTGTTTCGTTGGTGGACAAACGCAGACATGAAAAAGAAGAAATTCAATTCAGACATTCCATTTCATGTCCCTTTAGAGCGACGAATGAAAACCAAGAACATATACAGGATGGTAACTTTTTAATAGAGAATAGACTATTGCTATCTCGTAAAATGTAAAAGGTATGGAGACGGTTAAATTGGGATAACGTTACTTGTTTTAGAAGTAAATAAAACGCCTTGAACAAATTAAATATATTGCAAATGGTTACGAAGATGTATAAGAAACTACGAAAAAATATGTTTCTCTTTGTCTTATTATAGATAGCGCCTGAAGTTTTTCAAAAAACGAACTAAAAACAATATGAATAAAATTAAAAAAAAAAAAACTGACAAAACGTTTTTGTTGCTTTATTTTGGTTGAACCAAAAATTTGACCAATTTTTTGACCAAATTTTTTGAAACGTTTTACTACTAAAAGGTACTGCTGTAAACTTCTCCTAAACCCCTCACCACAAACTGCACTAAACTGGACGACTGTACGATTCAATCAGTAGAAACACTAAACTGAATAACTACACTAAAACTACCCTAATTTATACCTATACCTATAAAAGGTGATAGTAAGAGGATCACGGTCATGGCTGACTGCTGTCATGCTTAACTAGTCACTAATCCTAACTCCGTCTAATTTACTACTTAATAAACCGTAAAGACAAGAATTTAATGGTCCTAAATCTGAATTCATTAAAATATGTTTGTTTTTATATATTTCCATACCCTCATAACAATTTAATTGCACATAGCTGTTTACGTTTTTAACTAACTTTATATTGTCAACTTTATGGTTTTCTTCAAGCATATGTAGGGCTACACTAGATTTGTCAGTCCTTCTGGAGGAGGAGACGCAACGGTTTAGGAGAAGTTTACAGCATTACCAGTACTACAGTTTGGAGTATTTTTGTTACTTAAAGGTAACAATTGATTAAAATTTCAAGGAAAGAGAACAAAATATAAACATAATTTTTATCAATAATTCGCGGCATCGTTTCTAGCAGATAGTCAATTTCCTCTTGAGGTATTATGTCCCAAGTATCTTGTAATTAGTGCTGAAGAGTTTGCAGTGTCTGCGGAGGATACAGTGAGTTCCGCATAATGTTAGCCTTTGCAAAACGGTCCATAAACTCGAACCCTATAACTAGGTCAAAACTAGTTAGAGATTGCAAACAATCCCTCAATACACTGGCACGAGACAGACGGTGTCTCTGATTTGGGTGCCGGGACATGAGGATATAAAGCCGACGAACTAGCCAAGGAGGCTCTAAAAGACACTTCATAGGTCCAGAGCCCGTATGTGGGATTACCAAGGACTCTACTAAAAGGGAGATTTGGATCTGGTTAGATAAAGAAAGAACAAATAAATCGACTGAAGGTCAACTCCGCACTAAAGCCTAATAGGAGATGGGGATGCTAAATTCTCTGATAATCTGCTCAGACGCAGCAAGCTAAAACCATTGCTGGGGTGGTTACTGGACACTGTCCCCTGAAAAAGCATCTATACAACACAGATCGAGTAAGCGAACCGTGGTGCAGAAGATGCGAACTACAGGAGGAAACGAGTTTACATGTAATCTGCACAGGTGAGGAATTGAAAGTAGTATGTTCCCAGAAGAATTTCGCTTTGCCTCATCTTGGAACTGACTTCATATGAGCACAGCGCCTTGATAGCTACTTGACTATCAGACATGATGATAATCTCCTGCTTTCGATAACTTCTATCAATATTGAACTGGTCGCATCTTTCAATAGCGTGTATTTCAACCTGGAAGATACTTGGGGATTTTCCCAAGCTGTCGAAGTACTTGGTTCTAGGCCCATCTACTGCTATTCCAGATCCTTCTGCCGTTTTGTAGACATCAGTGTACCATGTGATGGCGTTTCTATTCAATTTCAAGATGGTGTTATGATCCGATTCGCGCTTGTTACTAAACTTTGGAGTGAATTCCTTCACAAAGCTGAATTTTTTGACATACATCCCGGGGCATATCCCAGGTTCGATCGCCGTCTGGGGATTGAGGCCTATGCCTAATCGTTCTTTTCTTGAGTGTGGTTTTTTGCCACGCTCTCTACCACAATATGGAGAGGGGTAAGGTCTAATATTACCTCTTTAGATGCTCTTGGGCAAGTTTTCATAGCCCCAGTTATGCATAAGCATGCTAATCTTTGCACTCTCGAGAGGTTAATTCTCGCGGCGGCCAGATTAGTTCTTTTGCTCCAAGCTACTGATGCATAAGTGATGATCGGTCTCACTATTGCTTTATACATCCAAAGCAGTGTTTTTGCGTTGCATCTCCAATTTTTCCCAGCAAATTTTCTGCACACCATCATTGCTTTTTTAGCCTTCTTGGTTACTTCAAGTTCATGTTTGATCCATAGAAGTTTATTGTCTAGGGTGAGGCCTAGGTATTTAACCTCCGTTCTCCAATCTATATTTTCATCCATTTTCATGCGTTTGAGATTGGATTTTCTTTTCCTAGTGAATGCTACTAAGGTAGTCTTAGCAGAGTTAACATTGAGACCCACCGATTGATACCATCTTCTCGTGAAGTTCAGTTCTGATTGAACTATGTCACAGAGGGTATTCTCAAATTTGCCTCTTGCGTATATGACAATATAATTAGCATATCCTTGACAAGGTATGTCTATCAGTCAGCCCGTATAAGAGTTCGTCTACTATTAGGCTCCACATAAGCGGGGATTTAACTACTGCCCCCCCCCCCCCCCCACTCCCCGTGAGCACCCTCTGATTGCACTAACCAAAATGGTCTTTTTTCCCACCTCCACCTCCACCGACCTGGTAGGCAGCAGCTGCAGCATCCATCTGGAAGTCACGCCATCTACCCCTGTTAATTAATGTATTTTTTCGACAAACTCGTGTAGAGTGTTGTCAACAGCGCCCTCTATGCCTATAACTTGTATATGATGAACCCCGACGCTTTCCCATAGGGGTAAAAGTATGGATATCAACTACTATGATGTAAGTGGAAAAAGGGTTGCCTATATAGTTGAGTAATTGAAATTTTGAAAACTGTTGCACGTAGTTAAGTTGATCAAGGTTTATGCAATGGTTGTAGTGGTTCTAACATATGGTAGAAGATTTTCCTTCACCGCATTTAAAATAAATATGGAAAAATGAAAAAAGAAATCATGCGTGATCATGTTAAAAAAAGAACCAAAACGTTGTGGTTCCAATTTAGTACCAGTACTTTATAGCTAACACAGTTGATATTAATAAAGCTTCTTGAATTTTGAAATTACCTTCAAACGTCGTTCAAACGTCAATCATTAAATCATGTTTCTGCGTACATTTCCGAAACCTCGCAGAATATATTTAATTCTTTTAACGCATTCTATTCATTGATATAGTAATAGAGTCCCCATTGAAAAGTGGCCAGTCTTTATAACAAAACAGAAAAGAAAAACGACTGGCACATAGCGCCCTGAACGGAATTGTTATGTATCTTTGGAAAGTAAGAGGATTATTTTAATGTCAAAAGTATTACATTTGATGTATTTCTCGTCTGTTAAACCATTAAATTCGGCTCATATCAAACACAAATGTCTGATTTATTATGTTTTGTTCTGCTTCAGCGCTGTTCTCCGATCCTTCACACCCACTATCCTTCTTCCCCTTGCCTGGCGATGTTTACGTTGGATTTTTTTCTGCCCTCTGGATTTTCTCGATGACTTTTTCATGGCTTTCAGTTAATAATTTAGCAACATGCGATAAAAAATTTCTTATATCTTCACAAATTACTAATAACGCTATTTTTCATCATATTTCTTGTATGCTTCGCGTTATAAAGAAAAAAGTATTCTCATGTAAACAAATTTTTTTGCAAAATATGTTTTGCTACCCAATTCCAGGGATTTTGCTTGCAATTTTATTTTAAAATTAAAATTTAAAGGACCCCTAAATTGTGCAAACAGCGGCTCTTATTGCCTCGGAAGCTACTACGCAGAATAATATTGCAGAGAAACTTCCCGAAATAATTCTCTTACGGAAAAAACATCAAAGAGAACATAATGCTAGTAACCAGAACGCGTTAATTAATTCGAGGAAAGGATAGGCGAGCAAGTCTTCAGTGCTTGTATAAATACATGATTATCCTGGAAAATGATATGTAACGTAAGAAGTGGAAGTAATAAGTTCCAAGACGTTGGATCAAAACTAAAGAACTAAGCCAGGGTTTTGTTTTAAATATGATGATAATTATAGGTAACTGTTCTTTTTGCTTCTGGATATATTTCGTATAGGGGAAAGTGGTCGAATTTTGCGCACTTAACTTCATATAGCTATATTACTTTAATAAAACCGTAACGTATTTAATTTTTTTAAATGTAAAACATTAGACATTCAATATTTACTACAAAAAGCACTTGAATGATTTTATTCCTTAAAAAATGAAAAAAAATAAAACTGAAAACTTAGTATGTGCAGAATTATATGTAATTATTACGCACACTAAGTTTTGTTTAATTTTTTTGATTTTTTTTAAGGACCGAAATCGTTCAAGTACGTACTTGAGAAGCAAAATGTACCAAATTGAAATGTAATTGTAGTTCTTTATTAACTATAAATATTACTGTTTGCAAATTATACTTATAAAAGTAAATTAAGTATAAAAAAAAAGAAAAAAGATGCTAAATTATAGATCGTTATAAATAATAAAACTTTAACTTACATAAATGTACACCGACGTTAGGCTGAGATGATACACGTTTATCGGCTAGAGAAGAAAAGAAACAAGCGGCTAGGGCAGCTTCGATGACGTTAACCGATGACCCAGCCACGGTGGCAATCCGTACAAAGTACGTATCTTGACGATGATATAAAACACCAGAAATATCAAAAAAAATCGTCAAGAAAAATCTTCTTTCTCAAATAATCGCACTCTTAATGGTACTATGCTAGCGGCAAATGGTGTGAAAGAAGTGTTGTTGAAAACAATCAATCGTCGTATGTCGAAGTGATGCGAATCGTGGCAGGAGTCTGAATGATCTCGTGGGATGGTATGCGGTCGCTTATACAGGGTGTATCAAATAAAAAAGTAAATTTTGCTTGGGTGTTAACTACACGACATATAAAGCACAAACCCACCGAAACCGGATTTCATCATTAAAAAATAAAAAAAAAGTAAAATTTAGAGCCAAAAATTCTTTAGTCCGGGCCTGATGCAAGGAAACATCATGTTCAGCAACCGCTAAACGTGGAATTATGTATAAATACATTGCACTCATTCAGTATTATTCTTAATGGTATGCCGTAAGTTCATTTAACGTCATTCTGTATAAATAAAGGCCAATCGGCCAGTGTGCCCTTGTAAAAATAGCAAAACTGAGGCATTTTAAATTTCTTATTTTTATAAAATAAACATTCCTTATTTGTTAAGAGCATTCTACGTAAGTCTACAAAGTATTATTTTTAATATCCTGATAAGACGTTCGAGTTTCACTGGATATGCGATTTAAGTAGTTACAAAAAACGTAAATATTTTTCTTTTGCTTTGTCGAATCGAATAAACGGTACCACATGAATCTGAGTTATTTCTTTTGGATTTATTTAATCAAATAACGGAAAATGAATTGAATCGACTTACACAGAAATAAATGTAGATACAGAAAATTTTTACTATGATGTCGCACGAAAATGAATCTGTACATTCCCGCGCTTTTGCCGATGCATCAAGCTTCGATTTTCTTTATATGAAAATCATGATGGTCCTGAAAAGGATCGTTTTTTCGAGACGGGAAGAATTTAAATAAAATGTTCGAAGTAGCTTGCACTCCAGGCGGCGATCCACACAAAACTAACAGCGGTAATGGCTGAATGATAGTGTTATGTGGGGGTATACTAGGAACACCATTTAGGTTGGGCACAGGTGCGGCTCTAGGCCACGGCATTTACAAAATATTTTTTTTCTCGTTAATGCTTACAGATAGACCCCCTGTGCATTAAAACTTTTTGATCGTATATGATTACAGCTGCTACATATTATTATATTTACCTCTATATCTGATACATCCTGTATAGTTTCGGCCGGACAACTCCGCCTAGATGTACTCTGCGGCCAATGGGATGCGAGCAGTGCACGTGTGGACGCACGTGTTGAATGCACGTGTGAACGCACGTGTTGAATGCACGTCTTGAATGCACGTGTGAACGTACGTGTTGAATGCACGTCTTGAATGCACGTGTTGAATGCAACCTCGAGCGCACGAGTTCACGCAGGTATTCGCGCAGTGCGCGAGTGCACGTGTGATCGATAGTCTGATAGTTTACAATTTTAGGATGCATTAGACTGCAATTGTATTTAAAATTAAACTAAAATAATTATAAAATCCATAATTTGACTCTGCGTGAGTTGTATTTAAAGAAAAAAGAACTAAACAAGGGTCTTGATCCTCACAAAATTCGTTAATGCATCACACGACCGGTTTCGCTCTAGCCGAGCATCTTCAGGTCAGAATTTAAAATCAGTTTAAACTAAAACTGGACTATTTTTAAACTGGTTTTAAATTTTGACCTAATGCGAGAGCGAAATCGGTCGTGCGATACATTTATAAATTTTGTGAGGATCAAGACCTTGTTTTCTTCTTTTTCCTTTAAAATAATTAATTGCGAAACTGTTTCTGAATGAACTTTAAAGAAATTTAACAGGGTGATTCGGCAGATTATATATGATAATTAGACGGTTTAAAAACTTGAAAAATACGTTTGAAATGAGAGGAAAGCGATTCAACGTGTAACACAGAATATGAAATCGAATAAAATAATTCACACGCTTCGACAACATCAGTGCAACTGCTCAATAAAGACCAATCGACATTACTCAAAGCGTTATACAGGAATAGATAGTCTGCCTTTCTGAAATTATATCTCTTATTAGATGTATTTTTAGGAAAGCCTGGCGGCGATAGGGTGCAGTAACTGAACTAGACGCTCAAAGAGGGATGGTAGCTTTCCCCTTTCAGAATACACACGTCGCATCGCGTAGCTGTACGCTTTTGCCGGAAGATGGATTTCTGTCGAAGTTTTCTTACTCTTGTGTGAAGCTAGATACCTTCGCCATATTTGATTTTATTTCGAAATTTATCTATAAAAGTATGGTCTATTGATCAAAGGACTAAAATTCATGTTAGTTATACCATATACTCTTGTATAGACTACGCTAGATAACTAGTTACAGAAATATAGATGCAGCAAACGAATCTCGCAGCCGCTAATCTTCAAGAAAGGTTTTTTCTTAAATAATTATTATTGTACTTAGGTACACTAGCGACACTTTCTAATTGTACGACCTACAGCATAAAACAGAGCCTAAATGTGTAGCATGGGTAGTAGACGACTTATGCATTCACTGCCGTCTTCGAAATATGTAAACACAGATGTGCGGTCTCGGTGTTTTTTTTTGCAGTAAATCTACTTTAAATGTAAGGAAGAATGCAGTAAATAAACATAGAAAAAAACATTGATCTTATAAAATAGAGAGAATTAAATACATCAAAGGCGCATACTTATGCCTGCCGACCTACGTCGGTTAGCACAATTCGAATTTTTTCATTTACTTACCTTAAATATAATATTGTATACAAACAGATGTTTTGTTTCTTTACAAATCCCTACAGCTTTACCAAAATATGTTGTGTTTTTAATCAATTGATTCACAATGATTGTTTTCATAACTATTTTTAATTCGCCCGGCTCCTTTTTCTGATATTAACATAATGAATAATTAATATTTATATAAACTAATCATTAATTACTAATTTAAACCTGCATTTTGTATTTATAGCTATCACTACTGTTCAATTTAGCACTAATTCAAATTTTGTATTTCTTTTGAAAAAACTTTTGAGGTAAAATCTTTGAAACTAGGGAATTTATAATCGAAATATTATTTATCTTGCTATTATAATATAATGGAAACATACCATTACTATAACTAATAAAAAATATTTCTGACGAGTGTAGAGCTTTTCCTTCTAATATCTGATAATCTGATATAAAAATCATGGTTTTGAATGCATCCTCGCCATATCTCCTTTATTATTTAATGTTAAAGAAGGAAGCCGAGCGAGTTAAAAAAAATGATATGAATCATCATGACATTAATTAGATTAAAAATATAAGCATATTTGGGTAACGCTGCAGGGAAACAAAAAATGCATTTCTGTCAATAACGAAATTACTACAAATTTCTCTGCATTTAATAAATTAATTGGCGCAACACCCAGTTCACGAAAAGTGGAAGTAGTAATAATCCTTATTACTATATTGTTTATATCTTGCATAGGGGCTGTCGCAATCTAGTTAATGCATTAACTAGATTGAATGAAACACTTTTTTCATGTGTTCAGTAATATTGAAAAAAGTGTTTCATTCATAACGGAGGTGTGCTTTACTGATTTCAGTATAGCTAAATACTTTAAATGTCTTCATGCGATCCATTTTGATAGTTTCATTATTATTTGCATACGTATAAAATGAATAAAAGTAATAAACCCATTGATATTGCTATTTATTGTATAATTAACATGCCTTTGGTTTAGTTCCTAGTCATAGTTCAACTGTAAAATGAAAAATACCTTTTAAAACCATTTAATAACACTACAGCTATTCGAAATACTTCAAACATCAAATAAATTTATTCCTACGCAAAGATAACAAATACATAAGAGATGCATTCAACTTCGCACATTAATAAATCCAGTCTAAGCTTTTTTAAAATAACCGACAGAGAGACCGCACATCTGTGTTTACATATTTCGAAGCGGCCAGTTACTGCATAAATCCGTCTACTATCCACGTTAAAGATATGGGCTCTATTTTACCCTGTAGGTCGTACAATTAGAAAGTGTCGCTAGTGTACCTACCTGTAAAAGTAGTCATATAAAATATGTATAAATTATAGTTTACCAGTTTTTGGCTACCCCCAATGGAGCGAGAACTCAATCCAATCGTTATTGTGTATTCTGTTTTTGATAATTATGTACCATGTTATCCGAATAAAAAAATTAACCGCAGCTACCCAATATGGTTTACACCTGAGATTATTTCCACAATAAAGTTAAAATATAAAAGCTTTAAGAAACATAATATCACTAAGTCATCAGCGGATTTAAATGATTTTAAAGCTTTTACGCACTAAGTCGAAAATATTAATAAGAGCAGCCTATAAAGAGTATATTTTTAACGTGGAGAACTCGATTGCCCAAAATAGTAGCAGGTTTTGGTCGTCTGTTGGTTCGCGGAAGAGCGATAGTCGGATTCCAGGCAAAATGTATAAGGATGATGTTGAACTATCCACACCTACCCACATTGTGGAAGCATTTGCTGAACATTTTGAGCAAGTTTTACTATATTGATGGAGGACTGACACAGGATAGTATGATCCGTATATCAGAGGATGATATAGTTAAATCAATCGACAAATTAAAAAATAAATTTACTGCGGGGCACGATCAAGTACCAGCTTTCCTTATTAAGGATTGTAAAATGGTTTTTATACGGCCTCTTGAGATTATCTTTAATCTTGCATTTCAAACCTCTACTTACCCTGCAGTTTGGAAAATTGCTCGAGTATGTCCTGTTCACAAGGCCGGTGATACGTCATTGGTAAGCAATTATCGCCCTATATCTATACTGCCGAACTTCTCAAAGGTCTTTGAAAAGATTTTTTGTAATCAAATGAATGTTGCTTTATCAAGTGTGGTCTCTGAAAATCAGCATGGGTTCACTGGTGGTAAATCCACTGTAACTAATCTTGTTTGTTTCACGCAATACGTTGCTGAGTCTCTGGATAGGAGAGGGCAGGTGGACGTCGTTTACACGGACTTCGCTAAGGCGTTTGACCGTTTGGACCATGGAATTCTGTTAGCGAAACTTACCAGATATGAACTCAGTAATTCGTTTCTCAGATTGTTGCAATCCTTCTTGCACTATCGATCATTCTTTGAGTACTACAAGGGTTACCGTTCTGCCCAGAGACTTGCGACCTATGGTGTTCCCCAGGGATCGAACCTTGGTCCAGTACTATTTATTGCTTTTATTGACGACCTCGCGCATTCACTACGTTGTAGATCCTTGTTATTTGCTGACGACGTTAAAATATTTTGGTCTGTATCAAGTGTAGATAATTGCCGGTTTTTGCAGGATAATGTTGATTTACTATCGGAATGGAGTAAAAGTAGTAAATTGCCGTTCAATATATCAAAATGTCAAACTATGAGTTTTACTCGTAGGAAGACACCCTTACAATTTGATTATCAGATTGATGACGTTGCTCTTTCCAGATCCGACTGCGTCAGGGACCTTGGGGTCTTCTTTGATTGTCAGCTTTCCTTTTCCCAACACATTCTAAATACCGTCTCTGCTTGTAATAAGCTGCTAGGATTTATTTTGAGAACAGGCAGACATTTCAAGCTTACATCAACTGTGACTAAACTTTATGTATCTTTAGTTCGATCCAAGCTAGAGTATGCTTCCTTGGTTTGGAATCCTTTATACGAGCAGTACAAGTCTGCTCTGGAGAGAGTACAGCGCCGGTTTTTTAAGGCTTTGTGGTTTAGAACACATAATGTCTATCCACCACGCAACTTTCCTCAACGTATGATGTTGGAAGCCTTTCATTTTCAGAGGTTATCTACAAGACGCACCGTATCTGGGCTTAAATTTCTTGATAATTGTCTACATAACAAGATTCGATGTTCTGAAATAATAACTAGCTTAATGTTTCACGTTCCCAGATTCTCTGCGCGGTACGCTCCTACCTTTTACGTGCCGTTTTCAAGAACTAATCTTACGGTTAAGTCACCCCTTTTTAATATGTTTAGTAGTTACAACTCCATTAGCATGTACTGCGATACTTTTTGCTGTAGTATCACTACTTTAATTGAAATATTTCTCCTAAACGAATAATATGAGTAATTTGCTGTTCACGTTTGAAAATTGTATTAATATTTGGAGTTTGGAATTAATCTCTGGTAGTAGTTATGATTTTGTATATTATTGCACACACGTAGATTTTGATTTTATTAGACTTAAGTTTTCTTTGTATAATTTGTCCTTAATATGGTTATACATACTATTGGGCAAATAAACCATTATTATTATTATTATTATTGTTATGTTAATTTCAAGTAAATTCAAAATCGGAATTTGTATAATTTGCGACATTATAATTTTCTTTCCTATTGTCACATTGAAAATGTGAATCTCAGATCAGTTAGATTATTAACAGATCACTGTACATCTGATATGGGTTTAATAGGTTTAGTATCGTAGAAGGATTCGTTTTCGAACAATGCGACCATTGGTTTTGGCAGTACCACATGATGCCTTTCCAATAAATTGTAAATAGAGGGATATTGTCTATGCTAAAGGTTAGATTACAATTTATAAGGCGTTATAGGATAGATATACTTTAGATGTTCGATCATGTTATCTGTTTGAAATGGCATTAATAAAGAGTATTTTACTTTTAATGTGATAGTGTATTACATGAAAAAAATAATCTCCATTAATATCTACAAACGTTGCACACCCGTTAGGACCCTATTATTTTTTTTGAACCTTGCGAACTGTCACCCGCAAGGTTTTGATGAAACTCTGTCAGTTTGTAGACCCCATGAAGTCCAAAAAACGATTTTCATTATAACTTATATTATGTTACTATTTGACAGTATTAGCAGATGAATATATACTGCATTGATATGAAACATGTTAGCTACCGACACTACAACACGATATAGTTCATTTTTTCGTGTTTAATACTCTTGAAAAATGTCACATAAATTTAAAGAGAAGTTTTTGCTCCTTTAAAAATTTTAAATAATACCATTTAGAAAATTATAATTTTCATTTATTACAAATCAATAATGTAAATGTTACTTTATATTTGATTTAGAAGGAAAAAAAAAATTAAGTTTAAAAAGGCTATATGCATATAGCACAAACGTCCAAATTTTAAATTTCAAATTAAACTATGTAAATCAAGAAAGAGTTTTATTACACATCCGCCACTACCAAGAAAACAATTTCTATTGTAATAAGAAACGCTGCAAAATAGCTGCAAAATTAACGACATAAATAACAAAGTTATGGGTAGGGACCTATGGGCTGAGGCATTCGTATACAAAGCAATTACACTAATTGTAAGAGAATGAAATGGTTCAGTTAATCGTGATGGTGGTAGTTAAAACTGATTCAGATGATATTACCGTCTCTGTCAATACTAAATTAAAAGTACCCATGTTGTGGCATCTGATTTGCTTTATCTTCATAACAAACACGTTTGGTTCGTATTATGAAATTTTTCGGCCGTAAGCGTTGTCCGGTTATACTCCCATTTCTTACGAGTAAACAATATCTTCTGTTTCTCTTTTTATGAAAATTAAATGGTGATAGCTTTCTAAAAATAATAAAGTTCAATAGAAAAGCATGTCCAATGACGTGTATTAGACCATGTAGACGCGGTGGTTCGATGTGGTTAACGAACTAATTTTACAACTAGATCTGTAAAGTTGCTTCGCCCAAATCCCTGCAACACGTTGGAATATGGGAAACAATGTTTGGTTCTCGATTGAAATTTCAGTTTTGCCTCAGGTATGCGTTGTAAGTAACTTCTGTAAATAGATAAGGGCTGCACGACTAAAACTATTTTATTTTAGTTACATGTAGTCCGAAACGCAATAGACTTGTTTTTCCGTGTGGGCGGTGCTCAATTATTTGAATTATTTTATAGATAATTTGAAACATTACTCTTGTAGACCATTACGAGATATAGTCTGTCCGTGGATATAGCGATTTGACTAATGATTAGAGTGAGGACGTTGGGTGCAGTCCGCTAGCGAGTGTTACTCAGCCAAGCGTCGATCGGGTATATGCAGTAGTAGTAAATAAATTGAAAGTTATATTTTGTTAATCGTCAAGTACATTTTAGCCACGATTGTAATAGGAATTAACTATGATATATTTTTCTAAATTGGTTTCGTTGGTATACTTTTAATTCTAGAGAAAGAACTTTCTATGTCACATGAAATAATTGGTGCGAAATGGAAATACCCAATTAAATCCCTATATTTTAAATATTGACTTTCATTTTGGGTAGTAAAAGTATGTTATTGAAAATTTATTTTAATAGTACACTTCTCGCAGGAAAAATCGGGACACCAGCTATCGTGAATTTTAAAATTTCTTGGGGTGTAAATGCAGCTTTTAGAGGATATATTTACTTATCAAAGCCATAAATCACATAAATGTATAGAGAGAAAAAGGTTTATATATAGAATAAACAAATGGGAGTTACGGTGGCGGCGTTTTCTTTAGAAATACCGAATACGGAAATATTCATGCAAAAAAAGATTCATAACAACAAAAAGGCCTCTTGAATAGACGGCTTCACTTAGAAATATAATATATGTATTTAACTTGTTTGATGCTTGGTAGGGATAATTCTTTTTTAAGAAAACATATGGTGAATGGTGGTACTTGTTAGTGCTCCTTTGATATTAGTTCTTTACGTTAACAATAGACAATATGTCAATCAGCCTCCTGACTTTTGGGACAATGTGATTTTTACAGATTTATTGATTACACTATTATAGTTTAGTATTCTTAAATATTGTATTACTTTAATGTTTTCGTCTATCTATTAAAAAAATACCAAAAATAGTTTTAAGATTTAAAGCAATTAAGTTCGCAAAGAAATTATTTTTTTGTATTAACTCTCCGTTTATTGTATTTTCAAGAAATATATCTTAGTTATCGCCTGTGTAATCCAATATCTTTATTCTATTTTATTGAAACACTTTTGGTCTGTAGCACAGCTCCAGACAGTAGAAACGAGAAAACATTAAAATTAAATGAATCAAATCCAAAAGCAAATATTTTAGCACTAACTGAGATTGACGAACAATATGCTTTCTTACGATGTTTGTAATGTATGTAAATGCAATGATATTGTAAATAATTGTTAATAAATGCTATATAAAGTCAGTTTGTTAACAGACCAAGCGTTGGCCATATTTCAAGAAAATAGAACGACATTGGATTACACAGACCCATCCCTGCAATATGTTTCTTGAATATACAATAAACGCAGGGTTAATAAAATAAAGAATTTCGTTGCGAACTTAATTGCTTCAAGAATTTTATAAATAACCTTAAAATTATTTTTGGCAATTTTTTAATACATAAAAAACTTGATAGTAATGCAATATTTAAGAATATTAACCAACAATAATAGTTAATACATCAATAATTGTGTAATCAATAAATCTATGAAAATCACACTTTCCCGAAACTAAGGAGACTGATTGATTGTCGATTGCTAAAGTTATACTTGCGCGCATAAATCTAAGTGACTAATATCAAAGCAGCACTAACAAGTAATATAATTTTAAAATCCCATCACCATATGTTTTCTTAAAAATACTTATACTTTATATGCTAAAAGAATTATCTCTACATAACATCAAACAAGTTAAATACATATACTATATTTCTAAATAAAGCCGTCTATTCAAGAGGCCCTTTTGTTGTTACGTATTTTTTTTTGCATGAATATTTCCGTATTCGATATCTCTAAAGGAAACGCCGCCGCCTAAATCTTCTTTTATAATTAATACTTGGACTACTGTAACACTGAGAGCATCTCGTTTTAACTGTAATACAAAAGGTTTTAAAATAGGAAAGTGTTGGGCATGAAAAAATTCGGCTTCTAACCATGTACTTCATCGTGTTAATACTTGTTCTCGCGGCAAAGGCACATTTCTTTAAATTTAACTTTTGTCCTAGTTGGTGCTTTCACTAAAATCTTTTTAAATGAATTAACATCGGGAATTTATTTACGAATAAGTTCAGCAATGCGATGTACTCCATGCACGACGCATGGTGTAAAATGTTCGGAATTTTTTTTCGAGCTCTGTGGAGGTGGACCTTTTCTTCCCTAGCTACTCGTGGGATCAACCATGGAGGAAGGACGTTTATTAGCGGGACGACACCGCTAATAAATAGGAATTGGAGCAGGACCTCCATAAGAAGCCTTCCACTTCCCAAGTGAGAGTACTTCACAAAAGATGGAACAAAGGGAGGAGCAAAACGAGTGAAGCAGATTTGGGAACAGCATGGCATCCATCCCCTCAAATTGCGTAGCACTGTGCAACTCAAGGGCATTGCACATGAGAGCACGTGAAATCGACTTATCTAACCTAGGGCCTTCTGATATCCTACACTTTCTGAAAGGAATAGGATTGGAAGGCCAGCTGTAAAACAGCAAGAACACGGCACACAATAGATCTGTTAGGTCGCTGTGTAATATCACTCTTTCAATATACACACACATACTGCATACTAGGTGTCAAAAAATTTCAAGAGATATGCAGAAAAAAACGGAATCAATTCGATTTTGCAAATAAACGGTTTCGGATATTCATATTGCCACGGAACGTTCCACTACACAAAAATAAATTACATTCATTCATTCATTCATTCAAGTTAGGGTGGGAACTTGATGTCCGGGCACTTGAGCTTGGTGCTCATTGTACCATCCCTATTGATTCTCTTATTTCCACTCGAGCAGCTTGGTGTTCTCTATAAAGCCCCAGTATCTTGCCCAGTGGAAACTGGGGGAAACGAAGGTCCGAGTGCTCCAATAGATCTCTCCCGAAATATTTCTGCCTGAGTACCTTCAGTTCCTCACATGTGCAGATTACATGTAAACTCGTTTCCTCCTGTAGTTCGCATCTTCTACACCACGGTTCGCTTACCCGGCCTGTATTGTATAGATGATTTTTCAGAGGACAGTGTCCAGTTACCAACCCAGTAATGGTTTAAACTTCTTTCTTACTGCGCTTGAGTAGGTTATCAGAAAAACTACCATCCCCATCCCCTATCAGCGTTTTGGTATGGAGTTGACCTTCAGTCGACCTCCATTTCTTTGTACTTTCTTTATCTAACCAGGTCCAGATCTCCCTTCTTGCGGAATCCTTAGTAATCTCACATACGGGCTCTGGACCCATGAAGTGTCTCTTGGAGCCCTCCTTGGCTAGTTCATCGGCGATTACGTTGCCCTTTATATCCTCATGTCCCGGCACCCCAAATCAGAGACACCGTGTTGTCTCGTGCCAGTGCATTGAGGGATTGTTTGCAGTCCCTAACTAGTTTTGACCTAGTTACAGGGTTTGAGACTGCCTTAATGACAGCATGGCTGTCAGTCATTATATTAATTTTCCTCCTCATGTAGCCCCCTTTTGCAATCATTTCTGCACAGACTGCAAGGGCGAATACCTCTGCCTGGAAGACCGTTGTATGTATTCCCAGGCTTATGGATATCCTTTGATTAGGACTGGGGCCACAAATACCGGCTCCTGTGCCTTGGCTGGATTTGGATCCGTCCGTGAACCAGTTATCATTAGCAGTGATCTCACTACGTGCCTGGTCTCTGTTCGCTATGGAGATTTTCAGTGAAGATAATTTCGGGTTCCATGCTGTCTGTGGGCATTTGTAGCAATGGCCCGTCCAGCAACGTGCCCCTAGTATAAGTGTGTCCTCCCACTCTGAAGTTGGAATGCCACAGGTTGTTGGCTTTCAGTCTAAGGCTCGCATTCATTGCCTCCGCTCTCACATAGAGTTCCAGCGGGGGAGGACCACAATGGTCTCCAAAGAGGCGGTCCCTGTACTGTTAGTTGCACCAGTAATACCCAGCAATGCCTGTCTCTGGACAGCGGCACTTCTGTCCTCCTCCACCAGACTACTGCCCCGTATGTTATCGCTGGTCTTATCACGGCAGTATATAGGCAATGGATCACCTTCGGCTTTAATCCCCAGGTTTTGCCAGCAACTCTCCTGTAGCCCCAGAATAGTTGCGTGGCCCTGGTCGTTGTTTTAACTAAGTGATTTTTCCAGCTCAGTTTCGCATCAAGGGTAATACCCAGATACTTTACTTCCTTGGTTAATTGTAACTCCTGCCCAAACAGTCTAATGCCGCCTAGGTCATTGAGTTTTCTCATGTTGGTAAAGGCAACCAACTTTGTTTTTTGTGGATTAACTGAGAGTCCTTGTGAAAGGCACCATTCCTCCACCATTCGCAGTGCATTACGCATGATGCCCGCCACCACGCCTGAGAACTTCCCCCCAGCTACGATGGCAATGTCATCAGCGTACCCCTGCGTCCATATTCCTTATCCTATCCTCGTTTAATGATCTGACGAGATCATCCACGACCAAAATAAATTACATATAAGCAAATAGTGGACATTTGGTGACTGCACCCGAAAATTAAGGCTCAAATATGATGGAGCTCCACTACATAGAAATAAGTTAGGTTCGAGAAAAAGATAAACATGTGTTCAGAGGTGACAATCGGATTACCGGAAGCTCGTCAGCGATTTGCGAGCATTGCGCTCACGAGAGGATTGGCGATGAGGTACTAGCATTCACGTTGTGATCTCCGAAGAGCGTGCTTGTATTAATAAATTTAGCGTGATAGTATAAAGTGGTGTTTTAATAATTAACAACGCTCAACTGCAGCCCCACGGTAAGTATATATATTAAAGAAGGGACGAGCTGAAACCCCCAAGGTGCCTTAAGGCATTATTGTCGCGACAATATATACTTAATTTTATGATTAATAATTTTCTTTGTTCTAATGCTTGTTGTGACAGAGTGAGATTAATGAAGATTGATGAAGATTAAGACAAAAAGAGTGCAGTAGAGTAATTTTAGAGACCAGAGCATGCCATTGGCATAGCACCTGCGATAGTTAGACAGCAAATTAGATTTTGGGCAAATCAGAAATTGCTCCAATACTGCAACAACTGCCCCAGTTCGGCGCATGCAAAAGAGTGTATTTTAACTGGTCATGCTAGAACTAAGTAACTATTTAAAGAGGTAATTTTAAATAATATTTATGTAGAATTGAGAGGGTTAATGATTCGCAGGCGGTCGAATAGTGGGATTTATTTCGTAATGCTGCTAAAGAATTGGATGAGTTACGACATGATATTTAAATAGTTAGTAGGGTGGTATTTATAAAAGAATATTTTGTACTCTTTTACATGTATCAGCGTGAAAGAACAGAACAAAGACATGTATTTTCCTGTTATAACAGACAAAATGGTTCCAATTAGCATTATAAAATTCACACGTATCTCAAAGTGTGCGAATTCAATTTAGACAATATTAATATTGATGTATGCAAACGCGTATCGTGACCGCGTATTTTTTACAGCTTCACCCTCCCCAAGGGAGCCTGGAAAGATAAACGGAGCACAAAATTTATTCAGGAAGGCGCCTGGCTGTGAAAAAAAAAACCGATAGAGAAGTGTAACGCGCCTTTCTTACACAATATTCTCTCTTAGTAGATCATGCATGTTATGTGACATAAGAGATATTTTGGATTGAATACGCTCAAAATTCTAAGGAATATATTCGTGAGGCATATAAATACATTGAAAATGCAAAATTAGATTTATGTAGAGATCTCTGCGTTCGAAAGGTCCCGTAATGGAATGTCAAAGTCATTATTGGTTCAACAACATCCGATATAAGTATTTTAGAGGATACATCATTCTTTACAACAACAAAATCTGCTTGTGTAAAAACTAAACTGCAACCACCATATACAGGGTGATTCACGCAACCCGTCCATTAAAAGTTTTTGACTTTACAATGATATCTCAAATTTGAAACTTTGGGGTTAAGCATATATAACAATGATCTCTTTAGAAAAAATTAATTCACCTATGTCGCACTTCCGATTACATCGAAAGCGATGGCCAACTTTGATATTTTAGATAGAAACCTATATTTTTAGTGGATTTTTAGATTCCACTAGTCATTTTAAAGCCAATTTTATAAATCATCTACTAACCTATCGGTTACCGTTTCCGAGTATTTTAATTTTTTTGTGAAAAAAAGTTCAAAAAAATATGATGCTGTAAATGCGTATAACGGCTATACGGTATAATAGAGACTACTAGAGGGTTCAATTCTACATCACATGGCGTAAAAATATACAGGGCGTTCCATTTGAAAAAAAATACTTTTAGTACCAACAAGGGAACCTCGCGAACTGTAAATCGCAGATTTTGATGAAACTTTGTCAGTATATAGACTCCATGGATTGTTACTCAAGGACGCTTTCCGTTGCTGCGGAACTTCAACTTTAGAGGATGCAATTCACCCTTGCAATTTGGCCCAAATTTGGTTTTTTTCTGAATAACTTTTAAACGGTAAGAGATGGAAAAAAAAGTTTCAATGGCGGACTTGTACCGTTTAGTCAGCCCTTGCGATTGGTATAGATATTTATATACAGGATGTTCCAATAAATGTGGAATGACGTATGTTGTGCTTATTTTATCGAATTTCAGAATTCAGTTATAATGGCTTTTTTTGTGATCAAATAGTCTACAGGAAGGTAATTTAAAAAGTTATACAGCGTGTCCACAAAAATATAAATTTAGCATATTTCCTTATTCTAAGGAGATACTCTGTATACTGTTATGTGGCTGCATTGTATGTCGACAATCAGTGTAAACTTATACCAGGCGGTAAATGGTTATATGTGATGGTTTTCGAGTTATACGCGTTTGGATGTATGTAAGATTATATTATCCTCGACAGCAGGCAGATGAAAACAATAGGTCACATAGTACACTAATTGCTTGCTTCTTCTATTTTTGGAGAGATATGAGTAGCGAACGTTTCTGGATTCTGGATTCTGGATTGTTGGTTGGGAAGGGTGGCTAGCCACGCGCACTTAGTCCATTCTAACCGGGCCCATTGTGCTACCTCCCCTAAGCGGCGTCACTCACCCGCAGCCTACTCGAGCCAACCCAAACAAAGGATGAACTCGAGCAGTGCAGCATGTGATGCGCCATCAAAGCTAGCCATACTGGACCGGAACTCCCCAAGGATGGAACTTCTAAGTTGGGCGAACGTCTCAGTCGCAGATATTTTTATTTTATCCGGGACAATTGGCCAGAACAACTTGGCACACCTATTCCTTGGTGCAATGTACATAAGAACCCAATTTTTATTTAAATTCAGTTCATATAGTTTTACAGTGGCAGTAGCTAACATGGTTGATATCAATCCAGCAAATATTATTCATCTGCTAATACTTTCATATAATTATAATGAAAACCAAATAACACAAAATAATCCCAGTGAAATAGAATTGCATGATGCGGTGAGAACTCTAATCGATACAAGTGTTCGCGAAACAACGTTCGCAATAGAAACAATAGAAGCATTAGAATTTGAAGATATGGATCGTCCTCGAGTTATTGAAATAGCAGTTGAAGGCGACCCTTCATCGTCCTACAATTTAGAAGATGCTGAAGAAGAGTATGAGGAGACATGCGCTTTGAAGATGATAATATTACTCCAGATTACAAAAGGAGAGCTGTTGAGTTTTGTACTGATTCGAAATCAAAGCGCCGATCGTTAAATCCTGTAAAAAGCAAATTTAGAAAAGTACCATCGGTTCAGCAATTGTACAGATGAGAAAAATACATAGAAAGGGGCGCAAGGTATAGGGGCCAAGGCTGGAAATTGAAAAACACGTATTATGTAAATTTCCATCAGCTATGAATAAAAACGCCATAGTACACGATATAGACCTGCGGCAATGGGCGCCAGAAGCAAACGCAATCATTGGGCTGGAAAATTTCAGAGCATCTAAAACCTGGATTTTGCAATTTAAAAGAAACAATAAAATCACCTCTAGAAAGATAACTACGTATGTTGGCCAAACTTATGGACAGGAGAAAGAGAAACTGGAAGCGATGGCTACAAACTTTGTCAATTCTGTAAAACCGTACATCGAAGCATGTGGAGCAGAAAATGTCTATAATGCAGACGAAAGTGGATTTAATTTGGAATTGCCTTAAGTTACGTTGGAGGCAAAGCTGTTGCATGCACTGTGCATTCTGTATCGGCCACAACACATAATTACACAATATTGCCTATAATATTGGCTGCAGGAAAACTTGTATCATTCTGCTATACTTACAGTTTTGAAAGAAGCAGGCGGTACATTTGATACTAAAGTTCGCCAACTTATTCCAAGTTAGTATAGTCTTACATACATCCAAACACGTATAACTCCAAAACTATCACATATGAGCATTTAGCGCCTAGTTTACACTGATTTTCGACATACAATGCAGCCACATAACAGTATACAAAGTATCTCCTTAGAATAAGGAAATATGCTAAAATTTATATTTTTGTGGACACGCTGTATAACTTTTTAAATTACCTTCCTATAGACTATTTGATCACAAAAAAGGCCATTATAACCGATTTCTGAAATTCGATAAAATAAGCACAACATACGTCATTCCACATTTATTGGAACACCCTGTATATAAATATCTATACCAATCGCAAGGGCTAACTAAACGGTGCAAGTCCGCCATTGAAACTTTTTTCTACCTCTTACCGTTTAAAAGTTATTTAGAAAAAACCAAATTTGGGCCAAATTGCAAGGGTGAATTGCACCCACTAAAGTTGAAGTTCCGCAGTAACGGAAAACGTTCTTGAGTAACACTCCATGGGGTCTACAAACTGACAAAGTTTCATCAAAATCTGTGATTTACAGTTCGCGAGGTTCCCTTGTAAGAAGTTACCCCAAATCAACCCTAGATTATGGGACACCTGTATAATTTTGTTTACATTTCATTCCCTGGTTAAATATTGATAATTCACACCCTTCGCAATCAACATAAAAGCTCCCTATCTTGTACTGTATGGCCGTTATACGCATTTACAGCATCATATATATATTTCTTTTTTCACAAAAACCAAAATAATTCGGAAATGGTAACCAATAGGTAAATAGATAGTTTTATTGGCTGGATGTCTAATTGGCTCTAAAATTCCTAGTAAAACCTAAAAATCCGCTAAAAAAAATATAAGTTTCTATATAAAAAGTGAAGTTTTAGAGACCACAAAAAAAGAAAATTAACCAAGATTACGTTTCACAAGCAAGCTATAAACAGCAGGTTATATGGAACATGATAAAAAAGGAAACTGGGAAAGAAAATACTCGCCTTAGGGTGAGTGAATCTAGTATAACTGCTAATGAATTTAATAAACATTTTGTATCGGTGGGATGTAGCACTGTGGAAGGCATAGATGCTGACATAGCTGGAGCAAATATCTCAACTGTACTTAACAATTTTAAAAAAGATTTTAAAAACACTTGCGCCCTGTTCGACACTAGATCGAGAAAGTAAAAGATATTCTTCAAAAATTGGAAAATGAACAGACTATGGACATCTACGGTATGACAACTAATATAGTCAGAGTGGTACCCGTACATGAGAAAGACTAAAAGGACGATATATGTAACTACAGACCAATTTCAGTACTTCCTATCTTGTCTAAAGTTTTTGAAGCTATAATTAAAAATAGAATAGTGTCGTTCTTTGAGAAATTTCAATTGTTTGCCGATGCGCAATATGGATGTAGGACTGGGCGATCTACGACAACAGCTTTGGTACAGATGGTTGAAAGTGCCCTAAGAGCTAGAGACGATGGGCAGTCGACAGGGATGTTGACGTGTGACCTTAGCAGAGCTTTTGATTTTGTATCCCATAGCTACTTGTTAGAGAAGATGTGGTGCTATGGTGTAGAAGTAATGCTCACAAACTTCTTACACCTTATCTGCATAACAAGAAGCAACGTGTCATGATAGAACAGCCTCTCTGATATAGAGGGCGTAGCTGTTGGGGTACCTCAAGATTCTATATTGGACCCCATATTGTTTATTATATATGTGAATGATCTGTCCAGCAATATTGCAAACAGCAGGACACTTTTGTATACAGATGATACATCCATCTTCCTTAGAGGAACTCAGGAGGAAGTCGAAACATTCAGAGAGGATGCATTGAGCTCTGCTTTGACGTGGTTTAGTGCGTATGTGGTATGGGTAAAAATTTGTTCATCTTTATAATTCTTCTGATTCTCCAGGCTCATCTCTGTAGTTTCATTTATTTTTTTGCTGACTTGTATGCGGATTTTTAGCAAGAGATCCGATAACTAAAATATTATTTCCTTCATTTCCAGTAATCGGTTTTTGTCGTTCTGTTTTCTTAGTAAGTTAAAATATGTTTTTGTTCACTCTGTATATTTTTTGCATTACTTTTATTTTATTATCAAGTCTAATTAATAATAATCAAGTCTTTAGTTAAAAAATAAATACAGTTTAAAATATCTAGCTTTAATATGTATGACAGGCATGCCTCTTAAATTTTGGTCTACATTTTGAAGAATAGTTAATTATATCTCGTGAACGAGTTGAGCTAGTGTGGTAAATTGAGTGTATTAACTTTTCGCTAGTGGTGTATATATTTACTTTTTACCTAGGACTTTTTTGTTGTAACATGTTGTACGCTGGTATGTATGTATATTTCTAGAATAAAGAGATTCTGGGTCGAACCTTCGTTTAAATAACACAACAATATTGGCGACGAGGAAAATTAATAGTGGAATATAAAATAGTTAAAGTAGTGTAAAAAGAAATTAAATTACGTGGAAATGTCGGTGGGAAGAATAAGTGAGTTTGATCCCGCATCAAAGAAATGGAGTACTTATATTGCACGTTTAGAACAATATTTCATAGTAAATAAAATTGAAGAAGATTTAAAAGTTGCTACGTTATTAACGGTAGTTGGGGACGAAACTTTTGAATTAATGGGAGATTTGTGCAGTCCGGTAAAGCCAGAAAAGAAAACATATAAAGAATTGGTGGAAATTGTGCAAGAACATTTGCAGCCGGCACCATCCGTAATATCAGAACGGCATAAATTCCGACTTCGGCGACAAGAAAAAGGAGAATCTGTTACGCAGTATATGGTAGTATTGCGAAATTTGGCGAAAACGTGTGAATTTAAAGAAACATTGGATGACAATTTAAGAGATCAGTTCGTGTCTGGGCTACATAATGAAGTTATTAAGCAACGATTATTTTCCGAAAAGAAGCTAAATTGTGTATCAGCATATAATTTAGCAAGAGACATGGAAGCAGCCGAGAAAAATGTAACGGACATGGATGGTTCGCACCACGTGCTCAACATGCGCCATCAAGGTCGCCCATTTTCCAGTTCCGGGAGAGCAAGGTCATCTGGGAAAGAAGCAGCGGAATGGCGTGGATCAACTTCCGGTAGAAGAGCAAACTACACAGGCAAGGAGAAAATGGAGAAGGAAACCAAACATTGTTGCCGAGTTTGTGGAAGAGGAAATCATCACAGCAGTCAATGTTTTTACCGAAATTCCGTTTGTGATAATTGCGGTAAGAAAGGGCATTTAAAATATGTTTGTAAATTAAACAAAAATTCCAAAATTGTAAATAAAAGACAAAATAATTATTTAACTAATGAAAATATAAAGTCAAATGCTGTAAATGATTTCAAATATTAATGATTCTGATTCAGATATATCTGCAAATTTGTTTACTGTAATTTCGAATGATAAAGATTCGCCGATAAAAGTTAATATAGAAATAGAAAATGTTAATTTAAATATGGAAATAGACACAGGATCGCCAGTTTCCTTAATTTCTGAGATTACTTATAAGAAATATTTTAATAAATTAACTATCAATAGTTCAAAAATTAAACTTTCAACTTACACGGGAACCCAAATAGAGTCAAAAGGTTTTATAAGAGTCAAGGTAAAATTTAATGATGTAGTTGATAATAAAACCCAATGGTGGACCATCATTATTAGGCCGGCAGTGGTTAGCGGCATTAAACATAAACATAATTAATAATGTTGCTTTAAATAATTTAAAAACTGAAAATGAAACTTTAACTAGTTCTGTTGCTGGAAATGCATCAATATCGAATTTAATTAAGCAACACCAGGGTATATTTGATAATGAACCTGGAACTTATAAGAATTTTAAAGCTAAACTATATTTAGAACCTGGTACGGTACCAGTTTTTTACAAAGCGCGTTCATTAGCTTACAACTTAAGGACGAAAGTTGAATTAGAGTTACAAAAGTTAGTAAATAATGGTGTTTTAACTCCAGTAGAATGCAGTGAATGGGCTAGTCCAATTGTGCCAGTTTTGAAAAAGAACGGCGAAGTACGCATTTGTGGAGATTTCAAGGTTACAGTTAATCCGCATTTACATGTTCAAAAGTATCCGATACCAAAGGTTGGAGATATTTTTTCTAAATTAGCCGGTGGTAAGTTATTTAGTAAAATAGATCTCTCACAAGCTTATGCCCAATTAGAACTGGATCACGATTCAAAACAATTAGTTACTATTAATACTCACAAGGGTCTATTTAGGTACAACAGATTGCCGTATGGAGTAGCATCAAGTTCTAGTATTTTTCAAAAATTAATGGATTTAACCTTTAGTAATATACCGGGTGTGGTTGTTTTTATTGACGATATCCTAATATCGGGTTCTACTGAATCTGAACATCTGAAGAGGCTAAAATTAGTTTTTAATAAAATTCAAGAGTGTGGTTTAAAAATAAATTTAAATAAATGTAGTTTTTTTCAAAAATCCGTGACATATTTAGGTCATTACTTGGACGCTGAAGGATTGCATCCATGTAAAGAGAAAATTTTCGCTATTTTAGATATGAAAATACCGAATAATAAGACAGAACTAAAATCTTTTTTAGGATTAGTTAATTTTTATGGGAAGTTCATTCCACAGCTAAGCACAAAACTAAGTAGACTATATTTCTTATTAAAAGACAATGTTAGTTGGGTATTTGATGAACATTGTTTAAAACAATTTAATGAGATTAAAAAAGAATTAGCGTCATCAAAAGTTCTAGTTCATTATAATCCTAAATTGCCTATTGTTTTAGCTTGTGATGCAAGTGCAACGGGTGTAGGAGCAGTTATTTTTCATAGATTTGCCGATGGTATTTTGCGACCGATTGCTCATGCATCTCGAACGCTAAATCAAGCGGAGAAAGGCTATTCACAAATTGACAAGGAAGCCTTAGCAATTATATTCGGTGTGAAAAAATTTCATGAATATTTATTTGGCACAAAATTTTATTTGTATACCGATCATAAACCGCTTTTAGCAATTTTTGGCGAAAGAAAAGGTGTGCCTCAGTTCGCGGCAAGCAGATTGCAGAGGTGGTCAATAATTTTGGCAGCTTATCAATATGAAATTAAATACATCACTTCAAAGAACAATTGTGTGGCTGATGCATTATCACGATTACCTCTTAATCTAGAATCACATAAAGAGCCAGATATAGGTCACATTTTGTATATTAATCAAGCTTTACCGATTAGTCACAAGCAAATTGCGCTGGAAACACAAAAAGATCCTGTATTAAGTAAAGTGTTTTCTTATTGCTTTACAGGTTGGCCAGAACATATTAAAAATATGTCAGATGGAATTAAACCCTATTTTTTTGCGTCGACATCAATTGCATTTAGAGCAAGGATGTATTTTATGGGGGGTTAGAGTTGTGGTCCCACCAAAATTTAGAGAACAAAATTTTGGATGAAATACATACTAGTCATTTAGGGATGAATAAGTGTAAATCAATTGCTAGATCTTATTGCTATTGGCCGTTAATTGACAGTGACATTGTTAAACTTTGCCAAAATTGTCAAACTTGTAACAAATTTCAAAATAATCCACCTAAAACAATTTTGCAACCATGGCCTCAAACATATAGACCTTGGTCACGTATACATGTGGACTTCTTGGGTCCTATATTTAATAGCAAATATTTGATAATAGTAGATGCGTTCACAAAATGGTTAGAAGTTTTTAAAATAAATGAAGCAAATGCTAAAATGGTAATCAAACTTTTAAGAACCGTGTTTGCACGCTTTGGTTTACCCGATACGATTGTGTCAGACAACGGACAGCCGTTTCCTTCGGGTGAATTCGAGAAGTATTTAAAACTAAACGGCATCAAAACATTTGTTTCACCGCCCTACCATGCGCAAAGCAATGGTGCAGCGGAAAACTGTGTTAAACAAGTAAAAAATGCTATTAAAAAGGCTCATGATGGAAGAAAAGATATAAACGAATTTTTGCAAATATTTCTATTTAATTATCGAATCGCTTCTCACTGTACTACAAATGCTAGTCCAGCTTTCTTAATGTTTGGTCGTAATTTAAAAACGCGATTAGATTTAATAAGACCAAATCACCACAATATTATAAATAATAAACAACAAGCGCAAATTGAACAATTTAAAGGTAGACCAACAAACTTTGAAATTGGCAGTGAAGTTTATGCGAAAAATCCATTACAAGCTTTTGACTCTCCTTGGCTTCCTGGAAGTGTCGTAAATAAAACTGGAAATGTTGCTTGTGATGTGAAAGTAGGAACAGATAAAATAATTAAGAGACATTCTAATCAGTTGAGATCTCATAAGTCTTTATCTGCTCCTACCCAAAATTTAGACTCTCAATTGGAATTGAAAGAGCAAGAAACAGAAAATTCTGATGAGGCGGCAACTGAAACTATTGTTGTTAGCGATGATGATAATCCTAGTTGTACTTCGCCAGAATCTTCTGTTAACCGTCGTTATAATTTAAGGAGTCGAAACAATTAATTATTTAAGAGTATATGTTCTGAAATTGTATTAATTTTAAGGGGAAGGAATTGTGGTAAATTGAGTGTATTAACTTTTCGCTAGTGCTGTATATATTTACTTTTCGCTAGTGGTGTATATATTTACTTTTTACCTAGGACTTTTTTGTTGTAACATGTTGTACGCTGGTATGTATGTATATTTCTAGAATAAAGAGATTCTGGGTCGAACCTTCGTTTAAATAACACAACAGCTAGGCATAAGAAATCTAACACCAACTTGTCTTTATTTAGGCTGTACTATCAAAATATGTCATAATATACAGGCTCTTCCATTTGCTTTTTCATAACTTTGGTGTGTAATTTTTCTTTGAGTCACCTGTATACTTCGAAAAAATTTTGAAATGCGTTCCTTCTGAACCTGTATTACCCTTAACAAAACAAAGTTGAAAATATGTTACCAGTTTTCGTATATAAACCGACGCTAATGTGGTGGCCCACCCTGTACCATATAGAAGATTTTTTGGCACTAAGTACTAGTTCCTGTTTTAACATGTTGTTAGTTGTCCATCCAGATACAATGTATCGTTCCATATTATATTTATGAGATATAATTTACCTGTATACAATATCTTATTTACTTATATTTAAGGTGACATGTATGTGTACTTTATCTTGATATGTCATGTAACCTTTTGATGACGATAATAATAATAATAATAATAAAATAATAAAATATCAAAGTTGGCCATAACTTTCGATGTAAGTGCGACATAGATAAAGTTATTTTTTCTAAAGATTTCATCATCAAGTTTCAAAATCGAGATATCATTGCAAAGTCAAAAACTAAACGAGTTCCGTGAATCACCCTATATATAACTTCTTTTTAGTCATATACGAAATTTGTTCAGAATAAATTTTGCATAACAGTAAAGTGCGTATCTTTATTTCATACAACCAGTCCCAAGGCGACACTTCCCAGTACGCAAACAAAGTGTTAACAAATGACCGTGTTAACAAAAAATATTTTATCAAGTTATAGAACTTTTTTTCCCCCGATAACCATGTCATATAACATTATACTTTCCGAGTAGCATTTGTCTAGACAGGTAATAAAATATAGTCTTTTGGAATAATATTTTTAATATTTAGAGAAAACTAAATGGGTGGTCATAAATTATATAGTTTCAGCTTCTCTGGACAAATATTTACCTGCTATCAGCTACTAGCATAATATTTTCATTGTCGTCCTCTAAATTAAACAATGCCTTTGTTTTTCAATAGCTGTAACTAACAAAATGATTTATTAGGGCTTATCGCGCCATGTTAATCCTGTTTTATACTAAATAAAGTAAAAAGAACGTCATTTTAAAGACCTGTTCTGAGATCGACTAGTAACACAGTTAAACAGGGTTTAAGATGATTTTGATTAACGTATTGTTGGAAGAAACCCTTTTCATTTCTTACATTCCTTAAGTTTTGCAAAAGATGCTTAATGTCACTTTCATTCAGCGCCCGTACGGCTATTGCTGGCAATTTGTTTACAACGTTGGAAGGAGCTAAGCAACTCGCTGAAATCGGTATTGCCTTCGTTGGCACTATTCGGTCGAATAAAAGATGTGTTCCTAACGAAATAAGAAAATGTCCTTCTCGTCCTGTTCTTTCGTCTCATTTTGAATTTCATTAGAATTTAGTGTCAATCTCCAGCTACGTGCCAAAACAGAATAAGGCCTTAAACTTACTTTCTACCGTACACCATAGAAGAAATTGTGAGGGCAAAGCAATGAAACCAGAAGTAATCTTGTTTTATAATGCGAATAAGGCCGGCGTCGATTGCATGGATCAAATAGTTACGCGTTTTACATCGAAACGTTCAGCCAAGCGATGGCCTTTCGTCTTTTTCTGCAATATGTCGGGCGTGATAGCTTTGGTTGTATTTTGCATGTGCAAACAACTCCATGGACTCGACAAATGTGATGCGAGACGCAATTTCCTTTCCACGCCATCGTTAGTTCTCCCAAATATAGAAAATTGAATGAACAACGTTCATATTGTCAAGCAATCCTCTGCTCGTTCAGCAATCGAATCGTTCTACGGCCGAACAATCACAGTAAGTGTCCTAGTTCAATTGAAATTGTATTTACCGTTGGTTCTCATTTCACTTCCAATTTCGTTTTTTTCGACTGCACCGCGTTTCATTCCATGCGTTTTCGGGGTAACATAGCATTTCAACCGCAACACTTCATCTTATTTCGTTGCTCCATTTCAGATTCCGATACGAGTATTAGAACAGGAAAGCGGCCCTAATACATCGGAGAAGAAGAGAGATTGCAAACTTTGCTCACGATAAACTGATAAGACGCGCCGCAAGACTCGTTTCTTTTGTGCAAAATGTTTTAACCTAGTATGCCCAGTATAACACTCCAAAGTTGTTTATATTAATTAGTTGCATAAATAAAAATGAATTACAGACTTTTTATAGTATTTCATTAGAAGATATCGTTTAGAAATTTCGAAATAAAAGTACTTTTCGCCTGGGAAGTATTTCTTCCCCCAATAATTTCACCCGAACAAATAGTTCAACGTGTTCAAAAGCTACTGAGGACCAAAAAAAACCGAAAATATATAACATTATGAATAGAGTAGTCAAATGTGTCTCCTTACAAGAGTCGCATTCGCCTCGCGCTATGCAGAACATTTAGCCATAGTACATCTTCAAGGCAGTAAAATCACTGCCACCGAATCGTGTATCTAGTATCTGACATAGTAGAATACCGGAAAAGTAGAATGCAGTTTAAGAAAAACTTTAAACATTGAGATAGTTAATAGCTAAAAAAGAACTTTTTATTATAGCTCTTCAGACAATTTGAAATGTTGAAATGTTTTATGCTGTGAGGAAAGTGAGCATCTTTTGCAATTGAAGAAAGAACAGTTATCTAATCAAAGATAATCAAAAATTATAAAAATTGTGATTTTTGCATACTTTCACCGAATAAGCAAGCATTTTATACAATTTAGCGACCTGTAAACAAAATTTGTACAAATGTGTCTAACGATCACTTAACCTCTCACCTCAAAACGTAGTATTTGTACATAGATACAAAATAAAATAAAACTTAAATTCAAAAACTATATCTAAAACAAAAATCGTCAACAAAACGATAAAAATAAACAATAAAAACAAAATAATGAAAAATAAGCGTTTATAATATTACACACTTAATCAAACATACGCTGCAAATGCTTCGAAAAATATAAAATGGCTGTTTAATGGCGCGCGTTGGTAATGCGCAGAAAAGCTTTATTTACCTTTCGTGAGCATACTTAATATATTTATACCATGGTATCTAGTCTCGTATCAGTGTTAGTCGAGTCAAGGTAAGGGGTTTATATATAATATTTACAGTTAAATAAATAAATAATTTTGCGCTTTCCCGGCACTGTTCTGTACACTTGTGTTAAACGTTAATGTCACATATATGAAACTTAATACTCACTGAGAAAAATGGGCTAAGAAAAGTGTTTACTTGATAAAAAATTATTTACAATAGATAAAGTTTTACTTGGAACTATTCTCATTAATTAATACCTGCAATTAAACCCAGTTTCCTGAATGCAAGTTGTTTCTGTAAATAGTGCTTTTATTAACGGCTATTACACAGCGTACCTCACAAATTTGTGGTAACGTATTACTTACGACTACTGGTACTGTATCTAACTACAGCACATGGTTAGTAGAAGTAACAACAATGCTGATCGCTATTAAACTCATGTATTTTCTTAAATAGGTAACAACTTGCCACAACTATGACTATTTGAGTTTTGCTGCCACCCCGTGATTGTTTTACTATTCCTGATTGGCTAATGCGGCGGAGTAATAAAATAGTCCCAAAGACTGGTACACGCGCAAGCGCGGGCTAGCGTCAAGTAAGAGTTACGTGGGAAAAGGTCGTCGAAAAAGAGTGGCCAAGGAGCACGGCCATTGTAGGCCAGTTGGAACGCAAATATATTAAAAATATTGGGTGGGTTAACTCAAGGCCTCATCCGTATAAAGAATCCCAGCGAAAGAAGAAGTACCGAGCCTATAAGCAATCGGATGTTTCAAGATTGTAGTTTTAAACCACGTGGTAGGATATTTGAACTCCCCATCATTGTGATGATATCTGCGCCCGCTGGTGAAGTTAAAGTGTGGATGCCGTCGCTATCTGAGTAACAGTCCAAGTGCCACCTACAGTTAGGGATACCCCGACGAAGTAGCCGTTTTCGAGGCGATCACCGGATATAACCGCCACGTACGCCGGCAGAGGATCAACTCGCCGAGACAACGCCCAGTACAAAGAACCAACAGAAACCGCAAGTTTACCGCCTAGGTATACTATTTCTTTGTTTGTTATTAGTTGTAACTTCAAAGCCATATTTCTCTTTGTCCTTTGTTTAGATTTCGATAATTTCAATAACTAAATAACGTTTCAAGGGGGCGCCATTTACCTTATCTTTTATTATTGCTCTTTTCATTTTTTTTTTTTCATTATTAAGGAAAATTTATGAGTCATTACGTTGTAAATTGTTTAAAAAAAACTGTTGTTAAAGTGAAACTAATATCTTTCATTCATATCAGGTAGTCACTGTGTTTGTCCTATACAAACTAAAACTATTACTAATGATACTGCTTTTTATTTAAATTTATATTAAATATTCACTAAACTTCCTCGTTTCCTGCACTACCTATAGTTGAACAACAAATTTAAGGTAAGTATATTGTATATTTATCGCAAACCATTACCTTCTATATATCAGGTATTTAGTGAACGTGCATTAATGATACTCTTTCCTTATCACAAGTAATCTAAATAGCTTGTATTAATTATGAAGATGTAATAACTGTTATAGAATAATTCACTTACAGCAATACACCTACTACTTGACAAGGGCAAATCTTTGCTTACTGCAACTGCATATATTCTTTGGCTTAACTACTTCAGTTTAATCATCATAAGTAACTTCATAAGTTACCGGTATGAAGCAGACCGTAAGTAACTTAGATTCCTTGTTGTTAGTATCAGTGTTTAGGATCTTTTTTTTTACTAGTGCTAAGTAATCCGTGCTTTTGTGCCCTATCCAGCTGAACTTTTTACTTACGATAATTGTATTTTTATTTATAACTATTCAATTTTTTTCTCAATGCTGACTTGGCGCGCAGATAAAAGTTGACCACTTTATTCACGAATATAAATACGTTGTAATTACAATTCCCCCTACCGGCTAAGTAACGTAACATGAATGTCATCCGTTATATAACAAAATATGACATATGTCATATTATCGATGAAATTTCGTACCGTCTAAAACTTAACAAGTTTTGCGCCTGTTGCCCTAATCTGTAATTTGATTCGTAACATGTAAACGAAATGTCATGAAAAATGTCATATGATGCAATGCGTCCCTCTGTTTCTGTCTATCCTTTGGACTTCTGAAAGAGTTTATCTTTTTCTATAGCTTTCTGAAACTATATTCATTGCAGTCAGGTTTAGACAAAATAAATTCGCATGTAACAATTTAACATGCTATTTAGCCGGTATCACTTACAACAAATATGTATACGAAACATGTCAATTGTAAAGGTGCGTCCACACGCTCGGAGTTCGCCGAACTCCGAGCACTAGTTTGGCGAACTCCTAGTCGTGTGGACGGGCAGTTCGGAGTTCGGCGAACTAGTCGGCAAACTGTTTGCCTATTCCCGATCTGCATTGGAAAATGGCGCACGTCAACGTGTACGAATGTTCGGCTAGACGGAGTTCGTACACCCGTCCACACATTCGGGAAGCATGATTGCAATGTTATCCTAAATATTAAAAAGCTTACCACTCTTTTCATAATTCATCAAATTTCTTAAATTTTACTAAAGAGGGTCGAAATGTATATTGTTATGTGATGATCTGGTTTAAATGCATATATGATTTTTTGTCTATAAAGAGGCAAATAAATTAAAAAAATAGATGATATTTATTAATATATAATCATTTAAAAGAAACCACCCTCCTTCCTCACGGCCCCTCAATTTGAAGCGATAAAGAATCCATACATCCCCAGTGGACGGTGTTTGTGCAAACATATTCGCCTCATTGTAAATATTACTCATACAGGTGTATGATGCTCGTACATAATTGGATAAATAATGGCGAAGAAATTTGAGCAAAAAATATTTCTTTGATTGACCTATAATTTTTACGACGAATGTGTCAATGATAACAATCACGTTGGTCATAACAATTATAGAAGGTCAATAAAACGACTTTTTTGTTCGAGTTTGTTCGCCATTGTATACGCAATTACCCAAACATTCATCATCGTAAACTTGGAAAATAACAGAAATTAAATAATAGCATAAGTAATTGTAGTTGTCAATATTTTCATAACTTAAAAATGAATTACTGGTGTCCGTGATTCATATTGAGTTTCTGTCATGCTCAACCAAAATGGCAGAACTTCAAATATTTATGATTTGCCGGGTTTCCCGCGAAACCAAAAAAGAGTTTCAGTTATGCAGTGACAGCAATGGTTCATAACCAGTCATAATTTCTGTACCAACACCAACCTAATTCATGCAATCACTCAATGCTACCACACTAAACTCTCATATCGAACGTTCAGCGTTTTCCCGTATCTGCTCGGAGTTCGGCAAACCCCGATTCGGTAATTGCCGAACATTCGGAGTTCGGCGATCTCCGAGCGTGTGGATGCACCTTAAATGTTATGTTATGAGTTAACAAACCATGTTATATAACACAAAAGTTAGCCGGTAGGGGGGAATAACTCAATATATCGACCCGAATACGTGAAAATACACAGGGATCTGGCCCAACCAGATGTGCCAAACCGGAGATTATCGGAACATGTGCCAAACGTAGGGTTAATGTTGAGTGCTTTGGACTAATGAGGAAATAATCTAACAATTTATTGAATCGAAAACAAGCTACTTTGCACTATTTTGTGTTGATTAGATTATTGAGATAAACAGATATCCTATTTCTTACATTAATCGTTAGTTAATGGTATTTTGCGGATCAAAGTGGGGTTTAATAAAAGCTTTTAAATATCCGTTGAAAATGGAGATCAAAACCCATATTTAAATTTTGCAATAATGACACATGAAAAGTTGTTTTAATAAATATTTTGATCATGTAAATCTTTTATGATAATTACCAAGTTTATTCTTTGTTAAAATATATCCCATAAAGATGTTATTAACGACGAAATGTCGCCATCTTTATTATTAAATAAGAAATGATTTGATTTGATTATTTTATTCGGCCTACAAACCCAAACTAAATTTCATACTTATTAGACGCATGTTTAGGTATTACATTCGCTTATTTTGGTTGAAAATGGAAATCTATACAAATTTTCGAAACAATTGTCCCGAACCCGAATAGATAAACTAGTGCAGTGCGAAGTGATAGCATAAAGAACTTTCACCTTCTACAGTTATGTAAGCGACTTTATATTAAACAATATTTTTACCTAAAAGAACACGTTTTACCATTTATTAGACTCTTGACTTGCTTAAATATGTAACTGCTACTGCGAATACAGTACTTTTTTGATCCTCTGTGGTACTTAATATCTGGCAATATAATACTGGTAATATCATATATCATTGTTTGTTATAACCTAAACATACACTCGCGATTCCCGATAATATCGTCATGCCACAATTATAGATGGGTCCCTCGGAACCAAAACAAAAACTGTTGTTGATTTAAGCAGCCCATTAAACCGAAACAACATCTCGTAATTATACTAAAAGGTAGGACATCGTAATTTAATGCCTGATCACAGGGCATCGTAATTTAGCGAACCGTACACATGAAAAAGATGATATAATTTGTGCTGTACCTGCATCCGGTAATGTTCGAACAAGGAGAATAATTTATAGAGAAAATGTGCGCCCACGCAGGGGCTTAATCATGCTTCCATTAATAGGAATTAGATATTGAGCAAAAACAGAAGCCGCAGCAAACCATCACGTATGGGTCAGATATTTAATCTATAATCCCGCGTACGGATAATTAGGTATATTGGTAATTGGGGATTTGTGACGTATGCTTACGATGTAGGCATAGAAATCAGACTAATTACCTGTGTAATCTGTTATATTCTAAACTAAATCATTTAACAGAACTTTTCGTTTTCTTTCCCTAGCTCCGGCACCTCCACCAGTTTATGCCTTTCATGTTTTTGTTTAAATTTTTATTAGTTTTGAACATTTTGTAATAGTTTAGTATTTTTTACAAAAAAAAAAACTGTTGAATTAAATTCATTCATAACATACCAAGCAGAATGTTAAGCAATACTTCAGTTCAGCCCAATGCGAATAATTAAAAAATAAATAGGCATTTACACTCATCATTTCATCAAAGCAACATTTTGAATCTTACTTTAATATATATAATAAATTTAACAACTATACAGGATATTTCACATAAGTGATGCATTAAAATTTTATGATGTACTATTATTTACTTATATTTCAGATTAATCTGTTCGATTGGAACTATAAATGCGAAATACTTTAAACAAAATATCACTTCCGGTTGACGGGAAATGAATGTCAACCGGAAATGGACGTCAACAACGTTGTCAAATTTGCTATGTTATGAATGTACATATAACTCCAAGAAACAGTACGCACACTTCACATTTTAACATACAGGGTGTTCAAAACTGAGAAACAAAGTGACATTTTTTCGAAAGCGGAAAAGTCATTTTTTTTTAAAATAGAACATTCTGTATTTTAATTCGAAATTAGGAAATAAATATTATCTTCTATCATTTTATATCAGTAGTCCATATACCTATCTTTAATATATTTTGAGATATGAGCGACTTTTCGTTAAACAGATTTACTAGCCCTATCTTTAAATGTTTGTAGCTGGATCGGAATGGGATTAATATCAAATTCATTGACTAACCATAAGAGTTTGTATATGTGATCGTAATTACACTTTTGTACAACGTACACACATAAAAACGATTTTTTCAGTTAAGTAAATGTATTTCTTTAAAAAGTTTTACTTCTTTCAAATATATCTGTATTTGAAATAAGAAATTATTCTTGTGTAGAAACAAATGTAATCGATAATATTTTTGGTTGCAAGGCTTGTTTTAAGAAAAATATATTTTCTCCAAGAAACAAATTTTTCGATCTAAGAAATACAAAAGGCAACGAAAGAGTGGATCAGATATTTGAATTAAGAAAATAAATTCTTTTATTAAGGATTATAATATTTAAGGTAAACCTTATAAGCACTTATGTTAAGGTGAAAATTCGTTTTAAAATATGATGTCATTTTTGCGGCGGGGTGAATTTGGTTACGAGACACTCGAACGATTACCAATAATGCAGTAGTTGTGGGTGTGCATCGAAGATAGAAATGTGAATCGCGGTGGCTAAATACGTAAAATTGTATAATAGTAGGCAGTCGGTAAATAATTCAAGGTTTAACTGCTCTATTTTTTAAACTGCAGAACAGTACTTAGGCTTCTTGATAATGAAAGTTTTTGGAAGGTAATTATCTTATGCTAATTTATAGAATTATTTAGCGTATATTTAATTATAGATTTAAAATTTGCCTACGAATTCTTAATTCTTCTGCATTTACTGCCTCCAAAGGGCCTGCAAAATGTCGGAAAATAAAGCATTGGAAACACTCAACTTTGGAAACTATAAACAGCATTTTTATCGATGCGAAAGTATGTTTTTCTTTTGTAAATCAACATATCGTATCTAATTTCCTATTCTCTTATTTAAGTAATCTTAAGCTTTCTTGGTCTGCATCAAACCTTTAAAAAAGAAATAATTAAAAGAGTATAGAATGTTTGCTAGCCATAAATTGTATAAATTAATAAATAAATAAATATAATTATGTTGTCTGAGGTATGAGGTACAAAAAATTAAAATAGCGCGGCGATATATTCGGATATTTAGTTGCACTAACTAAAAATATACCAACTATTATCTTCTTATCTACTATTTATTGTGAAATATTTGTATTCATTGTAAAATAGTGTATCTCTTCAGATATCCGAAGATTTTTTGAAATGTTAACGAAAGAACAACAAGTGACTGCCGATATTCGGAAGGACAGCTGGAGATTAAAATCTAATTAAAAGATCCAGAAAATTCGACTGAACGTTGCAGAAAAGTATAGTCCCTTTGTGAGGTGTGTGATGTAGTGCCGTAATACGATTATAGTAAGTAAAGAAATGTAAAAACAATCTTAAAAGAGGAAATTCGCTTAAACTAAATATATTTTGAAAAAAGATTGTGGTTTTATTTACAAGACTGCTATATTTTCTAAAATTGTTTTTTTATATATACATGTATAAAAATTTACCGCTAATACCAAATAGAATATTAGATAGAGATATACAGGGTATTCCACGTAACTGGTTCATTAAAAGTTTATGATGTTCTATTATTTACTTATATTTGAGATTTTGGCACCAGTATCTGTTCGATTGGAACTATAAATGCAAAATACCTTAACCAAAATATCACTTCCGGTTGACCGGAAATGGATGTCAACTTTGTTATTTTAAATAGAATGATATAATTTTTTATTCATTTTTGGATTTTACAACTATAAATACGTCAGTTTTCATTAGCTATTCCTATAGCTACATGTTGCCGTTTTTGAGTTATTTAAGTTTTTCTTTTTTTTTTTTTAGTCATAATCATTCCATCATTGAGAAATTAATATCTCGGTTAATACTGCAAGTAGAGACTCTAAATTTGCTATGTTATGAATGTAAATATTACTCTAAGAAACGGTATGAACACTTTACATTCTAACATACAGGGTGTTCAAAACTGAGGAACAAAGTGACATATTTTCAAATGCAGAAAACTCAATTTTTTTAAATAGAACACCCAGTATTTTAATTCGAAATTAGGAAGTAAATATCATCCCCTATCACTTTATATTAGCATTCCCTATACCCCATCATTAATAGATTTTGAAATATGAGCGACTTTTTGTTAAACAGACTAAGTAGCCCTATCTTCAAATGTTTGTAGCTGGCTCTGAAATGGATTCACGTCAAATTCATGTACTATTTTTGAATACCCATACAAGAATGTCTGTTCGAATAGTCATTTCTATTAATATTGCGTTGTACAAAAGTGTAATTACAATGATATACATAAACACTTTTGGCTAGTCAATGAATTTGACATTAATCCCATTCAGAGCCAGCTACAAACACGCAAAGATAGAGCTACTTAGTCTGTTTAACAAAAAGTCGTTCATATCTCAAAATCTATTAAAGATAGGTATAGGGAATGTGGATATAAAATGATAGGGGATGATATTTACTTCTTAATTCCGAATTAAAATACAGGGTGTTCCATTAAAAACAAGAATATTTAGTCTGTTGAACAAAAAGTCGCTCATATTTCAAAATCTATTAAAGATAGGTATAGGGAATGCTGATATAAAGCGATAGGGGATGATATTTACTTCCTGATTCCGAATTAAAATACAGGATGTTCTATTTAAAAAAATGAGTTTTCTGCATTTGAAAATATGTCACTTTGTTCCTCAGTTTTGAACACCCTGTATGTTAGAACGTAAAGTATGCTTACCGTTTCTTAGAGTAATATCTACATTCATAACATAGCAAATTTGGAATCTCTACTTGCAGTATTAACCGAGATATTAATTTCTCAATGATGCAATGATTATGACTAAAAAAAAGAAAAACTTAAATAACTAAAAAACGGCAACATGTAGCTATAGGAATAGCTAATGAAAACTGACGTATTTATGGTCGTAGAATCCAAAAATGAATAAAAAATTAGATCATTCTATTTAAAATAACAAAGTTGACATCCATTTCCGGTCAACCGGAAGTGATATTTTGGTTAAGATATTTTGCATTTATAGTTCCAATCGAACAGATACTGGTGCCAAAATCTCAAATATAAGTAAATAATAGAACACCATAAACTTTTAATGAACCAGTTACGTGGAATACCCTGTATATCTAATAACCAGTTTGATGTTTCATATACGTATAAAAAAAAATACATTTTAGAAAAGAGCAGTATTGTTGTAAATAAAACAATCTTTTTTCAAAGTAACAAATATTTAATTCAAGTAAAAGTCCTCTTTTCTCAACCAGAGCTAATCTCTTGAATTAAAAGTATATTTTTTTTCTTAGAGTAAAATTCAAATTTCTTTGCAAGAAAATAAAACTTCATTCAATGAAAAATATACTTGTACTAAGATATCTGCATACCTAGACTGAGACTGCAATGCTACAACTAATAGTAAGTTTTATTTAATTCAATGAACGATTTTCTTGGTTTATTTTTTTTCCTAAAAATTAAATAAATAATATTTATGTTCCAAGAATATATTTATTAACTTAAGTAAAATTTCTTTAAATTGAGCATTTTTTTATATGTTAATATGAACAGAAACGACTATTCGAATAGCAACATTCTTGTATATACAGTGTGTTCACGGGAACATTCTACAATAGCTAACTTTTTTATTTTTGGAGATACAGAGTCAGTTAAATGGAGAAAGTTCGTGTACTTTTCCATCTGCATTTCGTGCTTGGCACAAAAAACAAAAAAGCGCTTGGTTGCTTAGATACGACTAAAGCATGTGTTCTTTTTAAATGGGGCACCAGATATATTTTTACATTTTTGAGTTTCCCTAATCATTGGCTATAACAAAGTATAAAACGACTTTTCTGTAAAATCACGATTACGAGAGTTATAAAGGAAATTACTCTCAGTTCATTCGAGGTGTTCACAAAACATTCTACAACGGCCAACTTCTTTGTTTTTAGAGATACAGAGTCGGTTAAATGGAGAAAGTTCGGGTACTTTTCCATTTGCATTTCGTGCTATGGCATAAAAAACAAAAGAGCGCCCCATTTATGCATATTGGGTCGTAAAATTGGATCTTCTTTTGTTATAAATATGGTACCTAGCTATTGAAGAAGGTATAATGACAATAAAAAGCTGTTTGCAGAAAATAAAAAAAATGTAGGTTTTTCCTCTTATTGACCATTGTGCGCCGTGCTGTGCTGTAAAGGACTAGTGTGCGTTAACCTTTCCCTAAATTCCCTCCCAGTGAAGCACCCTATATGCTATAACTAACCTCCTCGGATTTGTTTTTCCCGTTTTGTTGTTCGATCAATTCCTTGAACTTTTCCAGCAGATTTTGCGATTCTTCTAGGAAGTCGTTTCTATAGCAGAGCACGGCTGCATCCAGTACGGGCGACAGGTTGATCCGGAGCCAGCGTCAGAGCCTGTCTCATGGCCTTGAGACTATTCTCCGCGTCCTCTAACTGCATGAGGGTACCTGAAAGGGAAGCAGAGATGTCCCTGAAACAAACGCACCGCTGGAGTTCGCGCTATTCTCCCGCGGGAAAGAAATAATCTAAACTGGTCGCATATTTTCTTTTACAATTTCATGTTTCCCATCGAGAATAGCGTAATGCGATTACGGAAGTTATTCCAAAGTTAATTACATACTTACAACCGAGCAGGACGAAGGACACCGCTGCGTCCGGGCGCAAATTGACAGCGGCACATAAGAAATTGAAAGCGGATGCCGGCTGCTGCGTCGATAGATGTACCATCCCCAGATTCAAAAGTACGCGAGCGTTGAGCGGTGACAACCACAAGGCTCTTTTCAAGCAGGTAATCGCCTGAAAATATGAAAAAACATCATTTGAACTAGCACAAGGATAAGAGAAATTACAGCTGTTGATATATTTGTGTTTTTTTTCCGTTAATATAGAGGGCATTTGAATTGAAGCGAGCTACCTCAATCAATTTATACAGTGACCGGCATAAATATTGCAACATACCGGATTTTTTTTTATTATTAGAACATACTAAATTTTTTTCGGAGGATAGGTTGTGCATATCTAGGAACCCACGTGGTCACGTGACCACTAGTATGGCGGTAAACTTAAAAAATATGCCGCAAATCTGCAAAAAGTAAGGTTAGATAACATAATATTCAAAAAAAATTGTTTAGAATTCAATTCTGTATGCAAATTTTTGTAACCTATTCGAAAAAAAAAATAAAAATAAAAATGACAGTGATATTTCCAAATTTGATTGATATCCAAACAATTTCGTTAATTTTTGTGTTATTAACACGGCAAAAACTGAAAAGTATGTCTTCAAAATAACAGTTGTTGCAAGGCACTATATCTAGTCTAGTCAATAAAATTAAATTATTATATTCTAAATGACTTACCAAACGCACTTGTATTGAACATTTTAATTTTTTTGTTTATTTTCAGTATTAAAGTTTTCTACTTTAATAGTGGAAGTTAGTCAAAAACTAATAACACTACATGCACGCACCGAAAGTACTAAAGTAGGTTTTTAAATTAGAGAACAAGGAATAATGAACAGGAGGTAAAACAAAAATAGTTTTTGCTTATTAGGTATTCTCATCTTTAGCTAAAAGTACTGGGTATTTATTTATACTGAATTTCGTACGTTTGAACCCCACTTAAATATCTTCAGTGAAGTGCAATAACATTTTGAGGGTTGAGACATGCTATGGTATGTAATGTTTGAGGTGGCCTATGAACCTGTTTCACCGCGACCTTTTCAGATCCATTGTGATCCCCTTTTTTTCTAGAGGACGCTTTCTAATTTTGCCCTCTTAATTAGGCCTATCATCTTTGTGTAGCTACTAGCTGTGGAGTTCTCCACGCCCAATACTAGAAACCTTGTCCTACCCAGGCCTTCACATTGGCGCAGCACATGAACTGATGTTTCTTCCTCCTCTTGGCAAAATCTGCAGGATGCGTCATCTGCCAGGCCTATGTTGTACATGCCTATTTAGTCTACAATGACCAGTCAGCAAACCTACAATCATTTTGACAGTCTTCCTGTCTTTATTCAGTAGATCTCTTGGGAATTCAGGCCTCTGCTCTACTCTCCTAACTTCTTCTATGTAAATATGTATTGGTGGCAGGTTTAGAATTAAGTTTTGGCCTAGGAATTTCCACTTTAATGCAGAAAACAGAGAAAAAAACATTATAATTTTCAATAAGTATTTTGGGATGAAAATGTTCTGTAAAAATATATTCATTTATTTATTACTACTACAAACAATCCCTTGCAATAACAACTGTCATACTGAAGACGTACTTTTCAGTTTTAGCTGTGTTAATTATGCAAAAATTGATAAAATTCTTTGAGTATCAACTAAATTTAGAAATATTGCTGCAAAAAAACGAAAAACATGGAAATATGTAATTCAATTAAACAATATTTGAAAAAATTGTGTCCTTAATTTTTTTTAAATAGGTTTAAGAAAATTTGCATACGGCCTCAGAATTGGATTCTAAACAACCTTTTCGAATAACTTTTCTGGATATTACGTCATCTAACATCACTTTCTGCAGAATCATGGCATTTTTTTTTTTAAATTTATCGCCATTCTATTGATCACGTGATTGTCAAAACAAATTTTGGGGTTCCTAGATATTCACAACCTATCCCCCCGAAAAAAAATTAGTTTATTTTAATAATAAAAAAGTTTCCCATATGTTGCAATATTTATGCCGGCCACTGTATAAAATTCCGAAACCTCTCAATTATCATATCACGGGAGACAACATTTAATGACGGGTCTGACGACTTAAATCATCTCCGAGGGCACTCTTATAATTTGAATAGGGAAAATGGGTGTTTGACCATTCATTCAAAGGCATTTCAAGGCATTCAAAGGCTCTTTACGATAACATGTATCGGAGACATTTTTTTAATCAGTAAGCAAGAAGTGCATAGTATGGAAATGTATTTAGTTTCTTTGTAAAACTCATATTAATAGCGCCCTAATAAGAAACAATATGTTAAACAAAATAATAAAATAACCAGGAACACAAAGAACAAACCTACAACTGAAAGCAAAAAAAAAACCTTTACGCATACCAGTGAGTAATAAAAAGAAATATTTTGAAGCCATACGCGTCAAAATCAAGGGCGCTCGACTGCCCGTCTAGCGCGCTGGCGCCAAGCGCCGCCTAGCCTTCTTCTTATAAGTCGCTTAGAATTGGATGAGTCATTGTTATTTATACGGCACTCGATCGTATCAGTGTTAAAATAATACTAGTAATGGTTACATCCAGGTAACAATTTTTTTAATCAGTAACTCAAGAGACGTACTGCTGGTTTAAAGAAGTTGTATTTATGTATTTATTACTGGCAATATAAAGATACGAAACTATACTTATTATTGTATTTTTCTATAATGGATTACCCGGCTTATATTTTTACTCAATTACATATACAAACTTTTATTCCTAAATCCGACTTCTCTTTACAGATACCAATCCTTCTATATTTAATAATATTCAAAAATACAAACCCCCTTCGCTAGATGGCTGTGAGCTTATGAATATGCCTGATATGCACATTAGTAATCTTCCCTCTAACCAATGAGTAGTTAAATTTATATTTTTTTTGTGGCTTCTAAATCAATAACTTGTATATTATAAGACTTTCACTTGATTGAATGTCAAATTTATAGTCTAATTTTAATCATTTAATGTATTAAATGCTTTTTTATTAACAAAAAACAGTGTAAATATCAATAACATGCACAATTTATTATTTAATATTATATCAAAAACATTTAAAAAGTGTAAGAACTCTTACTCAAGGTGAGTACATTTATTTGCAATATTTCCAGTATATTTTCGATTCTTAAATTCCCGAAATAACTTTTAAATCTCCTGCTATCATAAGATGAATTCACCAACCCACGCTTACCAACCTATACATATTAAAAATTTCAATTTCACTGACGTTTACAAATATGCGAAATAACCTCAAAATTTTTGAAATGTTAAATATTTATTTACAAAGAAATTTAAACATGAATCAGACAAAATACCTCTAACATCAGCTTGCATGCACCCCAAAGTATTTCAGAATGGAATTTTCTCGTAGTGACAAACCAAAGATGTTGCAGAAAAGGATCCACATCAAAAGTATAACACCAGTATCAAGAAATCCAGGAAAAGATCATCATCACAAAACATCCAAAGTGTATCATTATACTCAAGACAGCAAGAACGTGTACGATTTCGCAAAAGAAAAGGCACCAAGGTATGTTAATACAGCAATTTCTTCTCAAATGTTAAAAAATCTTGACGTTTCTTCAATATACTTTTAACTCGATAGTAAATTGGTAAATACATCAATTCACAAAGAAGATCGTCTCCTTTAATTTCGGATACATTACGGCAACATAATTTAATTAATTTAACTTGACGAAAAACGAAACAATCTTTTTAAGAAGAATCTTGTCAACAACATCGTTTCCAAGTAGCCCAGATCATTTATTTAATACGAACTACACTGGGTCTCTACCCCTTTGAACTAATATCGATAGCGATGAAATCATAGAGTTACCAAACAATAAATTTATATATCAAATTACCACGGATACAGTGCGAATTAATTAACACCGAACTGGATTTACAAACAGGTGTGTACATAAAATAATAATTACATCTACTATGGTTGGGTAATTCATCCTATGTTCCACATCACTATGTATATATATTGTAACGCTACACAGAGTAGCCTACAGCCCGGATTAAAAAAAATATTTTTAAAAGGAATACATTAATTAAACTAGTAAAAAACAATTTTTTAATATCCCAGTGTCATCTATATTTATTAATTTTGAATTAAAAGTGTGCTCTCTCACCAGCCAGATGGCATGCAGGGCGAGAAAATTCGATAGGGGCGTGTTCACATCAAAAAAATAACGAGTAGCGAGTTATTCATCTTATATTTTAGTACGTATGAAGCAAGCGTACAAGACTGTTGTCAAAAATGTTCTCTCCTCCAATTTGCATGTTAATGACCAGTTTAGATGATATCGTAGGCACGATAATGTTGTGCCTCGATGGTATTCAATCTCTCATGTGAAATGAAAACATCTAAGTGCCAATAAAAGTGATTTTATTTAATAAAAAAAATTCTAAATGTGAACTTGTGTAAAATCAGACATAAATCTTAGGATATTATTATCTCAGGTAAGTACGTGGGTCCGTTTAACTAATAACACTAAAGTTTTATTAGTAATTCCACTTTTTGTAATTTAAATTCATAGTCCCGAACGTGTATACGTCTAAATTAAATTTCAAAATTCTCGCGTTTTCTAACCGTTCAAGCGGAGTTATGCTAGACTTGACGTGTGGAACAGAATGGCCAACCTAGATGGTAAAATTGCTGGATATTGGTTCGTATCTTAAATACATATCAAATTATAATACTACCAACTTATACAAATCTCCCCATGTAACTGAAACCGTTTTGCAATGATAGAAACAAATTTCTAACCTCAAAATTTGCTGAACGCATTAATATGAAATTTCTTATAAGTATCATAAAATTTAGATTAGAATTGAAATAATACGTTTATTATAATGCAATAGTTATTTATGAAACAGTGCACTCGGTGAGCTATTTACGCCCTAACCCGATACTTTTTCAGCCTGAGGCCGCAAAAAGCATTTCAAGCAATATTTTACCTACTGTATTATTTTTATTTTGTGGACACTTTTATACATAAATATTGTTAGGTTGAATATATGAATACATATCTAGAATAGTAAACGCTACTGATCATTTTACGTAAACAGCTAATTTCCACAACAATAAACCAAAAATAACTTGTGTGCAAAGGTGATTAAAAGACAATGCTTAAAATAAACATTGATCACAATTATACATCTTAAGGAATGTAAACAATTAAAAAAAACGGAAAATGTATTAATTTTTAATAGACATATTCATAATATACACACACAAAAATCTATTATCAATCTGAAAATTTTTATTTATTCAGAAATCGAAACTTAATATATATTTAAATGAACTAAATCTTGTTGGTTAGAACATAAGAGTAAATTCTCTGAAAACACAATATACTCTTAGAACAAATAGTATAAATATTTACATTGAAGTATACTTCCTTCAAATGAACATTGTTATTGTTGTAAGGAATAAATCTATGCAATTATAGTGAGAAAGTCTGTAGATTCAAAATAAAATCCCTTATACGTTTGGTATAATCAATGTTTTGTACTGAAAACATGAAATATCAGATTGAAATTACTATAATATCGAAACATTTGAAACGAATTTTACCTCACTATTTATTGCACTAAAACTTAGCTGTCATTGGTTCCCTCTTTTTTAGGGGGGTTTATGGGGTTTTACTTGGCGTCACTTTTTGATAGACCAGCGAACAGTGTTTTTGGTTGTGAGTGTAAGTAAATCTAAATGGATACCTTAGCCGTTTCACAGCTACTTAGAGAATACCGTGGAATGGAGCTAATGCACAGATGCTACCATTAAAATATTCGAAGGTAAGTACGTACGTGTTATCTAATATTAAAGGATTACTGGTTTAAAAAGCTTTGAAATAATATTTAGAGTTAGCGTCATTGTGTCGATAATATATGAACATGGTATGGATGTACATTAACAATAACATATGAAGGTATTTACTAGTTATTAGTTTTCAGTAGCTAATACCAGCAATTTATTATACTGATTGAAATTATATAGTAACCAACGCCAACTACATACCAGGCCCAGGCATTGAGTGGGAAGTATCCCGAGAACACCGATCGCAACGACGGATACGCATAACATCTATACATATCCCGTGCGCACTCCTGGAGTACCCCGATACGCTACCTTCTCCCAAACATTGTAAAACTATGAAGTATGACAGTAAATTTATTTAATTACATAATATTTCTTTATTTATTAATTTTCCTCTACCGAGGTTCAGCATAGTATTCACTAGCCCTTGTACAGCTTTTCCGACACGAAATGTACACCTCCAGCATGTCGCACTTTTGCAAATGAGAAAACATCATAACGAATAAAATTAACAAATAACACGTAACAATTAAAAAAAATATATATAATCAATCAAGAATACTGACAAATAAATGAAGCAACAAAAAAAATTCAGCAATGAAGCTCGAAAAAATCAAGATTAATTGTACTGTAAATCATCAATTTTATTAAACCTAATGAATAACTTAATAAGAGTGATTTAAATGGATTGTAATAAAAGAAGCACAGTTCTCGGTGAAGTTTGTCCTTCCAAGATAACGTGGGCAACTGCTGAAGAAAAGCTCTTAGATTATAAGAAAATAAATTGCGTCACGTAAGGTAACAAGAAAAACGAGATTTATTGACAAAGCTAGAGTTCTATGAAAACCCGAAATGGTTACGAGAAAATTACATGAAAAAAAAACAATAAACTTTTAGGAACCGGTAATTTGCGCCATAATTTTCGGAGAAAAGGTGACTATCGTAATTCGTGCCATAAAAACAACAGCATAATGCTTTTCAACGATGTAATTACCAATAAGTAATCAAAATTTAAGGCGTCATAAAACGCATTGATTACATCCTTTTTCCAGATAAGCGGTCACAAAAGTTTAATAAATCGGCCAAGTTCGATTAAATTGAAATTTCAGGTTGTCCAATCTAGAAATTATTGGACACATATACGATAAGCACACTACTAAATGATCCTCAGTTCTGTGTATTTTTTTTCGCAATGAACACAAATGGTTTTGAGGGATAATTATTTTCGGAACTCATCAACTCGTTGAATATATTTCGTTTTTTTTTTCCAACCAACCATGCGAGAACGCTTTGCGAAGTAATTTGAATAATAAAAAGTTTCAACGGTATACTCCATATTTCGGACAAGTGGTGACACGAGTATATATTTTTTAAAGCTTTGCATTCAAGCCGTAAAAAGTATCTAGACGAATGGAATAAAATTATGAGAAAAAAAATGATGATATCATCAAGAATAAAGTTTCTTCTCTCCTTCTTCTTACTAGCTGGCTATATGTAGTTTATATACAGGGTGTTCCACCGAACTGGGACATTAGATTTTTTTGAACTTCTAGTAGAAATTTGATTTTGAAACTTGCAGTGTAGACATGGCCTACTGTGATCTATTCGTTGATCTATATGTTGATATCAACTTTCTTATTTTAAATGGAATAGTATAATTTTTATCGGTCTAATGAATTTGGCGAGTCATTTGCAACTAGTTTATATGAAAGCTCCCTATCCCTAAACTGGACCGTTTTTGAGATATTTTCATTTTCGTTGATTTTTTGACATTTGCACTCTTTCAAACAAAATCAAATATTTCATGAGTAGCAAATATTTAATGGTTCTATTAAAGTCGATGTAAATACAAGGACGTAGCTATAAGGTGTTATAGCAATAATCACTGAATCACATACAGGCTGTTCAAAAATGTGCCTCCAATATGGATACCTTCAAGCTAACAAAACTTTTTTCTTTCAAATGGAACCTGGTATTTTTTACTACAGCATTGAATGGAGCGCAAAATTCTACAACGATTGATATTAGGGTTTGGTATACCTATTCTTAATAGTTTTTGAAGTATTAGCATTTCTTGCAAATAATTGTTGAAAATATGCCTAAATTCCAAGTTTCAAACAAATAAAATGAGTTTTTTCCTGCAAAACACTCTGTACATTATTTGCCTAACCTATCTAAATATTTATGTTTTAGATATCTAACATTCACTAGTTTCTTACTAATAGTAATGTCTTTTAGTCATAGAGAACGTACATTACTTATTAGATATTAGTAGGCCATGAGTTGTGATAACAAACAAGTGATATCCATTGTTGGTAATTTACCAAATTGCCTATGCAGTATTAACAAGATATATTTTGTATAGTAAGTTCTAATGCTGTCAACTCCTTCACACATTTTCTTCTAACAAGTAAAATATTATAAATTGAAAGAAATAAGAAAAACATTGAAAGTTGCATATACAAATAACATTTTAGACTTATTCTACATTCATGAAGAATGTAACAATGTTTAGATACCCACACTTATTTGTGATGAATAAAAACCTCAAAAAAGTAAAATACAAAGGGAAATTAAAACAGATGTCCTAAATACACCCATATTTCAAACATTGTTCACTCACTAGACCTGGTATTTTCTTTGCAGGGGAGCCGTCTGACATGGAGTCCCCGAAAAAAATCAGCTTCTTGGCTTTTTGTATTAAACTAGGTATTAAGCGAACGTTCTTTCAGAATAATAGTTTCTTAGTTTTTTTTTTTTTTAATTTGACTTATTTTCGATGTATTTAATAAGCAGGCAAAAATATTAATAATTTAATTTGCTCTCCCATAATAATTATGGCTTATTAATATTTTATAAATAATAAATAATAAAACTTCCAATGATAAATATCTCAGGTATGGAAACCAAACAATGCAGAAAAAGATAACGCATCATTCTAAAATATAATATACAGAGTGTTTTTAGCAAAAAAATATTTTTATTTACTCGAAACTTGAAAATTAGTCATATTTTAGGCAATCAATGCTAGTATCCCAAAAACTATCAAAAATAGGTATACCAAACTAATGTCAATCGATGTAGAATTTTACGCTGCATTCAATATTGTAGTAAAAAATATCATGTTCCATTTCCAATAAAAAAGTTTTGTTGGTTTAAAGGTATCCACATTGGAGATGGGTTTTCGAACACCCTGTATGTGATTCGGTCATTATTGCCATAACACTTTCTACCTACGTCTTTGTACTTACATCGACATTAGTAGAACCACTAAATATCTAATACCTCATCAGCTATTTAATTTCACTTGAAACAGTGCAAACGTCAAAAAATCAACAAAATTGCAAATATCTAAAAAACGGTTGAGTTCAGGGATAGGGAACCCTCATGTAAACTAATTGCAAATAACTCGATACATTCATTGTACCGATAAAAATTTTACCATATTTAAAATAAGAAAGTTAATATCAACACCCTGTATACCGAAAGTGCTATAAAGTTGAAAATATTTTCCTTAAATAAACCATAGTGGGCCATGACTACACTGTAAGTTTTAAAATTAAATTTCTGCTAGAGGTTCAAAAAAATCTAATGACCCAGTTCGGTGGGACACCCTGTATATGTAGGTATTGCATGTTATTATTATATAGACACAGAATTGGTTAAAGACTTTGATATTATGCTCTAGCATAAATAACACTGTTTTATCCTAAAATTTCATATAATAGAAAGAACTGGTAAATAAATAATTACCTCAATAAGTCCCTTCTATATACCGAATGCGAGGTTTGAGTATAGTTAGTCGGTGACACGAACTTGTCGCAATAGAACACAAGGTAGCGTGCTGGTAATCCTACGTCTTGGGTCAGGCTTTACTGCGGCTACTAGCGCTAAACTGCTGCTAGAAGTAGCAATATCTTGTTATACTGATTAGCTACTAAACGGTTATTAGTTGATAAAACGTTATCGACTACTGATTATTCCGAAAATCAGGAAGTTGCGGATACTTTGTAACGACTAAGTACTTTGTGGCCACCACTAGTAGATGCACTGTGTGTTAGTAATATATATATCAGGGGCACTATACGTTATGTTAAAATTAAAGAAACATTTATCACATTTATGGTGTTAACTGCTCAACTTTAAATTCCATATATTTTCTTCATCTTCGCGTTATTTTGTGTTGCCTTAACCCCACACTTTCTTGTTGTTGCTGTGATATTTCTCGACTACATTTTAATTTCAACCGTTTTATTTAAAATTATAACTGTTAACGTGACACGATACTTGTCCATTATCTTTTCAACGTTAAAGTATATTTTAATCATATTGTCAACGTTAAATTTAACTTCATGTTTTCGCATGCTACTGCCACTCTAATTCAACTCTAATTAGTAAGTACTTTACTTTCATTACTTGTATATTTTATTGTTGCCTGATTGTTAACAGATATTCTCTGATGAAGCCAAGGATAATAAAGGAGTTTTGAATGTATACTCTGTCGAGCTGCATCCCCAATAACCTAATAATAATAATATAATAAAAGAATGATAATAATTTAGCGGGTCTGATTGCAGTCGTCACACGCGATTTGTGCATCACGCTCGTTTCCAACCGCCTCGCAAGGTTCGAGTGACGCACTAATCGCAATCTTCTTGCGTCCGCTTCGAGTACGAGCGTTCCCGTGTGCGGCTTTCGTATCGCTTGCGTAGGAAGCCGAAAGGCAAGAGAATCGCTTCAAGTGCGAGTCGCACCAGCTTTTAGTGGCCATCGACCCGTGTGCGCTTGGGGCTAAGATTTCTCGGTTTCGCTTATAATAATAATAATAATAATACGGCATTTATTTGGAATGAAACAATTACAAATAGAGTCATTAAAATCAAACATGTCACATGTTACATTTGTCAAAATATATATAAAAATGAAAAAAAAAACAAAACCAGGTAAAAATACCTATGGCGAGTCAACTTTCTACAGATATAAAAGTACATACAGATACAAAATAAATGTTATAGCTATATAAGAAACACAAAAACAAACTGGATGTAGATGTCTTAGGCTCTGCTTATATATTCGTGCATGCTGTAACATTCCATTTCCAAAAGTTTACGTCTCACTCTTTGTTGAAATTTATTAAGGGGTAGCGATGTCAGATCCAACGGCAATAAATTATATACCTTTGGCCCCCAATAGTCGACGGAATGCTGTGTCTGCGTCAGTCTATGGTAGGGTGTTAGTACACTGTTTCTATTTCGGGTTTGATAGTCATGATTATTTCTGTTAAGTGCAAAGTCTTTTTTATGAGAGTGCACGTATGTTACTAAGTGTAGTATTAAAATTGAAAGGTAGCGTAAGTATTGACTCTCTTCTAAAGTAGGACCTGCAAGACTCGTTATACCTAAGTCCACATATAGCTCTAATTGCTTTTTTTTTCAGCACGAAGATTCTCTCTGCAGAACTGGATAAACCCCAAAAAATAATGCCATAGCTGATTAAGGAGTGGAACGAAGCAAAATAAGCTGATCTGACCGCTTCGTTGGGTAGATACTCGCTTCAGTCTTTTTATCGCAAACAATGTAGATGTTAATTTAGGTGCGAGGGATTTGATGTGCTCTGTCCAACTCAGTCTGTTGTCAATTACTAAGCCTAGGAATTTAACGCTGCATTGCTGCTCTGCTTTTTTGGTGGTAAAGCGCAGTGTCTGGGTTTTACTGGTATTAATCTTTAAGTTATTTGCAGCAAACCAATTTTCTGCCTCCTGGACGATCGTTTTGGAGTGTCTTTGAAGGTCATCACGATTTTTACTTTGAGTCAAAACAGAAGTGTCGTCAGCATATAAACAGAGTTCTGCATTTTGGATGTTACCAGGTAAGTCGTTGATGTATATAATAAAAAGCAGAGGCCCTAATATAGAACCCTGTGGAACTCCATACTTGACCTGTTTTGGGTGTTGACTGGATGTTTTGCCATTCTGTTATCTGTATTCTGTTTGACAAGTAAGAACTTAACAACTGCAACGTGTTTCCCCTGATGCCATAGTGTTCCAGTTTATTTGCTAACACCACCGGATTGACCGTGTCGAATGCTTTACTTAAATCAAGCATAGTCATATCAACTTCGGCACCATTATCAAATGCATTGTAGATGTAATTTATTGCCTCAAGGACTCCTATTGTTGTTGAACGGCCTTTTCGGTAACCATGCTGTTTGTTTGACAGAAACTTATTTTTCTCAAGGTAGTCTTGTAGTCTGGTGGCAATAGCATGTTCAAATATTTTAGAAATAGCTGGTAAAATGCTTACGGGGCGATAGTTTTCCTTTAAATCACAGGCTCCCTTCTTATAAATTGGAATGACTTTTGCTGCCTTGAGTTGCGCAGGAAAAATTCCCTGGTGGATACATTCATTGAAAATATTAGCCAGTGGAATGCTAATTTCTGAGCTAATTTGTTTCAAAAGTATCGTTGAAATGCCATATATATCCCTTGTGGCTTTACCCTTTAGAGTTGTTATTATTTCTTGTATTTCGATAGACGTAATTGGTTTGCAAAAGAATGAGTTGAAGTTGTTTATATCTGTGGTATATAGAAAATCATTCGGTGTAAATATGGAATGTACACCGTTAGCGATAACTTCACCTATTGAACAAAAATAATCATTTATCGCCTGAGCAGATAAGTTTGTTGTTGTATTGACCTCAGTTCCAGACGCTTTAGTTTCTTTTTTTATCACTTCCCATATTGCTTTTGTTTTATTATCAGCGTTATGTATATATTCTTCATTCAACTTTTGCTTTTGTGCTGTGAGTAACTGAAGATATTGTTTCTTGAGTTCTCTATAGTATTTATAGCAGTCTTTGTTCTTGGACGTTTTTGCTATACATGCCCAGGCGTCCAGGTTGTTCTTTAAATTCATCACATCTTGATTTTTATATATTTTGTTTTCAACTGATTTCGTGCTATTAATATTTTTGTATTTTACAGGAAAACTACGGTCAAACAACTCTATAAGAATATTGTGAAAGTTCTCAAACAAATCTGCTGCGTCGGGGATCCCTGGTAGGTATAACTCAGTCTGCAGGAGACACCTAAATTTGTGCACACTATCTTTATTTATGTCCCTTACTAACACTTTTCTTTTCAGGTTAGATATTGGTGCTTCCATTTTAAATTCAAGATACTGTGCCAGGTGGTCTGAGAGATGAGGATTCAAGGTTGACAAAGCACAACAGTTGATTGGCACGTTAGAGAACATATTATCTATGAGAGTTCCACTGGTTTCTGTAACCCTAGAGTCCTCATAGAATATTTGGTGTAAATCAAGACTATTTAATAAATCTTGCATTTTTAATTTATTTCTACTCTCTATTTTAAAATTTATATTGAAATCTCCAACGACAAAAATGTCCTTATGCAAAGGATCTTCACTCAATATATCGATTAATTCTTCTAGTTTATTTAGAAACAGGTCAAAGTCGCTTGTAGGGGGCCGGTATATTGTTATAATTATGGTTTTCGTATTGACTAGTTCTACTGCGCTTATTTCTATCTCTTTTTCTACTGACAGTACAGTTATATCTAACCGTTCAATGACCCTTAATGTATTTCTAGTTAATATTAGACTACCACCATGTATAAATTGTTTTCTACAGTAAGCACTTGCAGTATAATAGTTTTCAATGTTAAAAAGAGTGAGTTTCTCCTCACCTAGAAAATGCTCTGTCAAGCAAACAACATCCACATCCTGCTCGCAAATTATATGTTCCAATGCGTCAATTTTATTCCAAGCGCCCTGTATATTATAATTGAGTACATTCATAACATGGTTTCGATTGTGGACTATATTTTGCGGTTTTCTTTGCATGACGGTGATGTTTTGTTGCGAACCTTTTTGCCCGAAAAAACTTAACACATATGCCAGTTGGCCAATTTAATGGATCAAATATCATATTATCATCAACAGCGTCCGAAAAGCCCACTTTAAAAGCGTTATACGTTTCTTGACTTACAAAGTCTCGCTTTGTGAATCGTTCAATTATCAGATCATTTGTATTTAATTTATTTTTTAAAAACGTTTGTAAATTATGTTCGCTAAAAGATTCTTTAAATCGGTCGGCATATATCCATTTGCGTTTTTTAGTTATAAACGCCACGTTATTTCCTCCGTTCCCAGTTATTCTGTAATCCAGCCTTTTGCTCTCGTCAGAAAAGTTTTTAGGTTGATGTTTGTCATATATAATCGGATCATCAGCGACATCACTTACCGTAACGTGGCTAGGCCCCTTCGCTAGACAAGAGGTTAACTTCTTTTCCTGGATTTCAGGTTGACTGGAGTTGTACTGCTCATTTATAGATGACTTGGCGAATGGGAGACAACTCTTTAATATTATTATTAATAATCGTAGTGCAACTATTTAGTTAGAGTAGAAACATTTCAATTTTATGGAATCCAAATAGTACTTATAATAAGGTCGTTTTTAGTTTTATGTGGAGCACGGAGCTTAGGATGAATTGTAATTATTTAGCTTCTTGCAAATAAAATGTGTGTTTAGTAATTTTATTATATGATAAACATGTTTCAGAAGTACGTTTTTTTGTTTAAATTTTAATCCTATAACTGCATGCTTAAACCCAATGTACATAACGTTGTTACTTCAGGAGAAAATTTAAACGAATCGCTGTTATTAATTCTACAGTACTTACCGCTATGTATTTTTGCTTGGAAAAGAAGCACATTCCGATATTGTTCCATAAGGCCACGGAATCTGGTTTGCTTTGAACTGCTAGTTTATATTTGCTTAACGCAACATCGTACTCTTCATGGAACTTTAACAAAAAAAAAATATGTCCAGTCATAATTAATTCATACACAGTTTACTAAAGCGTTATTTGAGATTTAATAGGATTTATCTGAAGACAGTGTTCAACAGAAGCAGTGTGTAAACGAGCGAAGCCATCATTGATATTATTTACAGCAGTTTTCCAATTCGATGGTAAAAAAGAACAATATAACTGCGTATCGGCCGCATAGACATGATATTGACATTTCTTCACACAGGACAACAATTTATGAGTATAGATTGTAAATAAAATGGGTCCCAAAATTGATCCCTGCGGAACTCCCTGCGAGAGTGTGAGGCAACTAGAAGTAACACTGTTAAGCCTCACCACATGTCTGCGATTATTAAGATAACTATCAAGAAGTGACACCGCACCACCAGACAAGCCGATATGTTTCAGCACATATGAGAGTATACTACGGTTAATTGTATCAAATGCTTTCGTGTAATCCAATAATATAAGACACGACACAAGACCCTGGTCCGTAGCAGATATTAAGTCATCCGTAACTGACAATAAAGCAGTCTCACAGCCGTAACCCCTGCGAAATCCAGACTGAGTAAACGGCAAAACATTAACATTATTAAGGAAGCTTTTAAGTTTTAGCGAGCAATTTATGGAATAACACTTATGAAAGCATTTTAAAGTAAATTTCGCTTAAAGCACGAGCTATTTTATTACTTTTATTGTGCTAGTAGGGCTTTGACGGCAGTTCACGAAATATCGCGTATAAACAGTAAAGCAAAGATAACACCACGTGCAAATGAAAGTATGTATTTTTCCGACATTCTTGGTTTCGTTCCAATTGATCGGACATTATTTTGGAAAACCTACCACCTGCCCCCAGGAGATGTTATCAACTTCAATGGGTGCATGAAACTGCGAATATTTTAGCACGGAAAGAAACGGCTGTAAAAAAGTGAAATTGAAAATTTGACTCCATATGACTCTCCAGTAAGGCAAATCAATTTTAAATTGTGTTTAACAATGGTGGACGAGAAAGGGTGCAGTGTGCTGACAAACACTTCAAGAATTGCTATGCTTGTGCAGCAACAGTTTTGACGAATAACTACAACTGCCAGTTGCTCCGAACGCTTTACAATTTGAACTCTCTGTTTTACGTTCGTATATTCATTGTTTTGAATGTTTAATACATATGTCGAATAGACTTGAGTTGTAAATGTGAAAAGTGAGCAAAACTCATAAGGAGGCTTTTGAGACACGGAAGATTCAATCAGAATTTCGAGAAAAATGGGTTTTCTGGTGAAAATATCACAAAACAAGAATTGATTAAACGTTTTGGTGCAATTTTCTTATACGTTCCTTTCGGAACACCGCTAAAAGCTCTTGAAACCCCTTCGGTATTAAAGCGGTGGGTCACTCCGCCTTTCATTCTTCTTATTATCTATAGGCTGTTATGCTTCTTTGCTTCGTCCGCGACATTTTTCCGTTCCTTCCGGTCCTTCCTGTCTCTCCATCCGTTTTCACCCATCTTTTTTATATCACTCACTGCTTGATCTTCCCATCTACTTTTTGGTCTTCCCCTGGGCCTGGAATCCTTAGGTTTCCACTCCATTATCTTTCGTATTATTGTCCCTTTACTCTTTCTATTTAAGCGTCCATACCATCTTATTCGTTTTGATTTTATCGTTCTCACTATATTTTCTTCCTCTAGAATATTCTCTATTTCAAAGTTCATCAGTCTTCTGTAGTGTTCGTCATCTTCTTTCTGATTATTTTTCGTTCAAACACTTTTAACTGTTCTTCTACCTTATTCGTTAAACACATTATTTCAGCTGCGTAAACTACTACTGGTCTTATTGCAGTTTTATATACTCTTAGTTTCGTCCTCTTGCTTATAATTCTATTTTTCATGATATCTCTATATTTGTAATACGCATTGTATCCGGATTGAATTCTATGCATAATTTCCATACATTTTTCATTTCTGTTTTTTATAATGACTCCTAGATATTTGAATGATTTCACTTCTTCATATTCATGCTCTCCTATTTTGATCTTTAAGTGTATATCTTCTCTCTCTGCTCTACCTATTTTCATATATTTTGTTTTTTGCTGGTTAATCTGTAGTCCTTTTTTGCTTGCTTCATATAATAGTTGTGCTGTCGTCTCTTCTAGGTTTTTCTTATTCCTCGATATCACCGGGATGTCGTTTGCATATGCTATTATTTGAACGGATTTTGTTATTATATTTCCCGTCGCCTTACTCCCTTTTATTGCTCCTTCTATCGCTATATTAAACAGGGTCGCTGATAGCCCATCACCTTGTCTCACACCTCTTGTAATTTCTACCGCCTCTGTTGTCCCTTCATATATAAGTACTGCTGCCTTTGATTCTTCTATCGTCATTTTTATCAATCTTATCAGTTTTTCAGGTATTCCCAGTGCTCTTGCGTCTTTAACTATCGTGTTTCTTTTTAAACTATCAACAGCTTCTCTGAAATCTATAAATAATACATGCAACTCGATGTCATTTTCTATCACTTGGGTTAATACATGTATAGCGTCTATTGTTGACTTTTCTTTCCTAAATCCATTCTGGTGTTCTCCTATACTGCTTTCTGAATATATTTTTAATCTTCTTACAATTATCGATGTTAATATTTTGCATGCTGTGTTCAGTAACGTTATTCTTCTGTAGTTTTGACAGTTTGTTAGATCTCCTTTCTTTGGTATGGGCACTACATATCCTATTTTCCATTCTGCCGGCATTGATTCTGTCCTCCATATTTGCAACATCAGTCTGTATAGTCTTTCCCTCATTTCTTCTCCTGTGCTCTTTATCATTTCATTGCATCAGGCCCTGCTGGTTTTCCATTCTTGAAGTCATTTAGTACTTCATAAAATTCATTTATTGATGGCTCTTATACTTCTTCTGTTCTTATGTTCTCCTCCATAATTTCTTCATTAGTATCTTCATCTTCTATTTCCGATATGTTTTTCATATATTCTTTCCACTCCTTCTTGCCTGTGTTAACCGTTGTATTCTTTCTTCTCTTCTGCTTTCTTATACGCTGGTAGAGCTTGCTATTATTCTTATTATCTGCTTTTATTTCTTACATTATTTCATTTATCCATTTTTGTCTCTCGACTTTTATCAGTTTTGTACATTCTTTCCTTATCTGGCTATATATTTTGTAGTCTTCTTCTTTTCTTGATTTTATCCACTTTATTCTTGCTGTCCTTTTTGTTTCGATTATTGCTTCACATTCTTTGTCAAACCACTCATTTTTAACTTCTTTCGTTTTTCTTCCCAAAACTCTTTCGGACACTTCATTTACTGTATTTTTCAGTTCTCCCCATTCCTCTTCTATGGCTTCGTGATATCAACAGTAATTATGAAATCAATATCCATAATTTCGAGTCGTATTGTTTCAAAACTGCCGGGAAATACTTTTCATTATACAACTGGTACTAAATGCCACCCAACGTCCACAAACTATTGATTCATGATCTAGTTATTTATTATAAAAGAAGCAAAATCAAAAATAAAGACATATCGTCAACATCACACCAGAAAAATTAGTGCGGAAAAAATCAAGGAACTCATCCTTAGTTCCGATAAATATTTAAAAATGCGGTAAATAAATAACAATACAAATAATAATTAGGATGTACTTATTTTAACACTTCAAACTATTTTTTTTATCGTTAGATATTTTCGAAATACGTTCTGATCGTATGACTATATACTTCTTGTATCCGTATCTAGATAATTGTTAATGATTTTCCTCCGTGAAGGTGAACGAGTTTTCATTAAGAGTTTTATGTAGGGTTTCCCATGAGTTTTATGTCCCAATAGACCAACCTACTACAGGATAAAGGCAATCTTAAATTACTAGTTGTATGTACGTACAAAAAGTGGAACGCTATATAACGGATTTAATTTAATCTAGAAAGAAATCAGAGAAGTCGCATATCTTTTTTTCGTTTTTCTGAAAATAATATATCAATATAAAGTTCGGAATTTTTTTTTATCCAATAAACGCAAAATAAATTAACGGAAATTACACTTACTTGAGTAATACAACCGATACCAAGAAGAGCCTCGGAATTTAAAGGATCCAACGCCAACGCCGAACTTAACCTCTCAAAGGCTAATTGCGTTTGGCCAGTTTTCACGTACAAAAGACCGGACTTGGTTAACATGCTGACACTATCAGGGCAGATTCTACGAAACAATAAACCTTAAACAAGTTGAGAACCTACCCGTACTTCAATTAACTCACTCTAAAGCAGCATTGCAGACCGCAATCGCAGATCTAATGTCGTTGTCTATTAACAATATTTTTATCAACAGAGCGTAGGACGTCTCTTGTTTACCAAATTGCACCGCTTTATTTACGTATTCTCTAGCTTTTGCAATATTTCCCAGAAGAATTAGACATTCGCCTACGAATAAAAATCTATTTATAGACGAAAAAAAAAAATCATCTCCATTAATATAGCTTTAGTATGCTATTCTGATGGAAAATAAAACAAAATTATTTTCTTGTGTCTCGCCTTGCTGCTATTATTTTTTAAATCCATAAATTTTCATTCTTACCGAATGTGTAATCGTAAAAAAGCAAAGCAATATATCACAGTTATCGAGCAAAAAAAAAAATACAAATGACACAAAAAACTGTAATAAATTTGCTAAACATACTTGTATAATAGGGTTCTTTTTTCCAAAAAAAAGTCTGTAAACGGCATTTTAGGTTCAAATGACATGATCTACAACTTGAAATTCATATACGCTAAATGTTTTAAAATTTCGAGATAAAGTAGAGTAAATAACTACATTTTTGGGGATGTACGTAAAATAGATTCTAAAATGTCCCTAACGAGCTGGAGAAGCTGACACCAATTGGATATATTGGCTGAAGCGTACTAATAGACGCATGAATATTCGGTCACTCCGCGCTACATGAGATTTTATTAATTCTGAACAATTATTTCGAGAACACGTAGATTCCCATTACACTGTCCAACACATTTTTTTTCTCATACACCATTATGCGTATTTTATGTCGTTTTTCATGTTCATTCTGAAACTAATCTTAAATTCGCTCCATTACGTCAGGATTTTGAAAAATTATTTTAAATGGCTTTTTCAAAAAGTACATTAAATTTCACAGATTTCAAACGATATTTATACAGGGTATTCCACGTACTGGTTATTAAAAGTGTTATGATGTTCTAATTATTTACTTATATTTGAGATTTTGCACCAGTATCTGTTCGATTGGAACTATAAATGCAAAATACCTTAACCAAAATATCACTTCCGGTTGACCGGAAATGATGTCAACTTTCTTTTTTAAATAGAATATCTATTTTTATTCATTTTTGGATTCTACAGCTATAAATACGTCAGTTTCATTAGCTATTCCTATAGCTACATGTTACCGTTTTTGAGTTATTTAAGTTTTTCTTTTTTTTTTAGTCATAATCATTGCATCATTGAGAAATTAATATCTCGTTAATACTCAAGTAGCGACTCCAAATTTGCTATGTTATGAATGTAATATAACTCTAAGAAACGTAAGCACACTTTCCATTCTAACATACAGGGTGTTCAACTGACGAACAAAGTGACATATTTTCAATGCAGAAAACTCATTTTTTTTAAATAGAACACCCTGTATTTTAATTTGGAATTAAGAAGTAAATACCATCCCCTATCGCTTTATATCAGCACTCCCTATACCTATCTTTAATAGATTTTGAGATATGAGCGACTTTTTGTTAAACAGACTAAGTATTCTTTTTTTTTAAACAGAACACCCTGTATTTTAATTCGGAATAAGAAGTAAATATCATCCCCTATCACTTTATATCAGCACTCCCTATACCTATCTTTAATAGATTTTGAGATATGAACGACTTTTTCTTAAACAGACTAAGTAGCCCTATCTTTGCGTGTTTGTAGCTGGCTCTGAATGGGATTAATGTCAAATTCATTGACTAACCAAAAGTGTTTATGTATATCATTGTAATTACACTTTTTTACAACGCAATATTAATAGAAATGACTATTCGAACCGACATTCTTGTATGGTTATTCAAAAATAATACATGAATTTGACGTGAATCCATTTCAGAGCCAGCTACAAACATTTAAAGATAGGGCTACTTAGTCTGTTTAACAAAAAGTCGCTCATATCTCAAAATCTATTAAAGATAGGTATAGGGAATGCTCATATAAAGTGATAGGGATGATATTTACCTTCCTAACTCCGAATTAAAATACAGGGTGTTCTATTTAAAAAAATGAGTTTTCTGCATTTGAAAATATGTCACTTTGTTCGTCAGTTTTGAACAGCCTGTATGTTAGAATGTAAAGTGTGCTTACCGTTTCTTAGAGTTATATCTACATTCATAACATAGCAAATTTGGAGTCTCTACTTGCAGTATTAACCGAGATATTAATTTCCCAATGATGCAATGATTATGACTAAAAAAAAAGAAAAACTTAAATAACTCGAAAACGGCAACATGTAGCTATAGGAAAAGCTAATGAAAACTGACGTATTTATAGTTGCAGAATCCAAAAATGAATAAAAAATTAGATCATTCTATTTAAAATAACAAAGTTGACATCCATTTCCGGCTAACCGGAAGTGATATTTTGGTTAAGGTATTTTGCATTTATAGTTCTAATCGAACAGATACTGGTGCCAGAATCTCAAATATAAGTAGATAATAGAACATCATACACTTTTAATGAACCAGTTACGTGGAATACCCTGTATATGACAGATATTATAGGATATATTGTACTGCCGAGCGTTGAGTTGACATGTCTGAACATGTCTTTGTGTGCGTCACAGCATTCAAACCACCCCCATTTGTGCTCTGGAGTCAATGAAATTAGGAATTTGTAGATTTTTGACTGTACGCGTATATAAGGAGCTACGCACGACTCGTTAAATTCTGTTTGTGCGCTGAATGTCTTTTTATTTCATTATGTCCCGTGCGTGTACAAATAATTCCAACAGCTTCTGTTATGTATGTGAAGAATTCACTATACCCAACGACATAAACGGAATATTACGCCTTTAACAGAAAATTTATATTTTCACTATTTTGGTCTAGTGGGCTCCTCACATTTACTGCGCACGGTGTGCTGTTACTCTGATGAGCTAGTCAAACGTCAGAACAGCGCTATGCCATTTGCAAGTGATTTGACGTGAACAAACGGGCTATTTGTCTAGTTGCTACTTTTGCTGCACGAAAGCTTTCAGGTACTCCAACAAAAATAAGAACAAAATTAGTTACGCTAGTGTGTCTTCTGTTACTCGTCCAGTACCTCATTCGGAAGCCTTGCCAGTACCAAGACCTGTAGGTGTTTCTAGTGAAGAATATGCCAGGGCTACACAACTATTCTGGCGTTGCAGGAGATTTGCTGGCAGAACCTGGGGATTAAAGCCGAGGGTGATCCATTGGCTATATATTGCCGTGATAAGACCAGCGATAACATACGGGGCAGTAGTCTGGTGGTGGAGGACAGAAGTGTCTTCCGCAGTGAAGCTGCTAACCACTGTCCAAAGACAGGCATTGCTGGGAATCACTGGTGCAATTAACGGCACAGGGACCGCTTCTTTGGAGACCATTGTGGGTCTCTCCCCGCTAGAGCTTTATGTGAGAGCGGAGGCAATGAAGGCGATCCTTAGACTGAAAGCCAGCAACCTGTGGCATCCCAACTTCAGGGTGGGAGGGCACACTTATACTACGGGCACGATGCTGGACGGGCCATTACTGCAAATGCCCACGGACAGCATGGCACCCGAAATTATCTTCACTGAAAAGGTGAAAATCTCCATACCGAACAGAGACCAGGCGCGCAGTGAGATCACTGCTAATGATAACTGGTTCACGGACGGATCCAAATCCAGCCAGGGCACAGGAGCTGTATTTGTGGGCCCAGTCCTAATCAAAGGATATCCATAAGCCTGGGGAAACATACAACGGTCTTCCAGGCAGAGGTGTCCGCCCTTGCAGTCTGTGCAGAAATGATTGCAAAAAGGGGCTACATGAGGAGGAACATTAATACAATGACTGACAGCCAGGCTGTCATTAAGGCAGCCTCGAACGCCGTAACTAGGTCAAAACTAGTTAGAGACTGCAAACAATCCCTCAATGCGCTGGCACGAGACCACACTGTGTCTCTGATTTGGGTGCCGGGACATGAGGATATAAAGGGCAATGTAATAGCCGACGAACTAGCCCAAACTAAAGCCCGTATGCGGGATTACTAAGGATTCCGCAAGAAGAGAGATCTGGACCTGGTTAGATAAAGAAAGTACAAAGAAATGGAGGTCGACTGAAGTTCAACTCTATACCCAAGCGCTGATAGGGGATGGGAATGTTAGTTTCTCTGATAATCTACTCAGGCGCAGCAAGAGAGAAGTTAAAACCATTACTGGGTTGGTAACTGGACACTGTCCCCTGAAAAAGCATCTATACAACACAGGCCGAGTAAGCGAACCGTGGTGTAGAAGGTGGGAACTGCAGGGGCAAACGAGTTTACATGTAATCTGCTCATGTGAGGAACTGAAGGTACTCAGGCAGAAATATTTCGGGAGAGATCTATTGGAGCTCTCGAAGGTTCTCAAGTTCCCACAGGGCAAGATACTGGGCTTTATAGAGAACACCAAGCTGCTCGAGTGGAAATAAGAGAATTAATAGAGATGGTACAAGAAGCACCTAGCTCAAGTGTCCGGACATTAAGTGCCCACCCTAACTTTAATGAATGAATGAATGAATAAATTCATCCACCCAGCTTGGCCACGCAGTCCATTTGAAGGAAACTTTTGACAATATGGCTCGTCTTCTTGACAAAATTAATAAGAAAGTGTACAAATAGCATATCAGCGCTGACCTCAAAGCTGTAGCAATTCTACTCGGTTTACAACTGGAGTACACTGCTGTTTCCTTTGTCAGTGGGACAGTCGATCGAGAAATTCCCACTACGTTGTTAAAGATTGGTCAGTCAGGGGCACTAATGAAACTAGTGACACTGGTAGAACCTGATAAAATATTTCTACGGCCATTGCATATCAAATTAGGTTTGATGAAGAATTTCGTCAAAGGAATGGATAAGGATGGTTGTGGATTCCAATACCTTCAACACAAATTCCCCAATATTTCAAATGCAAAACTTAAAGAGGAAATTTTTGGCAGGACCCCAAATTAAATGTCTACAAGTTGCTCAATTTGAAGAGGCTTTAAATGACTTGGAACGTGGTGATTCGAATGCTTTTCTAGTGTGACTCAAAATTTTCTAGGAAACACAAAATCTGTGTTTTATATTTTATATTTTTCATAATTACATAGTAATTGTTAAATGAACTTCTTAGAAGTTACCATGAACAGGGCTGTAACATGAGCCTTAAATCAATAAAGTTTGTACCAAAACCTGACGTGCCAGAATAGATTTGTTTTTATTGTTATTATTACGAGTGTAAGAGAAAGTAAAACTGTTCAGAGTTAAATTTGTTGCCTAGTGTTATCAAGCGAAAACCGAATGAATTCAGTAAAAGTAAGAAAAGACCTATTATCTAAATATGCTCTCCCTCTAAAAAGGTAACGTATTTACAAGTACTTTTTCCACGTCTACTTGACCCTTCAAAATACTAAGAATTAGCGACAAATGTGAACTATTCTACCCCCAAAAATCTATCAGAATTGAGCCATGGAGGGGTGCCACTTTTTTCATGTACTTGGTTTCGTTTGCGTCTAACTCTTTCGGTGATTGTGCAACTTTCACTAATTCAAGGTTTTCTATATCTATTTTATGTTCGGTATTGTTTATTATATGTTGTTCCCATAGGAATAACTTGCTATGTATTCTTTAAACCTAGTTTCAATCGCACGCTTTGTAAACTTTATCACACCCGCTACAACCAATTTTGTAAATGCCTGATCTTTCATTGAGACGAGGTTTATCTTTCGCGTTGCCTAAAAGATTTTTAATATATTATATCGCAATTATAGTTAATTAATTATTAATCGATTCGTGAATAAGTGTTGAACTACTATAAAGTTTCCTAGTATAAAAATTCTCGTTTATAACCTTTTCCCACTCCATCATATGCAATTTATTATATTTACTAGTTGTAAAATATTCTAAAACATTTCACAATAGTTTCTAGAAGATTGTGCTACAGTATTTTCTAACAGTTTTATTACTTTTTTTGTAACTGTCGTATACAAAACTGCAGCGACGTTATTTAAAAAAATTTCGAACAATAGTAAAAATTCTTATTATAATTTTCGTCCAACAATGAAGTGTATTACTATGCGGATTTTTGACTGTGTATTTAAAGTCCAGTGCCGCAGCCAATGAGCACATTTTGTATCAATTATCGTTCGTGGTTTCATGTACTATATGTCTACCCGCTACTTCCCTTAAGAAGTCTTCTTTGCCGACCTCCGACCTTATTTATATATACCTTAGTTAAAATCCCCTAATATTATTGTAATCTCGTTTCTTTTATTTTCGACGATACTGTTTAGTCTTCATAAAGTTTACCTTTCTCATCAGTCGCTTAAATTAATAAAAATAATTTGTGAGGTGACTAGTGCTGTTATCCGGATCCGGATAATTTTGGATCCGGATAAAACTCTAATTGAAACCTTAAACTCAAAAGACCACCCCCAAAAGGGAACTTTGAATTTCGTGTACGAAACTAAATATTATTTTATATTTATTATAAATACATATATGTTAATAATAGATGTAACAACAGATAATATACTATATATTACTTATTATTATTTATTTTTACAAAATTATTTTTTACATCTCGGTGCTTTTCATAACTACTAGGACTGAAATGTACAACATATAAATAATCCTGAAACCAATCGATGATTTTCTCTCTTAAATTTTTTGTTTTTTACTCGTATAGTCAATCACACCAAATACATATATATAACAAAAAATCAGATTGACACATTAAAGTCAACTCAAAAAAAAACACCCTTCAAAAAGGAAAAATAACAATAACTTTCAACTGCGTGTACGGAAATAAATATTATTATTATATATTAGAGCTCAAATATACATAGAACTAATTGATATTGAAATTAATAGATAAACAATTATTTTAACCCTAAAATAAACAATAAGAAATTTCTCCTACTAAGATCAATTAAAGAGATTCTATTTTTTATTTACATGTTCTACTACACAGAAGAAACCGAAAAAAATATATACAGGGTGAGTTTTTTATCTTGAGACAACGGAATATCTCTAAAACACTGCATCAAATCAAAAAAAGATCTTAATAAGATTTGTTATAATGTAGGGGGCTCACTGAATGGTGCCGAACTCATAATTGTGAACGTCTAGAAAAAATACACAAAAATGAGAAGCAAGCAAACATGATTTTGTGTTTTTTTTATTTTAACATTAAATAACATGTCATGTTTTTTGCGATTACAGCGCAATCTGTTGCGAATCGAAAAAAAAAGTTTCAAACAAGAACTACATATATATACTTGATGGCTTAGAATCCGAATCTGCAATACAAAATGGTGGTTCCCATTTAAGATTTCAAAGTTGTTTCCCCTCCCACTCTAGGGGGTGAGATGGGGGATCGAGTTCGTCAGCATTCAGTGAGCCCCCTACATTATAACAAATCTTATTAAGATCTTTTTTTGATTCGATGCTGTTTTAGAGATATTCCGTTGTCTCAAGATAAAAAACTCACCGTGTATATAAAAACCTAAACGTATACAGCCTAATATAACAAACAGCCAAGTTGGCGCATTAAACCATTTGAATTAATAAGAAAGTTACAATCTTATTCTCTGATTGGTTAAACACAAAAAGCGAATAAGTGAGGCGCCCTTCACGAGAAAGAATTAGTGTTACACAACAAACGAATTAAATTAACAAGAAAAAAGATAATGCAAGAAAACTACTCGGCTTTATATACGAAGAGTTAATCTGGCGGAGTAACTGCAAAGCCAGGAAAAACAAACAATATGGGCTTCATTAAATATAGTCTTATTATATCCCTTGATTACACCGATGTTATAATTAAATATCTCATCCACAGTGACTTCTGCCTTCCATATACGGTTAATTAGACGTATCTAATTAGTCTCAAGGTTTTAATTAGGTTCAAAAGAGAATTTGTTTCAGTTAATAATGTGGTAATAAAATTGGAAATAACATTATGCCAAACTCAACCAAAATTTTCATAACATAATTTTTTTCACTTTATCAATGTGGGTTTAACTTTACCTATATTATGAAATACCTCCCAGTCGGTCTTTTCCGATGTTTTTTCAGCTTCAGAGTAGGCCTCAAACGCCAATCCATAACGCTTCAGTAGAAACCTGAAATAATTCAATTTGTTACTCGACTTACACAAAGTTGATATCTTTGGATACATGTAATTTATAGTTAGTGCCGGTAATTTTGACGCATCTTTGGAAATTACTTGTTTCTGAACTTAAAATATTTAATAACATTTTCAAAATCTGATTACTGATCCGTATGTTGTATAAATTATAGATTTCTTAACAGTTTTAAATTTAAATTTTGCTTTGTTTTTGTAAAGTACTAATTCTTAAATACCCACCGCAGTGTCAATATTCTACAGTGTGGCATTGCTAGTGCTAGTGTTCGGAAGGAACTCTTGTTGTAGAATGCACATAAGCATTGTACTCGGGTAACTGGGTCTGCACTTGTTAAGCATAGACAACCAAATTCAATTTACGTCTATCGAAATCCTCATTACTGTAAAGACCCTAGGAGCACTTCCACTTTCATTAATAATAATAATACTTTATTGTCGGAAGTTATTAACTCGACATTGTCAATATAAACATTCAAACAAAACATGAGAACAGAAAACTTACTCTCATATTAATTAAAAAATTCATGTAAGTTGTAACAACATTTACTTATTAATAGTGTTTTTAATTTCTTCTTAAATATATAAATATTCTCACTATTTTTTATGTTCTTATCTAAAAAATTGTAAAATTTGCACCCAGTGTAATAGAAACTTCTCTGAAACATACTGGTCCGGTTGCCTGGCGGTAAAAGGTCAATCTTATGACGCGTACAGTAGCCATGCTTTAACCGACTATGCGAGAACCCACCCAAGCTATTATAAACATAGCAGCAGGTGACATAAATATATATACTGGAAACCGTTAAAATCCGTAAATCCTTAAAAACCTGTCTGCATGAATTTATTGCTCTCATACCTGCTATAATCCTAACAGCGTACTTTTGTAGCCTAAAGACTCTATCTGTCTGCGTGCTATTACCCCAATTCATTATACCTTATCTAATATGACTGTCTATTGTTGCGTAGTATAATGAAAGTAAAATCTCTTTGCTGCATTTTTGTGACATAAATTTCAACGCAAAACAATTCTTCGTTATTTTAGTACATAAATTATCTATATGACAATGCCACCGCAGTCCAGAGTCAAATGTTACGCCCAAAATTTTTTGAGATTGAGATTGACCAATGTGTTCCACCTCAATTTCTTACAAAGCAAGAGATATCGGGTCAATTCTATTTAAAGAAAACGGAATGATAGATGTTTTGCTATCGTTAAGTATTAAATCATTATTTCCGACCCACTGCTTAACACATTCATAAACTACCGAAATTGAAACCTTTACGGACTCTATACTGTGGCCGTAAACCAAAATATTGGTATCGTCTGCATAACAGACGACATCCACATTTACCACTTGAGACTTCAGAAAAGCGATTAGATCGTTAGCAAAAATCACATACAAGATGGGTCCAAGAATAGACCCCTGCGGTACTCCGCGTTCGACTAAACGACTGCTGCCGTTTATTCCATTGACCCGAACATACTGTTGGCGGTTTTGCAAATACGAACGAAACAAATCTAAAGCCACACCTCGCACTCCATATCTCTCCAACTTTCGTAACAGCAACCGGTGGTTAACCAAGTCGAAAGCGCGACTCAAATCCACGAGCAACCCCACCACAAAAGCTTTACTGTCCAAGGCAGATATAATTTTACCGTGAAAGTCACATAGGCTCGTTTGAGTTCCCTTTGTTTTTATGAAACCATGTTAACCCGAAGATGAAAGTTTGTTTTTCTGAAAGAATGACATTAATTGATTTTGCATTGCCATTTCGAAAATCTTTGAAAAACTAGATAGCAAATAATTGGTCTGTAACTAGCGTACATATTTGGATCACACTTTCTTGTAAATGGTTGCACAATGGCAAACTTACATTGATCCGGAATCTTACCTTGTGACATTATAAGATTCGTAATGTACAGTAAAGGCTTACATAAATTTTGTTTGCATTTTTTAATTAAAACATTAGAATATTATCTATCCGGTAGAGTTGGAGTGTTTTAATTTGTCAACATAGTGACAAATATCTTGCTCACTTACTGGCGAGAGAAACAAAGATTTTCATTTAAGGGGATATTTGACATTTGAAAGTTTAAAGATGTCGGAGATACAGCAGCAACTTGCGGAAGTGAAAGAAAGTGTTCGTTAAAACTATCCGCTACCGACCCATCGTCCAATCTAATGCCATTCTCAATTATTTTAATGTTCATATTTTTTGGTTTGTTGCCCCTAGCAGTACTAATAATATTCCAGACAGTTTTTGTTTTATTTTTTGAGGAATGAATTTGTCGATTATAAAGTTCTTGTCTATCTAATTTGAGGTTTTCTAGATACGACTTTTTAGTACATGTATAGAGTTTTTTATATTCCGGATCTACCTTCGCTAAATCGCTATATAAGTTCATTTGATTTTTTAGTTATAATGTTGCTACTGATGGACAGTATTATTTGATTATCCTGCGTATTAGTATGCTGTTCTTTTTTAATTCTTTTTACATTTCTTCATTACTATAAAGTTTTCTTTAACATGGTTTTTATTTCTTATTAGTTTCTTTATTTAGTTTTTTTTTAATGTTTAATGTTAGGTATGTAGATATTTGTTGTATTAGAAGCAGATTAGGATTTAATGTATTTTTAGAATTGTTATTTTATATAACGTTAACAGAGTAGGCCAATTCATGACCTGGCTCGTCGAATGGAAATTGCCTTCGGTAACCAAAAAAACGCACTAGCGACCTTCCTGGACATCGGGGCGCCTTTGACAGGGCATCGTTTCTGTCGCTGAAAGGGCGCTGCTAAAACATAGAATCGAGCCCACGATAACGAGGTGGATCGGCAACATGATAAGAAACAGTATGGTTCACGTGTCGTAGAACCTCTACACAATTAAGACGGCTGTGGCAGCGGGCTACCCGCAGGGCGGCGTACTGTCACCGCTGCTATACCTAATGCCTTGTGGTGGACGGCCTGCTCTCTGAACTTCGAGGGGCGGGTTTCCACACGCAGGTCTATACTGATGACATCAAAATGACAAAATGTTTGAAATTTAAGCCATTTTAGCACATTTATGGAGATCCGATATACAGGGTTTAATAAATTATGAAAACGTAATAATCCCCTAAGAAGAAAGAAGTGAGAATAGTATATTTCAAATCAAGGGAGGAAAGTGCTCTATTGCAGGTCGCGGGCAAATACTAAAAACCGAGCCGAAGGCCCAAGGCCTGCAATAGCACTTTCCTCACGTGGTTTGAATACTATTTTCTTCCTAGCCAGTCCAATTTTAACTAAATGTCTAAAAATAACACATACCTATGAGTGACATAATAGATAGTAGGCTTAATCTGTCAAATATCTTTTGAGAACTGTCAAGTTAGCGTCGTTTTAAAAGTGTCTAATAATAGTTTAATTAAAATTTAGTACCTAATAATTTAGCAATTATCTCATAAATGGGCCCAGACTGGGTCGAATGTACTAATGTCATATATTATAAGATGTACAGTTTCATCATGTCAATTCCTCCCTAGGGAGGAAAAGTATAGCTTTCCTCCCTCAAATGAGGGAGAAAAGTGAACATTTTCCTCCCCGCTGGAAAAAAAAATATTGCTTTAAACGAAATGCTTGTAAAGAAAGTTGTTTATAATTTAAACTTAGACCTAACTTCAAAATTTAAAGTCAGAATTTTAAAGAGTATGTATTTATTTCTTATTCATTTACATTATTAAAGTTCACTTACAAATTCGAATAAAAACTGAGAGTTTGTATGAATTGCGGATTATTATTATCGTTTCGTTGATTTCTAATGTAGTATTCACACATTTGTACCTTCAATTTAATGGTCTTTTGGTATTTTTTTATTATTATTATTTACATTCTCTTCGAAATTAGATAGAAGTGCCTGACATACATGGCAATATTATATTTCATATCTTCAAAGTACACAGAAAAAACGATTTTGTTGAAACAATTTAATAATAATAATAATATTCCTTAATTCACTTAGCTATGTGTACATGGATGTGAAAAGTCATAAACTTTGTTATAAAACTAATACATATAAAACATAGACAAAAACACTTTATGATGAAACCTATACCGAAATTAGATCGCTGTCAACAAAAAATTCATCATACGAATAATAGCACTTGGGTATCAAGAGATTCTTAACGGCAATTTTAAATTTTTTGACATCGGTCATATTTCTCACTGACAGAGGCAATCTAGCATGCAGCTTGGAAAAGGAATACAAAGGCGATCTCTCAAAACCAGCTGTTCTGTGCTGTGGAAAGTATACACGAGATTTTCTGGTGTCATATATATGCGACGGCAGTTCAAACAAGCTTGGGTTATTTTTCACAAATACAACTGCTTTATATATACATATTGAGGGAAACGTTAAAAATCTCGTGATGCCTAAATTTATTCTTGCACGAATCCCTGGGTCGGCAACCAAATATCAACCTTAATATTCTTTTCTGTGCAAGTAGAACCCTAGCAATGTTTTTGGCGCGACCCCATACTAATACATTATAGGACATACAGAGTAAATAAAGCGTAATAAAGGTTTAAAAGACAATCCGTGCTTAAGCAGCTTTTTAGTTGTAAAATGGCGAAATATTGTTGGGTAATTTTTTTGCAAACATTATCGACCTGCTTTTCGAACGTAAGCTCAAAATCCACCTCAGTCCCCAAAAATTTAACACTGTCGCTGAAATAGATATTGGGCACAACCAAAGGAATCCCATTCAGCGCGAAGCCAACACATACAGTTTCTCAATTTTTTATTATAATGATAATTACCCCCATTATCCCCCCCTCCCTCCCCACCTTTGTATACGCGCGTGGGCAGGGAAAAACCCACCACTCTAGTGTGCGATGAAGGTAATCATACTTACACTGATCACGGCTCCTATCAGATGTTTGTTTGGTAAAAATTAAACTTTAGAAGATTTGTCAAAGAATAATAGGAATATTACAGAATAAATGAGATATTATAGTCTTTTAAGAATTTTTTTTTTTAAAGAAGCTGGAATATCTCAAAAAGTATTAAAGTTTTCTCGTACAGCGCCTTAGGCAGTTATGATTTTGGTTGAGTCAAGGAATTTGAAAAATAGATTATTGCATATTATAACATATTGATAAAACTGAATACTCTGTTAAAATAGATTTGAGTTATAGAGCACTTCTTAGATCTCTAGATCTTAAATGACTTGTACTTATTAAAATATTTTTGTACAAGTATAATTAACTAATACTAGATCAGATAAATGGCACAGTCTGTAGGATAGAACGCAACCCCAAGATGACATGACAGGCCGTCAGAATGCCCACAGTTGCCAAATTTACTGGCAGTAAATATTTAAAGAGAAATAAGTGTCAATTTGAAATTACTATCCTCAATTGTAATTATTTTAAAGGTCATAAATTCGCAAACATCATTCGTTTTATGCGCCGGTCATTGTAAACCACGGAAAATGTTTTAATGACGTAGTATAATGTTCTCATCTTGAAATTTCAGGCTACAGTAGTATATACAGTCGCGAGCAAATGTTATAGGCACCTTTGACAAAACTAATGGGTTTCATGTTTCTTAAATTTTTTTGTGACAGTTATTTCAACGTTTATATAATCGTCTTTATGGTTACAATAGTCTTTATAGATACCTTTGTAATGTATTATTTTTTTTATATATTTTCAGTCTTCGAGATGTCACTTTCCCCCCTCCATCTAAAAAGTATTATAGCTGTACTAAAAAACACTCTAATATGCAACAAATTAATAAGATCCCTTAAAATACTACATATTTATAATGTATTAACTACAAGTTTTTATTTTCTCATTTCTTACTGTGATATTCGCCCAAAATTTAGGGTGCCTATAACATTTGCTCGCGACTGTATCTACAGAGAGTTTAAAACACACACTGTATTTAAATAAGTTATGTACGCCCACGCGAAGACGAAAGTAAGCTCTCTGGTGCAGTGCATACATAAACAAAATCAACTCACAAACACTTGGCGATTTCCTTAACGTTCTGAATATTCCCCGGATTTAATTTATGACACGTTTGGAAAGCTTCCAATGATTCCTGTATTTTGCCCTCCTCACGTAAAATAATACCCTAAAATATCAAAAATTCCGTCTGGTTATCTTGCAAACACTAATTCCTCACATCTTTGTAAAAAGCGTATTCGTTTTTGCCGTTACTCCGTACTATCTCTTCTTTAATTAGCTGCTTGCAAGAGGCCACTTCGCCACGAACATGCTGTATATAAAGCAGCCAGTTTAGACGATCCACGGATGCCGGTTCGCTGCACAACATTTCTTCCACTTTTCTGGCATCTTCAATCAAACGGGTATCGTAAAATAGTAAGAAAGATTGATTAAGTAATTATATGTTAACATACTTCCCGAATGTGTTCAGTCCTTCCATTGGCCAGATTACTCATAATTTATTCTGAAATAATTTTCTGTAGTAAATTGTTAATGAAACATATGACGAGATTCTGATAGTGTTATGTTATAACTTCTTGTATCATAGCAACTAATTTTCCCGCAAGATGAATCGATAAAGAAACTTGAAATCATAGACTTTCCGCCAATACTAATATCTAGTTTCTATTCTCAATTTGAGATGGCACCACTAGTCGATCTCTGTTGCTTGCCTACAGTTTCCTATAATTAAACGTCACCCAGCTTTTGACAACAACTAGTTCTGTCAAAATCGTTTTATTTACAACAGTATAAGTAATGATGTAGTAACGTTTTTTTTTTTCCTCGAAAATGATTAAATTACCCCGTTACATATTTTTTATATTTTAGTTATACAATCGAAAATTGTAAGATAATTTGCATCTCTACAATCATCTAGTAATTGTATTATCGTTTCTATTGTTTCCAGATAGTTATGTTTGTTTTAATAAATTGATATGCAGTTAAACATGCTAACGTTGCTATAGCAAATACATAAATAGTTTTAAATCATGGATGGTGAAACAATTGGATCAATGTTGACTAGATCTCAAAGACTCACATTAGGCTCGGTGGTTTTACTTTTAGTTGATATAATTTGGGTTTCCTCATCTGAATTGACAAAGGTATGTTTTTTTTTTTTTGTTTCCTGTTATAATTGATTTATACAAGATATTCTCCTTATTTTAGTATATATATCGCAATGAAACCTATGAAAAGCCTTTTTTCTGTACGTACCTTAAAACTTCAATGTTTATGTTATATTTATTGGGCTTTTGTTTCTGGCCACCATGGAGAGACAGCTGCCACAAACCCAATAATTATATAGTAAGTACAGAGAATTTTGTAACATTTTCTATAAATTATATCAGTTTATAGATCCCGAACAAGAAGACGAGAACTTCTATTCAGAAGCTAATACAAGTCTGGTGAGTATACGGTATATTGATCCAAATTAAGTGTTTATCTACCTATTATTATCATTCTTATTGGTATATAGTCATACAAAATATGGTAATTTGATAAAGCACTGCCATATTTAATCCTGGAGGGTATATAATTAAAAAAAAATGGTGGGGTAATATAGTTTGACTTCTAAAGCATTTTTTAGCTGGCTAGAATTTGTCCTGAATCCTTTCACGGCGCATAGTTTGAACATCATGTGCATCTGCAATTTATCCCTTGAGAGTACACTCATCTTGAGCAGTGAAAGGGTTAATGTACAATCACCTAACATTAATGATCAGCAGATATAACAATTAAATTGATTAAAAATCATAGTAAGCTATGAAAAGAACAGCAAAAATCAATAGTCAATCTTGCAAATTTTTCCAATCCGGCACTGGTGAATATACTAAATATGATATGTATGTGATACTGACATTTTTTCTTGTATTGAATACTTAAATAATCTAGCTGTATCTCGAAATTTTGTAGTGTAGGTGTTCACAGTCAGGTGCCTGTATTTAACAATTTTTTGTGTTTTTGAAGTGCAGTAGTTGCTTATTAAAATACAGTTTTTTATTGTTTGTTATTTAATTATTTGAATATTTGTTGAATTTTTGACATTCCTACTTTTTCTAATAAAATTAAATATTTCTTAAGAGATTATAGGTATTAAGATATTCTACTAATGTGGATTCATGTGCAAAATGTAGGTATTAAATGTCGTAGCAATTGTTACTGAATACTGTATACTTGGTGTTCCAAAACTTATCTCCAATATGGACACAAACTTACAAAACTTTTTTTCTAATGGAACATATTTTTTTATTGCAGTGGTTAAAGTAGTTTTTACAGAATACGTCAAATAATGTTTTTTTTTTTTTGCACCATTTGTTGTTTTTTAAATAAAAGTTCTAATGTATGTAGTAGTCTATGGGCATTTGGAAATGTCAAATAATTTAGTCCGTTACTTTAGCCTGCAAAATCCGTTTCTTTTATTTGAAAATTGTTATTGTATAGCTTAGTCAAAGTCAAAATGAAAATTTACTCAAAAGAAGGACGTATTGATGTGATTATTATGTTTCGAGAAATTATTTATTGGCGTCTTGAGCTTATATTCAAAGGTTTATTGAAAGAAATTATCGTAAATCAAAGTTTTTGAGATACTAGACAAGGAAAACTAGGAAGGAAGGAACTAAGGAAAATAGCAGTGTTATATATAAAAAAAAATAGCACTATACCAAAAACAGACTTTGTAGGCTAAGGTGACAGACTAAATGAATTATCTGGCATTTTTAAATAACATAGGTAATTAGACACATTTTAATAATTTGTAATTTTTATTTGAAAAGCACCCCAAATGGTGCAAAAAGTAGTAAGGTTATTATAATTGGTTGGATTATAAAATATACTGCATCACATATTGCAGCTTCAGATATTTTCAACACCCGGTTCAGGTCCGATATATTATTTCAGAGCCTTTTCTTGTAAGCTTGTTTACAAGTTCGTAGTAATAGCCTGCAGCGTATAACCAGTACAACATGCGTGGTTTCAATCTCTATATTTTTCCAGTCCTGCGGATTGAGGTTAATCCCCGTTTACCTTTATTTATTATTTGTTCAAGATGTTGATTTCAGGTTAACTTCAACTCCCATCCCTTGTTTTCAGAGCTTTCTGCATGAGTTTTGAAACAATGCTTGCGTTTTTCTCCGTTATGAGTATTATTTCTCATCTTATTATGATGTCTAGCTTCAACCCCATTTTTGATTTTTTATCCATCTGTAAACCAATATTCACCGTACCTGTAGTTGAACTGATTTCACCGTCTTGGCTCTGTGATTTCCTTCTCGAAATTTCTCTTTAGTAAATTGTCGAAATCATGCGATGTGATCTAATTCCCAAAAGATTGTCTTTCATATAATGGACAATATTTATCCCCATCCTGCATATCTGCTACTGCGTACTTCTTGCAATCTGGGATGACCTACTCATGTTCCTCTCCCCCCTTCTCCATAAATTACGCATTATAAGATATCTTTTTTCTTTATTTTACATTAATATTAAAAACATTAATGATGTGCTAACTTTATCTAGCTAAAATAATATATGTATATCTTTGCTCAAACCTTCAGTTCTAAATGGTTATCCGATACATACCCTTGCACAATAAATATTTTGTTGGGAAAAAAACCTTCGTTTACAAAATAATCAATCAGAAAACTTTCTAGAACTGAAAGTACGACTAGAGCCAACAGTAAAAATACCGCGTTTTTATTTCAAAATTAGCCACCCGGAATAACTCTTAAAATACTATGAATTGAATTTAACAAGAAAACAGGTCATTTTCGGTTTACGAGGGGACAAGTTTTACCCATATCGACTGCGACCCTGTAGTTTCAACCCCTAATCGGGGGTGAAAATCATATCGAAAAGTTAAATAGAAAGGGGCGTTGAGTGATATATCTTCGAAAGGGTGTTATTAGCACTCTTTTAGCGCTTTATTTTTTCAAATCGTATCATTTTTTTTTCTTCAAGTTATGCACTTTTAAAGTTTAAAAATTAAAAGTCGAGTGAAGATTATTTTATTAACGCCAGAAGAAGTTTTACTTAATTCAACAGGTGTTCAAAATGCTCCCCATTGTTGCTAAGGCAATGGTAAAGGCCTCCGGGTCGTTTTTGAAACGTCTCCTGGGAATCCGCTCACGCTCCTCCACTATTTAAGTGCCTAACATCACAAATGCTTTGAGGTTGAGCTTTATCCACTCCTGTGTTTAGATGCTCCCATAAAAAAGTCAAGGCGGTTTAAGTCTGGTGGTTTCGCGGGCCATTCTTTAGCGCCCCTTCTTCCGTTCCATTTGTTAGGAAGCCCCTAATTAAGTTCGTACATTTGAAGAAAAAAGTATCCGAATGATGCGAGCGGAAGCGAGTGAGACAGAAGATATTGAGTCTCTTCTATTACAAGGAGCCGATATTTTCTCTCTTGCTTGCTCAGGCTTGAATGGTTCGGTTATTATTCTCTTCAAGTCTGCAGGCAGAGCATAATGTGGAGGAGCCCCGTCCTGTTAAAGAAATAAGGTTTCTCCATCTAGCAACAAATTTCCATATTAATCGGGTTGGTTTTCTAGAGATTTAGGTATAAAGGGTTCTATCTATATCACATTTTCTAATAAATTTAAATACATTCCACCAGTAAAATTTTCTTCCATGAATATCGGACCAATACTTTTGATCCAAGAATTCCGGACCATACGTTAATTTTATGAGGATATTGTATGTGCTCTTCATGCATGTGGATTGATATTGTCTCAATATCGACAGTTGTGTTTATTATCCCATTTAAAAAGAAGCTTGCCTCGTCACTAAGGCAAATGTTTTTTCATAAAATTAGGATGTGCATTTGCTCATTTAGTCGTTCTGCACAGAATTGTAATATTCTGTCATATTCATTCTGTTTTTGGTAAGGTAAGAATTTATTCCGTCGTAAGATTTTATCCTCTAGATATTTGGTATCGATGTTTAAGCATTCATTTGCGGCTTAAAACTTTGGGATCCTTGACACTTTTATTGCACACACTTCCAATGTATAGACATTTATGAACTAAATCTACTAGATACTGGAAGCCAACATTTTTGTCTGGATGCTTATGATTAAACACACGGGCTGTTCTACGTCCACAAAGCTGTTCTTTTCCATACAGAAAATTGATTTGCTTCTTGTAATGAGTAAATCATTGTCCAAATTCGGTGGCCACTATACAACGAAGGCAAGTTAGAAACTAAATCTTTTTAAAAATGTTAAACTTTTTTTGTTTTTTTACACAGTTTTTTACATCAATGTTTACATTTGTACCTTTTTTCCAATTACAGATGTAATGTTAGTAATTGGCTTCTACTTTTAACAAGTATTATTTTATCTAACAATCTAAAATATTAAAATTTCGATATTTTTAAACTTTAAAGGAGCATTTGGAAAAATGCTTCGATTTTAAAAAATAAAGCGCCAAAATTATGCTTATAATTACGGGGTCGCAGATATACACATTGGGCCAGTGAACATTTATAATCGGGGAATAAACCTATGCGTAAAAACTCGCTGTAGTTTCCAAACGCATTGCAGTAAGAATGGAAAACCACACCCACCGCTCTTCATCACTCGTGGCGTTAGTCTTTCCAAATACTATAAGCGTTCAGTATTAATGTGGCGGCATTGAAGAATGCCGGTCTTCGCTGCTATCAGCTGTGCCTTCTCACCTCGGCCTTTTATTTATTTATTTTTCATTTAAAATATTCATAATTTTTTGGCTATTCCATTTTGTTTTTCTTTTTCTTTTTTTTTTCTTTTTATATTTTAAATTCTTTTCGCTACAATTTATACACATAATTTACACACGCGAATAAAAGGAGAAAAATAATTAAACGTAGTAGTAATTCATTGTAGTAAATTGGCTGTTTTATATCTGCTTTTCAAAATAGCCCAGTCTCAACTGTAACGGCAGTCTTAAATATTATACGCAAGTGTGATTCCACGTGTTGTGTCACCAATTGTCAAAACGTAATGACAAACAATTCTGTTGCTTACACAGCAAAGGCTTCAGAATTGTTTTTGCAAAACGCTTTTTGTAATGAGCGTATAAGCACGAGAACCGCAATAGCATAACCTCCTGAACCTCCCGATTGGACGCTCTTAACCCTTTATGACTTTATGAACGAGCGCATACCCTTAATGACCTACGCAAAAAATAATATTTATGCTGACGCCAGTAAGTATAACTGCTAAAACAGTTTTGCACGTACATACAAGAGGGCTACATTATGAGGTATTGCCAGAAAAAAAGAGACGATTTGTTCGCGAAATCGCTAATTTAAAAAAAAAATGGTTTTAGTTAATTTTAAAAACTTCTTAATTTTTTTTTGGGGATTATTTTTATTTGGTTTTCTTATAAGTATCTCTATTTTCTTTAACGTTTAGAAGTATATTTTAGTTGATATTATTAGATTCCTTTTTTTATTTCTTGTTAATATTTTATTTTAGAGCGTTGCAAATCCTTGTATTGTATTGATTGTTATCCGAAGTTTATTTATTTGGATATCTTATTTCTACATTGGCACGTTTACAGTAGTACTTAGTTCTGTATATTATAAATATTGAGAAAATATGCACTGTAGCATAGTAATTGAAGGGGTGCAATAATAGTGTTCAAGTGGCAACTCTAATGTTTACTCCGTGAGAGCGGGCTTGTGAATGCCGAGGCCAAGTGTGGCTTAACGACTAGTGTTGGGAAGGGAAAAACTGTGCCGTACAATTCCCTTATGATCAGTACGATTTGACAACGTTTAACTGATTTTGTATGGAAACGCGCATTCAAAATGATTCCATTCTATACCTGTATGTAAAATTTATTCCCCGGTAAATGGAAATTGACCTGTTTTCTTGTTAAATTCAATTCAAGGTATTTTAAAAGTTATTCCAAGTGGCTAATTTTGAAATGAAAGCCCGGTATAATAACGCCACATGGTTAACTTAGATTACAATTAACTGTATTATATAGAGCAATCCAACATATGTGCCGGTAAAAACTCCCGATAGAGAAGTAGCAGATAAAAATTCTGGCACTGAAAGTGATGACTCTTCAATACGATCAGTGAGATTTAACAAGCTAGCCGAAGTACGGCAAATGTCCGAGGCCGAAGCCACCGAAGCGCTGTTGGCACGACTGTCTTATCAAGCGAGTATGCGAGCTGGTGAATTAGCTAGAAGAGCAGCATCCAGATTGTCGATATTTGCTGTCTCAAAGTTAGCCTTAATATTCTGCTTATTAGTGAGTTTTAATATGAGTTCCAGTATTCCATTCAGGCGATTATATATTTTCCTTTTGCAGTGGTTCTTCGCTAATTACACTTATCAAATGGCCCTTGCGGAAACGGAAGCTGGCATTGTGAATGTCCTGTCTTCCACGTCCAGTTTATTTATTTTAATTTTAGCGTCAATTTTCCCTTCGACCGTAAGCGACAAATTTACTCTATCGAAATTAGTAGGTGTATTACTGAGTCTTTCAGGAATTGTAAGGCAATCTCATACAATGTAAAATTCCTACCCGTAGTTAATAATAAACCATTTGTTTTAGATATTAGTTAGTTTTTCAGATATCACACTAGAATCTTCCAAGCTTCCTTTAGGTGTGGCTCTCTCTTTGATAAGCGCCTTCTTTTACGCGTGTTATTTGGTCTTTTTACGAAGGCAAGTGGATCATGAGGATAAGTTGGACATTCCATTATTTTTCGGTATAAACCCTCCGATTCACAGCAAATTGATTTTAGAATATGTGCTCGTTCCAGGTTTCGTGGGACTTTTCAATTTGCTACTTTTGTGGCCCCTGTTTTTCATCCTGCACTATACGGAATATGAAATATTCGAGTTGCCAACCAAGCAGCAGTTGATGTTTTTGTTATTAAATGGTTTTTTCGGCACGGTTGTGTCAGAAGTTCTATGGCTGTGGTATGTGAATTTTATTTTATTAAATAATTATACCTTCATAGATGTTAGATAATTTTTTAACTACATGAATATATATTTTATGTGATTTTTTTGTCCTTCTAGTTATACTTACACACTATTATTAAAGCATTTTTTGCTTGTTGTCATGGTTTCAAATTTTGAGTATGCTTAGAAGCTTTTGCTCATTGTTATGGGAATTAATCTTAGAATTGATGCGCAATTATACATGGTTATGTCCCATTAAGTAATGTCTAGTGATAATAAAACCAAAGGGTAAAAACTCAATCAAAACGTTTAAATGTAATTACTGGCTAACATATTTCGGCCGAATAGCTATCTTCAGAGCCGTGTTAAAGTCGAAATAAATTTAAAAAGTTGTTGTTAAGTCAAACATTTAAAAATAAATTATAATTAAAATTATGAACACGTAAAATTTAAAATTTAAAAATGTTTTAATGCGAGCAATACACTGGACCTATAAATATTGCACCATTCCATTTAAAATAAGAAAGTTGATATCGACACCTTGTATACCAACAGTGTTATAAGGATGAAAATATTTTCTTTAAATAGATCATAGTCGGTCATGGCTACTCTGCAAGTTTCAAAATCAAATTCCTGCTAGAAGTTCGAAAAAATTTGAATGATCCAGTTCGGTGGCACACCCTGTATACAATGCTATTATACAGGGTCAGTTTTTTATCTTGAGACAATGGAATATCTCTAAAACACTGCATCAGATCAAAAAAAGATCTTAATAATATTTGTTATAATGTAGGGAGCTCACTGAATGGTGCCGAACTCGATCCCCCACCTCACCCCCCAGAGTGGGAGGAGGGACAACTTAAAAAATCTTAAATGGGAACCCCCATTTTGTATTGCAGATTCGAATTCTACGCCATCAAGTATGTAGTTTTTTTTTTGAAACTTTTTTTTCGATTCGTAACGGATTGCGCTGTAATCGCAAAAAAAACATGATTGTGAACGTCTAGAAAAAATACACAAAAAAGAGAAGCAAGCAAATATGAGTTTGTGTTTTTTTTTTATTTTAACATTGTTAGTTTATTTCAAAGAGCCATTCGTTCGAAGCTGTGCTCCTTCACTTCGATTCATTTATTTATTCGCAATTGGAATGCTATTCAACGATACAAAACCGTACTTTATTCAGTACTTGACAAGCTGTGAATATTTACACATTGTCCGATCCCCATTTAGATTATTTATTATTAATCTAATACAAATTAGTTAGTGTTGAATATTTGAACAGTAATGGAGGCTATAACATTACAAGAGAGAATTGAAATGATTTACATCTATGGAGAAAGTGGTAGGAATATCGATGATGCTGTTAATCTTTATTCACAACGTTTTCCCGACAAGATGCGATCGCGCGCTTCTTTTTACCGAGTCGTTCCTTAGCGAAGAAACTGTACAGCCAAGAAAACGTAATGACCGAAAAACAATTGCTGGAGAAAATAATGAAATCGCGGTATAATAGCTCGCGAATTAGGAATTTCTCAGTCCACTATCCGCCAAATATTGATACGTAGGGAATATCCTCCATTTAGAGTTTCCATGCATCAAGAACTTCATGGCGATGATATTCAAAATCGAGTGCGATTTTGTCAATGGGTGCTTCAACGAATACAAAATAAGACAATTTTTTTGCTCGAGTATTATTTTCTGACGCGGCGACGTTCACAAATCACGGTATGGTAAATCGGCACAACATGCATTACAGGAGTATCGGAAATCCCCATTGGTTGCGCCAAGTCGAACATCAACATCCTTGGAACGTAAATGTTTGATGTGGAATAATTGGCAGTAAGCTTATTGGTCCATATTTCATCGATGGAAACTTAAATGGTGAAAAATATCGAAACATCTTGCAGAACGAACTTTCAGCGTTACTTGAAGACCTTCCCTTGGACGTACGACAAACAATGTGGTTCCAACATGACGGTTGTCCAGCACATTATTCAAGAATAGCACGAGGAGTATTAGGTCGAGCCTACAATCGTCTATGGATCGGAAGAGGTGATCCAGTGTCTTGGCCTGTAATATCGCCAGATCTTACTTCCCCTGACTTCTTTCTCGAGTTCGTCACCATTCAGTGAGCTCCTTACATTATAACATATCTTATTAAAATCTTTTTTTGATTTGATGCAGTATTTTACAGATATTCCGTTGTCTCAAGATAAAAAAACTCACCCAGTATACATATTATAGAATTGCCTGGAGTGACGTAAAGAATTACTGGCAGGCATTTTTTTTTATATATGAAGTAAGTTAAATAGAAAAAATATGGTAGTAGTTGATCGAAACGCGAACACCTTTAAATAGTGACGTAAACTTATGTATGAAAACTCGCTGTAGTTACGAATAAGGGCCACCCTCCACGCGTATCGGCCCATTTGCGAATAAATTAGTTCATTATACGTATACTTTTACAAGTACAATCGTTATGTTCGTAGGGGATGTTTTCTGACGTCATCCTTAATCGCCACCCTCGCAATAAGTCTCACGATTCCGATGACGATGTTGGCCGACGTCATCCTCAAGAAAGTCTCTTATCCTTACTTGTTTTACGCGGGTACAGTGCCTGTGATCCTCGCCTTCCTGGGGGTGACGGTGCTATCGCATTACGAAAATTGGGACCCAGTATTCAATCTAATACGCTGTGCCTACATCGCGATCTTTCGAAAGACAAGAGTTCGGTAAGATATGATGTTTAAGCATACCCGACATAAAGTTTTTTTTGTTTTGAGCGGAGCCGCGCAAATTCTTAATCGACTAAGTATGTATAACGTATTTATTTTGCTTGCAGTAGCTTTAGATTTCCCGAAATGTCTTCAGAACAGACAGAAGCTCTAATAGGTATAAACGGGAATGAACACGAAGCATAAACCGAGGAGATCTGTCCTATTTGGCGAATTGATAGGATAAATAAAACATGTAATTTTAGGAAGTAATAGTCTGAATTGCTCACCAGGGAGTATTAATTTATATACGTTAGACATTCCCACGATATTTATTATTTGATATCGCAATTTAGGAGTATTAAGCCGTACAGGGTGTAACGAAAATAAGTCGACAAATACGTTTTAATCGATATTATTGTAGATCTTCCATCAGCTTGTTTATCCTACACCTTGTATACAGATAACCATAGCTTACTGCAATAATAGAACGCCAATATTGGCTTCACTTTTACCTACTCTTGCCCCACCTCCCTCTCTTATTGCTGTGAACCAATCACGTTACGATACGTCATCTTCTATTATCGTAGTAAGCGGTGGTGTGCGGTATGAGCTTTAGCAAACGTGAATTTTATAATTCGAATGAATAGAGAGTTTCACCATCCACCTGTTTTCTATAGCGTAACATCGCATAATAATTAACACAAATGGTAGATATATTTAATCATGTATCTTAAAAAAATAATAATATAAAATAAAATATTACATATATAATCTCTAAGCATCTCATGCACTAATAGCTAAGGATAATCACGTAATAAGTATTTTTGTATCTTAACCTTTCGTTTTATTTTTTTATTTTTTTAAATCGTACAAAATAATCTACATACGTACATTCAATACTAAACATTTTTTCAATATCATTTAGTTATAATTAGTTTCTTGTTTTGATCTCAAAATCATCTAATAAATGAGACAAAGATATGTTCGAAATATTTTTCTCATGTCTCAAAATTATTAAATTAATTTAATTAAAAGTCATCTTTGTAGACAATATAAAACACTTTACTGAATACTAGAATGATATGTATAAAATGATAGCTTAACCACTTCCAAACACATTTTCTTCCTTATTTAATTTATGAAATTATCGTGATATAAAATTATGCAATGTAATAAATAATTAACAAAATAATTTAAAAAGAAAACTTTTTACATTGTATATCTACTGTAGATGTTTCATCTCAATAAGAGGGTACTTAACTTATGAGAAATACTTTATTTAAGAAGTCCTTTCTGATGCGTGCATGAACTGATTAACACACATTTAATATGGAAAGCCATGTGATCGATTGTAAAAATGTGTATAAATTTTAGTATCATACCGTTGACGTCAAAACCATTGCAATTGGAACCATCAACATGCAAATAAAATATTGCTGAGTTTGTTCCCGGTACGAAATTGTTTGAATAGCACCACTCAACTAACGTTTGTTTGGGTTGCCTATCTTTGTGATCACATGGAATTTGGAGTAAAATGGAGGCTGTAGATATTAAATTTGTCAAAAATATGTGCATGAATTAAAAGTTGTCGCGTACTGTACACTATTTTAGGGAAAAAGTTAAGTGCATTTACAAATTGTCCGTGTCTAGTAGACAAGCGCTCGACAATCTACGACTTATCTAAATGTACTTAGCCGCATTTAATTTTAGGATAATACTATCTCGAAGAGAGCAAGAGTTTTGCGAAGGTTCTATTCGATGCGGGATTCTAAGGATACGTATCCATGCCGTTATTGAAACAATGTTAGATTTGGTGTAATATATGTATTTAATGTTAATTTGATGATTAGAATTTCAGTTGGAACGAAGCTATTATATTTAACAGAACACACTTAATGTGCAATATGAGGAGAAAATGCGAAAATAGCCAAAGAATAAAAGATAATTCCTTATATTGTTTCCTCGAAGGCATACTGCTGTGTACTACTGATTGAAATAAATAAAAATGCTAAAATGATTTTAAAATGAAAAAGAAAATATTAGCTAGCTCAACGCAAAAGATATTAATGAACAAAAGAACTATTAACTTCAGAGTTACCCTCGCGAATTAAAACTTTAATCTAACCACGAAAAGTAAATTGTGAGTAATTGAAATCAGACTTTCTTAAATACACGAAAAATTGAAAAGTTTAAAATAAAATAAAAGAACGGAATTTTTAACCCAGTGACGCTATCAAACCATCAATTTATTTTCACACAACGGGCTAAATACAATGGCGTCGAAAAAAAAACGCTGAACTGAAGGTTCTGGTCTAAAATAAAAACTGCACTAGACGCTAATTTAAAACAGGACAGTGCTACTTCTATGGCAAGTAAAAAACGAAAGGTTTTATTTGTTCAGGAAGATAATTCAATTATTCTACAAAACCTTTGAATTTCTGTTCACGTGGTTTCACAAATTAAAATAATCTAAGCGTGGACAAATGCTAGAAACTTACAAAAATGAACAAGCTAAATGAAAGAAAATTGCTTCTATTCACCCAAACGAGGTGATAGGAAAAATTAAAAATGATACAGCAAAATAGATTAACAGAAAAATTAAGTCTTTAAATATAAACGAGAGAAAAAACTAAAATAAATCTTCCTAAACAAAAAAAAAAATAATAATTGATCCTATATCTACAAAGTGCACACTTTAATACATTAACAATTATTACAATAAAATTCCTTGATTGACTATAATTAAGAATATAAAATTTCATTTTTCAATACAAAATGACTAACACAATGGCGACAATGATTAAAGAAATACGTATACTCACGTCAATAGTCGAACAAGGAAGTCTTTAACAAAATTCTACAATTGTTTTTCTTACAAAAATCCCTCTCTCAAAAATCGTACAACGCAGACGTAGAACATTACAACGACAATATTTAATAGAATACGCATTAAATCAGCACAAACGAACAATAGACATTTGAATGACTGGACTAATTAAGAAAAAATCTTAACACTACATAATTACAATCAAACAATAAACTCATTAAACTAATGTGCAACTTTACTAAGATGAAGTGGTGTCTTCATTGCACTTATTATTAATAAATAGATATTAAACTAGAAGGAAAATTACAGAAAAAGATTTATTCTCGGAAACGTCAAAATACTAAAGTACGTAACATGTGTGCCAACCTGTACTGTCAACTCCCTAGCGACAAAATTTCTTTTCTATGTTTAATTCAAAATGACAGGCGTGAAATGTTACTAACATTATTAAACGTTTGAAAGCATTTTAATACAAAAATAGTGGGTTCAAGTTTGATGTCAGGTATGGTATAGAATGATGAAGGTTGCTTGCTAGATTTTACCCCACTGTTCTATCATTCGAATTATAACGCCCCAAATATTTTTTCCTCGTGTTCACATAACCTAACTTAATAACTTGAGCGCAGCATTTATATGTATAAATTGAGAAATATGGCGCAAAGGTCATTGGTGACATTCGCGTTTTTTTTTACGTGAACAGTGCATTCTACACTTTATAGTAAGTGTAATCAGCTGGGACATTTAAACTTAATACTACGCAAAATTTGTTGGTCAAGTTTTATCACCTCGTCGGGCGACTGAAGATGAGATGAATCCGTAATTATTGAGATACTAATAAGGTATATTAGTATCTCAATAATTACTTCAAGGGACGCGTTCTAGAAAAACGCCGAACTTCTAGGTTCTAATAAAATATGTGTACGTACGCTGTATTTTTCAGTATCTTTTTATAATTCACTGCAGCTTCTTCGTCATTATGGCGTTGCTTTCATAAATTTGGTTGTAGGAAGTCTAGTCAAGTATGCAATAAAAGTTATTTTTGAAGATTTGAATTGACAAATTCCTTTCGAAGTTTATCAAAGACCGGAATGAATGTGTTAAAGAATTGAGTATATTGATTACATACAGAGATTTCAGAACAGAAGATTTTACGCACTGCGAGTCGGATACTTGCTACCTATTACAAATATAAGATTTGAGTGTCCTTAATGTCTACTGCCTACAGCCATATTTACTTTACAATAATAACAGTCACACACATCTACTTGATATTAGTAAAGTACACCAGAACAAAGGACAGAATATGTTCATTTATATACGAGAATTAAGAATAAAGTAAGGTACTCTCTTCTTGAAATGACTAATCTTATATTTTGAGCTCCTCCATGGATAAGTATCGAAGGAAATGTAAATAAGGTCAATTAGATTGTTTTTTTTTTAAATTATTTATTGGCCTTTTCTATAAACATTAACTATTAAACTTGATTACAATATCAAGTTTAATAAATAGACCTACAATTTTGTTGTTGTTTTGTTTGTAATAGATAAAGTATTGACAGAAACGTAAACTAAAAAAAATAGTTGTTTCTCAGTTTTATTGCATCCAGTGGCAGCTCGTGTCTTTTTAATGTATGACATATTATCGTATTGTAAGTAGCATCCTAAATATGCCCAATATTAAACATGTTAACGATGCTTAACCTCCTACAACGAGCCGCCACTGGTTGGTTATATCATGTAAAACACATGTAAAAATTTCATGAACAAAAACAAGGTCTGCTGTAGCTTTAAACTAGGTCTGTTATAGCTTTAGAGTATTTATGGACATTGTCCAATATCCATAAATAAACGCATAGCACTTGAAATCATAGGTTGAGAACGTAGAAAAGGTGGGAAGGACACGTTTCAAGTGTGAGCCTTACTTTTACCTCATGCAATCATGAAAGCTTTCATCCTGAGGGTCGAGCGAGTCCTTGAACATTAACTTGAGGTAGGAGAGAGGATACAGCTGTATGCATATTATGTTACGGTTGGTGTGATTTATTGATAATTATTAATAATTACCAGTAAATATTAATAGTAACTGACACACACGGTTAAACTAATAAAATTATCACATTTAAATTTAATAAATTTTAATCCAAGTGCGTGCGATGCAGCAACATGAGAGTAAGGGTGCCTAGCGCATACGCTCTAGATTCATGCTTTTACTGTAAACGCATGTGCTGTATCACGCTTAAACAAATGTATGTTGAAAAACATGTGCATTATGTGAGTGTCAGAATCTACCACGTTGGTGTTGTAGTGAACGTTCGAGAGTTATTAAGTGTTTGCCTTGGTTTCCTTTAATATAAATTAAACTAAAATAGGTGATTTAGATGCCATGAAAACGCGATTTAACGAAGAAATTTATAAGATCAAAATGAGAAAAGCAAAAAATCATGAGTTATTTACACGAGATGCATAATATTCGTTTTTAACCAAAGTGAAAACATCTAAGGATAAGATTTCGCACAAAAAAACCCGGAGATTGTCAAAGATGATCAAGATGTGATACAGTAGGGATAGAAAATATACAGAAACTAGTAATACCAGTAAATAATGGAAGAGATGAGACAATTTACTATACTTATTAGGAGGAAATATTTGCTATTATTTACGAAACTCACATTTCTATTGAGACACAGGCCAATGGAATATGAGGAGAGGAATAGAACGATGAAAGAGCTCAAAAGTAAATGCAAGAATGGAATATGGAAATAATCGTTATTTATTTAAATCTTTGTGAGTCATGTCAAAAAAAAATCAGTATCTTCAAGAAACAGACTGGTTATTAAGCCCATAAAAGCAATGAATTTAATTTCAGATGTCAAGTTGACCTTATCGACATGCACTCACAAGCAGATGGTGATTTTAAGTTTAACTTGGTATCCAAGATCATCTCACAATGTTTATCCAGCTCAAAGCAATGAAGACCAAGCGCGCTAAAGAAGTTGCTTATCATTTGTTGGATGTGTTTACAATATTTGGAGCTCCGTATATTGCACAGTGACAATAGACAAGCCACGGCACAGGCAATCAAAGAGGTGCAGTTGATAGAGCTAACCAAGATATTGAAAACATGTTATCTACATGGTTAGAAACAAACGAAGCTGCAAAATGGTCGGAAGGTTTGAAATTTATACAGTTCATGAAAAATAAAGCCCACCATTCAGGAATAAATCGTAGTCCTTACGAAGTTATGTTTGGCTGTAAAGGTAAAGTGGGTTTAAAAAACATTCTTGCCAGCTCTTGATACATTGTCAGAAATAACAAGTTGCTATTATGATTGAAACTAGCGAGTTGTATTGTTAATCGTTTATTCAATATTGAATCAAACAACTTACACAGCATATCCGCACATATACAACACTAAAATTAGCTGTCAACGACTACTGCTTTAGGCGGCAGTTACTTTTTATATGAAGTACAGGTTTGCGAACTTAAGTTTATAATAAATACTAACTACTAACACAATAAGTGAACAAGATTTTGAGTCAATCTGGTAATTATCCTGAACCTCAAAATAAAGATGTTGATTCTCACTTAGGGCCGGTTGTACCAATCAAGTTCAAGGGCGGTTCAACCGTGAACTTCGTTCTAGAGAGAATTATTCGTTGTATCAACAAAACTGGTCGACGTTCAAGCGCTTCGTTATGGTTCAAGCTGAACCGCAAATTTTGCCCGTTGAAGCCAGTTCAAGCGTTCCTTTCTCATATCTTTTTAATCTGATATTTGACGCTCTTACCAAGTTATAGAATGGACTTGTTGAATGACTTTAGTGAAGAAGAACAAGATTTTCTGGAAATGTACGAAATTTATTTAAATAGATGGAAAAGACAAAATTATAGGGAACGCGAAAACATTTTCCAAAATAATAATAATAATAATAATATATAATATCTATTTATTGGGATCATACAAAAATGCATTTCATGTTTCCCAAAAAGGACAAATCACCATAATAGTGCTCTTCCTCTGGCCTTGAATCACGTCCAAGTTTAGTTGGTTTTAGCCAAAAATATAGCCTTTGATTTGACACATGTTTAATTTATCCTTCGCTTCTTTTATACAATTCGGCTTCAACCTCATCCCCCTTTTTTGTATCTGTTTATTACCTGAGGATAGCCAGAACTATGTATGTTTCAATTTTATTTTTAGAAATAGAAAAGAAAATGGCCAGAAATTTAAAATAATAAAATAATAATATGGACAATTTATGCTCCTCCAATTAACCTTATTCTAACAACGGATTCGCAATCGTCTCTCTTCAGCATTTGCTCATGCTTATCTTGGGTATGCCTTAATTTTTGACGATGCTCTTATAAAAAGCACTTCTTCTGCAATTCCACTAACTTGATTGTAGCACTAGTCCCGGTACTCAATTTATTTGTGCCTTTCCAGTTTTATCACAGTTGCTTTAAAGAAAGGGTTTATAATTAATAACTATCAATTGCTTTCCTATTATAAAAATAGGAATCTACGTTTAGCCTGTAATGCATTTGATTTTTTCGTCTGAAGCATTTTAGGTATAAACCGTGACCAATCTGCACCCTCTTTACTTATTGATGGTTCTTCTTCATAACCACCACAAGCAATTGTAATTATTTCATAATTTTCATTTTCTAGCGTTGTATCATAATAAATACAAATGTACTTCATAAATAACAATTTTTAATCTTCTTTTGCGAATATTTTGTTTCTACTTTGTATGAGTAAGTTTTATGAATAATCATTTACCATTTAAGTTATTGTCGTCATCGAATTTACCTTGTAACCCAGTTATCGAAGCCTCTAATAATTCTTTTGCCTCTCTATCTATATTTGAAATTTTTACTTCTTTAAATTCACCACCATCTGTTCCCATATTTTTCTTTTCGTCAGCATATTTCTGCTTTGTTCGTTTCTTAATATTTTCGTACTTTCTACGCAATGTATCTACTGCCCGAAATTGACCTCCACAATTGGAATTAAATTCCTTGGATAAAGTTTCCCATGCAAGTTTTCTCACGTGCCCTGATGCCATCGAAAATACTGACCGTTAGTGATATATAAAAAAGCAGTTTTATACATAACTAGCTGCTGACGTAAAGAAGCAGCTTTAAGTCAGCAGCTACAACCTGCTTCTGTTACTTTTGGTTAACAGTTTAAAAAAGCTGCTAATTTGTAGCAGTTTTCCTTAAATAGCGGTATACGTTAAACAGATAAACTGTTTCTACAACTTTGCACACAGCTTATAGTGTCTTATTGTTACCGCAATTAAATATATTTTTAATACATAAGCACCGAAGTTACAACAAAATGCTCGAAATTATCAAAAAATTAAAAATCAATTTACTCATTTAAATTATTATTACCTCCATTTCTCACCGGTGTTGTCAAAAAATAATTAATTTAATCATTGAAAAAAATTATACCTCTATACGACAAAGTTTGCACGCAGGACACTCCCTTTAGAAACTACAACATATTTAGAAAAATTTTGTACACTGCTTTACTGCTATACTGCTACGAATATACATGTATGTTTCACAACATTCGCACTTGTCTACTATATCAGAAAACTGCTACGAAACAACATCTTTTGATATTGAATAGCTGCTACAAACTGCTAACGGTTCTTAGCTGCTACAAAATAGCAGTTTGCTTCGTAGTAACCCATCACTACTGACCATACACCCGGCAACTTAGTTATTTCAAATTCTGTTACGATTGAGTCTAGAGTTTTAGATAAGCAGAATTCTCTAAGCCAGGTTGAAGATTAACAACTTGTTGCCGATGTGCCGACAATCGATGCATATTCACAAAGAATTCTAAAAGCGCAAAACTCTACTAGACAGTCGTTGGGAAAGCAAGCCAATAAAATATAAAACGTTCTAACACTAAATTTCCAATTGCTGAAATAAGGCAAAACGTTGCGCTTAAAGTGCCAATCTGTCTAGAGCCAAAACAGACGCGCGAAATATACTGTTATTGTATCTGTTGAAAAAGAGAGCCTTTATAAGCTAGGCACAAAACATAGTATTTAAAAACCAATTGTATTCAAGAAATAAATTTACCAGCTGTAGAGAAAAATTCATTTCAATAAATGAAGTTCCAGAAAGTGATATTACTCTTCGAGAATGTGCTCGAAAGGTATCAAATTTGAGTGGACAAGGTTTTGAACATTGTAATTGTACCACTGAAATTTTGATTCTAAATTTTGCTTTTGTTTACTTCAACATTTTTGTAATTTCGGATTTAAAATTATTATTGTTTGATTTTCTATAAACAACATTTGTGTCCTACAAGCTTTTTCAATAAAAACTTTCTTCGAATGCTCATTATATTATTATAATTCAGAAGAATTCCAATTGTATTTATTTGTTTGTTGTGATATTGATTTATCGGCATTTACTTTAAGTTATTGTGAGCTATTATTTCACTTGGAATTCAATTTTAATTCAACTGATTTGTTTTTTTTAAACTTTGTTTGACTTTATATAAAATAAAAAAAATGTTTTGTGATACAAATTACGGTGTTTTATTACTTTTACCGAGCACGTTAAGAAATTATTAATAATAACCGGCAAAATGATTATTTTTCCAGCGTATTGTTACATTCACCGATTGTTGCAATTATTATTAATACTTACCGGTAATTAGGTATTCATAATTTTTTTCACATTAACCGTAACATATACAAATTGCAATAACACTACCAAACACTTGTTGCGTTTCACAGTAGTCGTAATTACTTATAATATAATTATTTCACTCTGTTCCTCCTGTAAAACAGGATGTGCAATCGTAGAAACGTGTCTTCCCCGACCTATTTCTATGAGTTAGAAAACCTATCATAAAGTTTTATGTATATCTGTCCCACATTTATGACGTATAACACGTCTATTCAATATTAAGCTATCTGTTTTTGTCATTTAATCGTTTCATACCTAATTTATTAGAGAAGTATTTCTTCAATTTAAAATCCGCACTGCCTTTATGAAACTATAAATAGTATATTGTATGCATGTAAAAGAAGAGCAAACGGATTATGAACATTCGATACGTTATGGTACACTGTGATTTCTAAGAAGAAAATCTTCGATTTCCGTTTACGAGTATAATTAGACGTTGTTTGTAGGGAAAAATAAAGTATCAGTATGTACTTGATTATCGTAAGTTATAGATATTATGGTATAATAAAATGAATATAACGGATATTTTTAATATTGTAGATTACAAATCGTGCCCTATGTAAATGTATTTTCATATAAAAAAATATTATGTAGATATCGTTCTTGTAAATTATATGAATATTGTATGGAAAAGGAAGTAGCGAATATTAAAATAAAAATAAATATTTAATTTTTGTTTCGTTTTATTCGATTATACTGCCTTGGTCCAAATCCTTTCCTTGAACCGTTCTGTAGTTAATGAGCTAAGGGGTCCCACACAGCACAAAATATCTACCATGTATCCATTGAATATGCTCTATACAAGGTGCATTCGGGTCGGCGATTTTCAACTTTGCTCAAATGGTCATCGAATGGATATCCACAAGATATCTGCTACAGAGTTCATGTACTTATCAATAACTTCAAAATAGGCAAATTTAATACCATTTGAGTATTAATTTTTATGTTAAAATTGCGATAAATATGTTTGTATTAATTTTATAAACAATTGTCTCAACTCCAAAACGAATATTCCATGGATATATATCCAACATCTGTAATGTATGTTGACATGTTTTGGTGATTGATACATCCACTGGATATCTGTGGGACTAAGTGTGCTGTGTGGGGTATAGATTGTTTTTTTTGTCTTTTTTAACATCTGTAATGGTTTTATGGCATCATATCCATGCATTCTGAGAATGGACTAAGTCGGAAAAAATAATAAATTTAGCTCATCATTCCTGGGATTATTGTTGAGGTAATAAGAATAATCTACACGTCTATCGTGATCTACTGAATTTAATTAGGTTTCTTAAAACCCGTCCACATGAATCATAAGATAAGCCTTAAAAGGTTAAAAGTGGTTTTACATAATGGGAGTACAATAATTTTAAAAAGATGTAATACTACCTGTTTGTCCAGTCGCCGTAATTGTTTTCGTAGGTAGGCGTATAAAATATTAGCCAACTGTTAAATTATTTCAAAGTTGCCACGTTGCCCACCTACCACCACCACCAATAATTTTGTACGGGCAACGGCCACAGCATGATGGTGTCCGCAGTTCACACGTTTACAGGTGAGTAGTTAGGCCTAACAAAATGTCTACCATAGATCCATTAGATATACTTTATGGGATGTCCAGAACCTCTATTAGACGTCAAAGACATTCTATGGATATCTCATACATCTCCAAATGTCCTCCTGTTAGATAACTAAAAAGTAGCTACAACTAATGGATATGCTATGTAGTATGTAACACATATGAGTCTAATTGATATCCCACAGAGCACAAAATGTCTACCACATATCCATTAGATATTATTTATGGATATCCATAATCTCCATTAGACGTTACAGACATTCTATGAATGTCTCTTACATCTCCAGATGTCCGGCTATTAGATATCCAAATTGTATATCTAATAGATATGTTATCTACAACACTGGTCCTCTTGAATTTGTGACAAATATGCTCACCAGTAGAGATAGAGTATTGGAAATACTATCTGTTATTTCCAGCACTGTGCTCACTGCTCAGCATACCACTCGCTATTCAAAGGGACCGGTATCGTAGATAACACTTCCATCCGATGTAATAGGTGTATAATATATTTAGCGTAAAATACTTTCAGCATCACAGTGTTCACTGGCAAACACGTCTTCCGAGAGCTCCAATTTTTAAGGAAAGAAAACAGGTATATTAGCACAATAAATAGTTCATAAATAAAGGTATACATTTTAACAAGTTTACAAACAAATTATTACAAATTATTCTCGCTAATTAATCTACTTAACTTCTGTTCCTTCTCTTGACTCCCTGTAAGGAAAAAGAAGCCATTGGCAGCCAACTTGGTAATCTTAAGGCAATACAAAAATAATCCATTATGTTCAGATACAAACTATAATTAATACTCATTTATTTTTAAATTCCCCTGCAAGTACCTATTCGTAAGTAATCCAATAATGTGAAGACTTAAGATTAGAAATGCCATCTTAGATTTTAATAATCAATATTAATGGTTCAGAAATGCTTTTAAAATTTACACAAACTAAACAAGACTTTACAAGCAAAGTAAATAATACGCTTCCAGAAAAAAAACTCATCCTTGTTCCACCTTGAGAGATGTTGTAATCCAAAGAGTATACACACCCAAGTAGCATCAGAACGTTCTTATAATATACCACGAATGTGCGCTGAGAATGTTTGAATATTCTTAAGAACTGCTGACAAATGCGTAGTTATTCGGAGAATGCAAAATCCTTATTCTAACAATGTTAAATCAATAAATGGTATATTTTGTGTATTACTGTATTATTTGTCCTTCCCCCTCCTGCCTTTTTTTTATTATAACGTAAAAAATAAAATAATATTTACAACAAATTACCCACTGCTGTAGATAATATGTTAACTGTTATTTTAAAGTCACTGCTGAAGAAGTTTTGTTTCGTATAACACGTCTATTCGCTTCAATATTTAACTGGTCAATTTGAATTAGCTTAGTCCATTGGGGTCCAATTCCAATCGTTTTGTATTGTTTTTCTGCAATATTTTCAGAATCTACTGTTGATATTCTGAATTTTATATTTATTATCTTCAGAAACGTTTCCTGTAAAAATTGGTACTAAATGAATGTTAAGGCGCGTACCGTAAATATAAAATTGTAACCAAATGGTTAGTTGCGATTTATTTGCGGTTATTAGTGATTGCCGATTATTTTAGAAAATTTACGGGACACTTTGGTTGATGTCAAGTATGTTAAGTTTTTTTTTTGTTTTGTACCACTTTTAAAGATAACCACCATCGTCCATGTGGTTTTAGTGGATGCGACGCGCTTTGATTGACCACGTTTTATGCATAGATAAAGTAGGTTGGTTTATGCACAGTATATGTTTCCGCAGTGGAGGGGATAGAAAAATCAGAAAATCGTAAAATGGGCGAGGTTGTTTTGGTGACAACCAAAATAACCAAACTTCAGCAACCGCGTTTCGTAAATATCATAATTTTCAGGAATCTGCTATATTCGGGACACAAAACCGAGAATTTGGTTGCTATTTGTGAATTACGGTACGCGCCCTTATTCTGTTTAATCTAAAGAACAGTTTTGGAATAGGATCGGGTCCTTCAATAAGTTATACAAAAGACGACTTAATGTACTTTTTGTGCGTTATACGATAATGAATGACTAAAATAATTCAACATTTGGGTTTCATATTTGTGAGTAAAACCAATTCAAAAAATGATACATTTCAAATTGAACCCTAAGACGTCACAAGTGTTTTGGCCAATAAAAAACACGATTTCTGCGTTTGCCGAGTGTCACATATGTCAGGCATCATTTAATGGTTTTTGGTTAGTGTTTAAATGACATTTAGTATGATGATTTAATAATTGCGTGATATTACAATACTTTGGGCAATTATTAAGTATTAAAGAGTCTGCAGAAATGTTAAAGTAAATTTTATGACTATTGTTGTTATAAGTTTTATACAAATCAAATAGATTATTTTACACAGACAACTTACATTAGATCCTGTATTTGAAATAGTTACTGACCAAAATTTGACACCTATTGATAACGCTAAGATTATAGAATATTTTCCAACAAATTTAGATTTTAGGGATGATGTCTTTCTAAAAACAACACAGACTATAATCGTAATTCCAGTCAAACACAACGTCACAATTGAAAATTTGACACATTAACTGACAGTGGAAATGCAACAGATTGTGCAATCGCCAAACCGCTATTTTTTATTCGCCCAAAATAGAATCTCTAATTCTTTATTGGGCGGAACAGTTGTAACGTTGTACTAACATTTTTCAAAAATATACGTTTACAAACTTTTTTCCTTTAAAAATACTAATCTAATAAACAAAGAACCTGTAAATTCGTAGTAATTTGAAACTTTTCTTTCGAATAAAAAAATAAAAAATAATTGGTTCCCTACCCTATTATAGGAACTCAACTTTTATTTCTCCTGGCGTCCTTCAAAGTGGGTGAAATAATATACGTACGATATCAATTTCATGGATTTGTTCAGATATGCCTTAATTCCAAAGATATTTCTGGAAGAGAATAATCAATAAAAAATGCTGTTTTGTCGGGTCAGATTCCTATGAGAGCTATTTCATGTGCGTAGCTTGCTGAAAATAATTTACCTAAACTTCATAATTCCTCATCATCTACAGGTAGGTACAAATAGGTAATTATAGATACTACTAATTCTAAGTACCATATATTTTTTGTAAGAAATGAACATCTGAAGAACTCGAAGAAAATAAGCATAAAAAATACATACCTGGCCTAAAAGGTAACCCAACGATAAGAGTAGAACTTTGGGTTGTTCTGTGAATAAAATGTAATGGAACCAGTTTTCATCCGCGATTAGAGGCTGAAACTATGGGGTCGTAGATATGTGTAAAATTTGTCCCCCCTAAATTGAAATTGGCATGTTTTCTTATTAAGTTCAATTCAAGGTATTTTAAAAGTTATTCCGGGTGACTGTCTGAAACGAAAGCCCGGTATAATGATTTCCCTGAGTACCTGCCTGATATCTTGATTCCTGCGTTTTTAGATATTTATTTTAATTAATATTAATTTAGACGTAAAAATGGTTCTAACTTTTTAAACACTCGGAACGGATCTAGCAAACGAAGGCTATTGAGTCGACGGCTTTATTTAAAAATATATATTTAGCTTATTTCATGTTTATTAGAACATATGGTAGAATTTTAACAATATTATTTGGAGGATATGTTTCTAATCCCCTAATCTAAAAAGAATATAATATGCCACAAATTATTATTAGGTTTGTTTCAGGAAACCCTGAAACCCATCACTGCCCGTGAAAACTATTTTGCTGTTTTATAAACTTGTGTTGCAAATATTAATGATAAGCATTTACTTGTTTTATACAAGAAGTTGCATTATTTATAATATTATTGCATATATATACATAACAAACATTGTAAGAAAGCATATTGTTCGTCAATCTCAGTTAGTGCTAAAATATTTGTTTTTGAATTTGATACATTTAATACTTTCTCATTTCTACTGCCTGGAGCTGTGCTACATAAAGACAGTTCGTAAACAGACCAAGTGTTGGCCATATTTCAAGAAAATAGGACAACGATATTGGATTACACGGGCGATAGCTAAATATATTTCTTGAATATACAATAAACGGAGGGTTAATAAAATAAATAATTTCTTTGCAAACTTAATTGCCTTAAGAATTTTATAAATAATCTTAGAACTATTTTTGGTAATTTTTTAAAACACAGAAGAAAACTTTATGGTGATACAATATTTAAGAATACTAAACAACAATATAATAATTAATACATAAATAATAGTGTGATCAACAAATCTATGAAAATCACATCGTCCCGAAACTAAGGAAGTTGATCGATAAATTGTCTATTGCTAAAGTAGTACTCGCGAGCATAAATCGAACTAAATAACTAATATCAAAGCAGTATAAGTAATTTAATTTTAAAATCCCATCACCATATGTTTTCTTAAAAATGAATTATCTCTATATAACATCAAACAAGTTAAATACATATATACTTCTAAATGAAACCGTCTATTCAAGAGGCCTTTTTTTTGTTATGTATTTTTTTTCAGTATTTCCGTATTTGCTATTTCTAATGGAAACGCCGCCATCGAAACTCCAATGTGTTTATTCTGTATAAAACCTTTTTCTCTCTATACATTTATATTTTTATTTAAATTTATCTTAAGGGTTTATCTTTGATCGCAATAATACACACAAATAAGTGATTTATGGTTTTTCTAAGTGAATATGCTCTTCGAAAACTGCATTTACACCCAAGAAATTTTAAAATTCTGGATTGCTGGTGTCCCGATTTTTCCTGGGAGAAGTGTACATAATTTTAAAATGTGAAGCTTAATACTATACCTTTTCTTAATAATTTTTTTTTTTGATAACTTTTATAATGTCAGATATATCGAGCTTTCACACACTAACGCGCCATACTGTCATACATAACCTATTTCACAAGCAACGTATGTAATACTTTAAGTGCGTTTTACACCTAGCTATTTATTGCGCAATTTTAAATTGGCCAAGAAATTGCGCAATAAATAGCTAGGTGTAAAACGGCCTTTATGGTTACCGAAAAATGTGTATGGTGCTATCGCCACCAAATGCGTTTGTCTTTCGATTTCATGAACTATCACAAGTTAAACTTAAAATTATCATCATACTTTAGCGATAACAACATTATTGCTTTATTAATATTAGTAGTTTAATACATTAACATTTTTTTATTAAATTTATACATTTCATTTACGTCCATATCCACCTACACCGCCGAATAACGAATTGTAACCCATATTTAAGTTGCCAGTATAACAGCAAGGATTAGGTGGCGGACAACCATATCCCATACATGGCTGTGCTGGGCAAACGGCTCCCGCGCATGGGTTTTGGTGAACATGATTGCAGCCACCTCCATAGCAAGGTTGGTGTATAGGACAGCTCTGTCCTATACACGGGTGTTGGTGTACACCACATCCTCCTAGCAGGCAGTACGGATCTAAAGATTACATTGAAATTAAAATGTGATTGACGTCAATTTAAATTTTTATATTACTGAAATTTTGAGTATGCCCACATCTCGCTGTTCCACAATTTCCTAGAAACGAAAAACACAAAAAAAAACATGTAATACTGCTTAAAGAATTTATGCAGAACGAAAATTTCGATTCGGAGATGAATTGATAGTTAGTAAGCCATGGTTTAATCTTGTTAAGCATTTTCGTATCTTGTATATTTGGTTGCAAATATTTTCCGAATTCATTCGCAGATTACGACCTCTTTTCTTCCTATAAACATATTCTAGTCGATAAAATTTAAGTGAAGTAAATATTTTGATTTTTATGAGGGATACAAAATAATTTGAGGTTACCTCTCAAGAAATATACTAGAGACAAAGCAAACTTTTCACGGATTGCCGTGAATATTTAATTTGAAACGTGTGGTTTTTTTTATCCAAACATTAGCAGCAATTAGATAAAGTTGCTTTCTGAATGTAATTGTGATTACGAGGGAGATTTGCGTCTATAAATTTTATAGCCTTTATCTACCCCATTAAAAAAATACCACAACGACTAAGAAATTAGTTAAACATAAGAACTATATTTTTGAATAATGATATTTTTTTGTGAAACTATTTTTTTTTTATATTATATATTACTCTGTTTTACAAAACAAAATGCCTGGGATTTCAAAATTTTAATTTCGTTTAGTTCAGTAAAACTGAATTATACTTATAATTAAAAAGAAGTTATTTATTAATTTCTTTGTTCAAGTGCATTTTTTTTCTTTTTTTGTCAATAAAAAAATAAAATACAATAATATAGTGGTTTCGCTAGCGACCTCTCTGATAAACGAATGAATACTGTGAAAAGTGACCTTCTACCTGATAGGTGGCACGGGACACTTCTAGGAGCACCAAATCACCTGTCAATGTAGCATTCCAGGCGCTTGCTAACGAATAATCAATTTTCTTACCTAAAGGACGCGCCCCGAAAGCCCCTTCTCTGATTATTTAAATTTGAGAAAATGTAATTATCAAATGCCGTTGTAAAAACGCACTAAACGTGCAAATAAAATAATGTTTTAACACAAAACAAGCGTCTTTATTAATTACCAAAATGCTATGTTGTACCACTTTTGAGACGCAGGTACGTATGATGGAATCGTAGATACTATATGAAACAATTTATTTAATATAAAAATACGTATTCAAACTTTCCTGGCAATTTAAATAAATGAGGTTAAAGAAACGTGAAAAATATAGAGTAAAATTTGAAAATCAGAGCCATCTACCCGTAAATGGCAGAAACTAAATTTATAAGAAATCTGTAATATTCAACTATCGGTGTTATCGATATCTGTTAAAAATAACTAATTTATCGCAGACCATTTTAGTGATTTTGGAGACAACCCTTAAACATTAAAAATTCCTAAAATAACTAAAAATAATGGCGGTTCATATAAATCTAACCCCAAATTAACGTATTGTGAACAAAAATCTCATTTACTGATTAACATTGAATTGAAACTAACTAATTATTCCCTTTTTTAGGTGGAATATAATTAGATGGGATATTGGGGGCAGCTCTAAAGGCGGGTGTAGGTATGCAGGTAATTCTCTAGAGCAAGTTGGACTTTCGGTTCGATGAGCCCCCGTATCGGTCAATTGCATGGAATGGTATTTCAGCCGGGATTCTTCACAGGAAAATTTTATAGGAAATTCTCGACGATTATACAGAGTAAGGATTTATATTACACAGGTGTTATCGATATTTTTTTAGGTAAACACTTAGTAGAACTTTGATAATTCTGAGAGTGTGGCATAAAAAATGTTATAGGGGTTCACTATCAACCGTCGTCTTTCGTGGCCACCAGCAGGAAGAGGATTTAAACTAAAATTACCAGTAATCAACCTTCGATTGTTATCGCTGTCAGGTAAACCAACATTGAATTCGAATGGATAACCAGTAACTGACATTAAGATACCGTTATTTACTCTAGTTTGAGGGGATTACAGCAAAAGTTATCAAATAAACATCCCGAAGAATGAAACATCTCCCGCAGCAAAATATAATAAAAATATACCAGGTAAGATTGAATTAACAAGAAAAATAAAGTTTACATTATATATACGGCTATACTTAGCACCTATTGCAAAAATGGTCTATTTTTATAGTTATTCTTAACAAATTCCAAGTTTACCTGTAGAGTAGGCAACCGAGTATACACTTCAACTTACAATTTCTTCTTGAATTGGCTTTGAAACTTGTTTTAAATGACCCTTAACTGTCTTACATACGCTTGATCCCATAGCAATATAATTTCTGCACACAGAAGACATGTTATAAATAACCCAAATTTTGGTCAATTTAACAATATTACGAGCAGCAACGGCTTCTGCATACGTCATCGGGAGAGTTTTGAATATGATAAACGAATGAATATCGTATGCTATAAAATGTTACGAGTTTATACGAAGAAACACGATCATTGTAAGAGCCTTCCCAGAAGTACCAGAGTTCTTATAGAGATAGCACTTTGAGAACGTTGAACCAAATTATAGTGAAAAAGAATCTCTGGACCATTATCAGGTATAAATTTAAAAAAAAAGGTTTATTCATTTTTCAATTATTAAAAATTATTACTGCGCCGAAAATCCCCGATAATATTTAAAAATAATAGGTTACGAAATTGAAGTAATAGCTAAATTACTAGTAATAGTTTTTAATAATTGAAAAATGAATAAAGAAGAATCACTGTCAGCAATGAAACACTACTTTGCAGGTTTTATCAAAAGATCTTTGTATACAATTATTTTTCGCTGTCACTAAAAAAAAAAAACGTTTTAAAAATCTACAATAAATATCAAATAAAATATTTGGTGTGTATAGAAAGGATTTCAAATTATACTTATTTAACAAGAAAATTGTATTATTTGAGTTTATTATTTGTTCCTACTAGCAGCATTCACGTAATAAATAAATGTAATTGTCAACTAAGGTTGTGCCTGTGGGTTATGCACAAAACTAAGTTGATAAGATCGGTATTGATATTACCGACAAAATATGCTGTTTTGGTTTTTTCCAGTATAATTCCGTATTCCGTGATCATCCATAATTGTTTGTTACAACGCCGTAAGTATTGCGCAATCCTAGAACGGTAATAGAACCGTTCTTTCATTAGGAACCAAAACAAAACTAATGTTAAATCAGAGCAGGTTTTAGGAGCGTGGTGATTGGATGTGGAAAAGGATAATTCCAACAGCACTATTAGATTAAATTGATTGCAATTTTGGTTAGCCTAATTCTTATTTCTTACGCTCATTTTGTTTTGAAACAATTGTACAACACTTACTGTTTACATAAACTCACTAGGTGTGTTAAATTAATAACATAATAACAACGTAAAAAAATGATACGATGGCTTGACTCCGCTTTTTCGTTAGATTAACTACGATTTTGGTTAACACAACAATATTTTGTTAAGAAAACGAAACATCGTTCATTTTTTTTCAGCTTCTTTTTTTTAAAGAATTACTTCACAGAATTAAAATAATCGTGCTATTACAATAGAGCCGACACTATTAATTAAATAAGAATTATTTAGTTTATTAACTAGCAAGAAGCGCTAAAATAAGTAAATAGGATGGTTTGCTAGAAGTTATTCTAAGAATATCAGAAAGGAATAGAAACGCCAATATAACTGAAGATTTTTCAAGAAAATTTAGCTCAACTTTTATAGTAGTTAGATGTAAGCTAATAGATTCTAATCTATCGGCTTATTGATAGAATTTTAACTCAAATATCTGATATCGCATACATACCTCCCAATTGCGGAGCACAACTAACTATAGTTACAGCAAAAGCGAGTAAAACAATTTTAAAACCCAGCTGCATCTTGAATTTTTCTAATTACAATGGGTAAGCGATTTTGACAAACTTCCGTTTATAAACTGTGCCAGTCAATGAGAACACTATGAACTTTAACATCATGCACGCATGTTTGAAAAAAAATGGACACTCCAGTTAGATAACGCGTTTTTGTTTATAAAATTCGAAATTAAATATAGTAAGTATCCTTGTTTTATCGCTTACAAAATATAATTTTAATTAAGTTTCCTCATAGATAATACCTAATGTGTTATAATAAGGCGTATTGTGATATAATTGTGGAGACCAGGAACAGAGTAAAGTTGCAAAATGTTAACGCAAAAGCGTGCGATAACGATAAAAGATTGTTTAATATTCGCGTTTTATCTAAATTTCTGTCGGGTAAGTTTATGTTAATATTCTGGTTCTATTTTGAGTTACATGAATAAATGAATTCCATTAATATAGTTAAATTGTTGAATAAAACAATTCGCGCTGGTATTTCTCCTTTCAATTTTTACAATATTTCTATCTATACGTCATTTCCATCAAAGATTACCATGTATGTACACAGAGCCGCCGCGTATATACAGAGCCGCCCTTGAGCAAACCTTTAAAAAACCGCCCCATCCTAAAAGTCAGATAAGGTAATAAAAAATAATGTTTAATCCTAACTTATGTATATTTCTTTAAGAGAAATGAAAAAAAAAAAAACAAGAACATAACTAATCACTTATTCTGTACCTACATGTACTATCTTTCTCAAATTAAATGCGGATGTAAGGCAAATAAATTCTTGTTTATGTATGCAACCGAAAATAAAGTACAGCCGCCTCCTTAGATTATGTCATAGGCTTTTAGTTCAGACCTAGTGCAGACTATATTGATATATCTGCTTTAAAAACGTACCCTTCGTTATTTTCAAGATATCTACATTCATTGTATATATTAACCAAAACTTCTACATGCTTTTACTTGTTTGTTTAGTGGCAATTTCACTCACCATAACTAATACAGATACATCTTAAGTTTGGCCGAACACGGTTTTTAAGTGGTGTAAGAGGTAACGTAATTTTAGAAGTTTTACGGTCTCCGTGTTAGTAAGAAAGGGATGGTGCTGGGCGGTAGTCTTCTATATTACTCAGATCAATTGTACTGGTTGGGCTACATTTATAGAACGAAATGAGTTTCAAATTCTAATTTATTTATATATTTTAATTTTATTGCTTTTGGAAACAGCTGTGACATTATAATAATAAAAAATGCATTCACTACAGTGTTTAGAAAAATTATAAAAAGGAATAGCCAAATGAATTTTAACATGCTATTACCAAATCGGCGTTAATATTTTCGCAAAACTCTTGAATTAATATTTGGTATAATAACCATTATTGGTAATACACTCTGCTAATCTTTTTTACCATAGAAGCAACTAAATTTTCGTAATGATTAGTGCCTCGAAATTTCTCCCAAATAGTTTGCACATGTTGAGTGAAGTGTGCGACATTTCTTTGTCGAACACCATGTTTTTCCCAATCCTCTCACTATGTTACCATAGATGCCCACATATTTTCTATGGAATTAAGGTTGGGGGATTTTGCAGGCCAATCCAACAACTCCTTGTCATTACTATCAATGAACTACGTGTGTACAATTCCAGTAGTGTGTACCGGGATGTTGCCCTGTACAAAGGTAATTACTTCCACCTCATCTTCTGGATATATGGCCCTTACAGATGACTTCAGCACTTCTTCTAATACCTGGACCTAGCGCTCTGACGTGAAGCGAGGTGGTGTTATAATTATCAAAGCTCCAGGACTTCCATCGCACATTCAGCCCCAATAATCGGTTGTTATTCTTCCTGCAGCGAACTATTGTCTTATGTTTTCTACATAAGACAACAGGTGCATCTTCGGAGGAAGAAAACATCTTTTCATCAGAAAAGATTACATTTTGCTAGTTCCTATTTAAATTTTGCTGGCAAAAAAGAAGTCTAGTGGCAGCGTGTTCAGGCGTGAGTGCCGCTTTTTTCGCAGGCTTTCTACCATGATAATCAGCCTTATGTAATCTTCGGCTGATGATGGTTAGGGAGCAATGTAAATTAAGTTGTTGCCTAATTTTTACGGAAGACGTAAATGGACTTTCGGAAACTATATTTAATATTTTAGCGTCCTCCTCGCGGTTAGTGGCACCTTTACGGCCCTCTCTAATTGTTTCTAACGACTGGTTTCCTTTTCCTCGTGCTCGTTTAATTCAGCGTTGTACTTGCTGTTAATAAATGCGTTACGTTCTGTGATGCCTAATAAATGAATGATTTTGTGCTGAAAGAAAACTAGCTTTGTTGAGCCTTACATTGAGAGTGAACAGAATGTAACAAATAAAAAGGGCCTATTGGTATAAGTTAAGCGCTTCAAAAGTAAGTAGTAGATTAGATTAGGATTGGGGTGGCCTATCGACCTGTTTCACCGCGACCTTTTCAAATCTATTGTGATCCTCTTTTTTCCTAGAGGACGCTCTCTAATTTTGCCCTCTTAATTAGGCCTATCATCTTTGAGAGCGCTTCTTTAAGTAGCTACTAGCTGTGGGGTTCTCCTCCCCATTACTAGAAACCTTGTCCTCGCCAGGCCTTCACATTGGCACAGCACATGAACTGGTGTTTCTTCCTCCTCTTGGCAGAATCTGCAGATTGCATCATCTGCCAGGCCTATGTTATACATATGCCTATTCAGTCTACAGTGACCAGTCAGCAGACCTACAATCATTTTGACAGTCTTCCTGTCTTTATTCAGTAGATCTCTCGTGAGTTCAGGCCTCTGCTCCTTTAGGAACTCTTTTGCCTGCCATTGTCCCGGTGATATTTGCCACCACTCTTTGGACTGATTATATATCCATTCATTGATGGATTTTTTAATTTGCGATTTGGTAGTGCCGAAAGAGGGGTCGCCTCCAAGGAATGGCCTTGACGAACCTCGCCTGGCCAGCTCGTCCGCCGCCTCATTTCCTCTCACGCCCGAGTGGCTAGGGACCCAGGCTAGGGTTACTTTTCTTTGGGTGCCCACCTCATTTAGGGCGCTTACACAATCCCAAATCAGCTTAGAGTCCACGCTTGAGGAGCTAATCGCTTTAAGTGTGGACTGACTGTCAGAGAAGATAGCGACGCTTTTACCCGGTTCGGTACATCTTTCTATCTCTCGGACACAGTGATGAATTGCAGCAACCTCAGCTTGGAACACAGTCGTATCTTTGCTGAAGCTTACCGAAAGAGCCTTTTAGGCTTCTTAGTGTATATTCCCGCTCCAACGCCGTAATCCGTTTTAGAGCCGTCAGTAAACCAGTTTGAGTCCGCTCTTACCGGGGCACCTGCCTCCCAGTCCTTCTTATCTGGTATTATAACCTGATATTTCCTATCTAGGTTAGGGGTTTGAACCATGGCATCACATGGCATCCCTAAAAGAGGTGCCTCCTTGAGTTCGTCTAGCAGTTTTTTATAGTCAACCCCGTGCGATTTACTTATCGGTACTTGACTATGTAAGAGTCTGTGTACTGTGGACCTTGCGGCTCCTTGTACAAAAATATGTATTGGTGGAGGTTTAGAATTACTTCAATCGCGGCGGTAGGGTCGATCTCAACCCCCCGTGGCGCACAGGCACGCCAACCTCTGCACGCCACCCAACGCTTTGGCCGTCCCCGCCTGCCGCGCCTTTGGCCACCATGCTACTGCTCCATACGTTAACATGGGTCTAATTATCTAATTGTGTACAATCACAGAGTCATCTTGGGGCTAAGGCCCCAATTCTTTCCACAAAGCCTCCTGCACCTACCCAGGGCGATGGTGGCTTTGCTGGTCAATTTTTGGATATGTGAATTCCATGTGTGCCTTTGATCAAACCATACTCCCAGGTATTTCGCCTCTTTGACGTATGGAATTCGTTCACCTCCTATCACTAGTGCTGTAAGCTTCTAGCGTTCTTTTTCTTGTAAACGTGACAGCCTGTGTTTTTTGAGCATTGACTGATAGTCGCTCTTGTTTACACCATTTGTCGACCGTGTTGAGAGCGGTTTGCATACGCTCCACCAGAACCTTTGGAAACCGCCCTCTGACGACTATTGTAAGGTCGTCAGCATATCCAAGGCAATGGAATCCCTTGCCGGCTTGTCAGCTTCCGGATTAGGTCATCTACCAGTAAGTAAGTAGTAAGTTGACAAAATTAAATAAATCAAATTTTTGTAGTCTATCGTTTTTCAATTTTCGGTAAACGTGTGATATACAGTAATGCTTATGTGAAAAGTAAACAAACATGCACCCACTTATCCTAACGAGCAACCATAAATTGTGTTTTCACGGTGCCTTGCTTATGTTGGACGAGCATATTTGGAGTATTTGAATGCGATGGGCCGCTTAAAGTGGATATACTACTCTGGGTGATTCTGGTTTATGCATATTGCCCTATGACATTTCTAATAATTTCGACTGTACACTTAAATGTTAATTAAAAATGATTGGGCAACAATTCTGAATTGCATATCGCTAGGTATAGTGTACTTGTTTCGCATAGCACTGTGCAACTCAAGGGCGTTGCATCTGGGAGCATGTAAAATCGAAGAGGGGAGGCTTAGACCTAATCTGGGACCTTCTAATATCCTACACTTTCTGAAATGAGTAGGATTGGAAGGCCAGCTATAAAACAGCAAGAATAGGGAACACAATAGACCTTCTAGAGCGCGGTGTAGCATCACCCTCCTCACACACATACATACATACAGAGTACTTGTCGTTTCGGTCGCATAAGCAATCGAAGATTTGTAGAGCTTAGATTCGCATTTAATTTGAGGCAGATGTTACAAAAGATAGCAATTTTGGTAAATTGATACATTGTACAGTACCCTATAAATCTAATGTCTCCCCCTTACAACAACCGAATATCGAAATTATTTTCCGCATAGCAAGGTCAAGTACTTCGGCTCAGCTTGGATTCGCAGGTAGAAAAAGAGTATAGAGGATTTCGCAACATATTTAAAAGACAAAGGAATATTACCAATTCGCTTCAATTGCATATATTATCCTTCCTATCCTTCTATCGCGCCTTACTTGCGAATGAGTACTCCAAGAAGGAAGTGGAGAGAGCCTTCCATCCAAGGACGACTCCTGCCAACTCACAGGCTAACAGGGAGGCATAGAAAGATGTTAAGGATGCCGTTTTCTTGCCTTACTTCAAAAATGTAACATACCGGGTTGGTAAACTTCTAAAGAAACACCACGTGAAGACCGTTTTCAAACCGAAGGGGCAATTAAAGCACCTTTTACGCTCCGTAAAACACGCCAGAGACCCTCATCTACGTCATCTACGGGGTGCATCGGATACCACACTGAGAAAAAAATTTTATAATCATAAATAAAAATACAATTATCGTAAGTAAAAAGTTCAGCTGGATAGGAGACAAAAGGACAGATTACTTAGCACTAGTAAAAAAGAGATCCTAAACACTGATACTAACAAGAAGCAATCTAAGTTACTTACGATCTGCTTCATACCGGTAGCTTATGAAGTTACTTATGATAATTAAACTGAGGTAGTAAAGCCAAAGAATATATGTAGTTGGAGTAAGCAAAGATTTGCCCTTGTCAAGTATAAGGTGTATTGCTGTGAGTGAACTATTCTATAACAGCTTTCACACCTTCATAATTAATACAAGCTAGTTAGATTACTTGTGATAAGGATAGAGTATCATTAATGCACGTTCACTAAATACCTGATATATAGAAGGTAATGGTTTGCTATAAATATACAATATACCTACTTACCTTAAATTTGTTGTTCAATTATAGGCAGTGTAGGAAACGAGGAAGTTTAGTGAATATTTATTGAGTAGCTTACTGTGTACTCTGTGTACTACTGTGTACTCTCACTTACTGTGTACTAACTGATAAAGTACAAAAAAAGGTTCCGCAAATCTTCGACTATTTATGTAACCGCAACTATAAATACTGCGTACCGAGCAATGCGTAATTCAAAATTGTTTGTAAATAATTTTTAATTACTATTCAGTGTGCTGTAGCTTCGATTGCATTAATAATTTAAGATTAAATTCGCATTTATTTTACTAAAGATGGTACATAATACTTATTACTTAAGAAAAAAAGCAGTATTATTAGTAATAGTTTTATTTTGTATAGGAGAAACACAGTGACTACTACCTGATATGGTTTCACTTTAACAACAGCTTTTTTTAAACGATTTACAACGTAATGACTCATAAAATATATTCCCTAATAATGAAAAAAATTAACAAAGCAATAATAAAAGATAAGGTAAATGGGGCCCCCTTGAAACGTTATTTACTTATTGAAATTATTGAAATCTAAACAAAAGAACAAAGAGAAATATGGCTTTAAAGTTACAACTAATAACAAACAAAGAAATAATATACCTAGGCGGTAAACTTGCGGTTTCTGTTGGTTCTTTGCACTGGGCGTTGCCTCGGCGAGTTGATCCTCTGTTGGCGTACGTGGCGGTTATGTCCGGTGATCGCCTCGAAAACGGCTACTTCGTCGGGGTATCCCCTAACTGCAGGTGGCACTTGGACTGTTACTCACCTAGCGACGGCATCCACTCTTTAACTTCACCGGCGGGCGCAGATATCATCACAATGATGGGAAATTCAAATATCCCACCACGTGGTTTAAAACTACAATCTTGAAATATCCGATTGCTTATAGGCTCGGTACTTCTTCTTTCGCTGGGATTCTTTATACGGATGGAGCCTTGAGTTAACCCGCCTGGTATTTTTAGTATATTTGCGTTCCAACTGGCCTACAATGGCCGTACTCCTTGGCCACCCTTTTTCGACGACCTTTTCCCACGTCCGCAACTCTTACTTGACGCTATTTCGGGGACTATTTTATTACTCCGCCGCATTAGCCAATCAGGAATAGTAAAACAATCACGGGGTGGCAGTAAAACTCAAATAATCATAGTTGTGGCAAGTTGTTACCTATTTAAGAAAATACATGAGTTTAGTAGTGATCAGCATTGTTGTTACTTTTACTAACCATGTGCTGTAGTTAGATACAGTACCAGTAGTAATAAGTAATACGTTACTTACCACAAATTGGTCAGGTACGCTGTGTAATAGCCGTTAATAAAAGCACTATTTACAGTAACAACGTGGATTCAGGAAACAGGATTTAGTTACAGGTATTAATTAACGAGAATAGTTCCAAGTAAAACTTTTTCTATTGTAAATATTTTTTTATCAAGTAAACAATTTACTTAGCCCATTTTTCTCAATGCATGTTCGTGCGGATCTGTCTACATAGGCACGACAAAACGAAGCATTAACACTAGGATTAAGAAGCACGAGCATAACGGTCGGCTGGGACAGGCTGAGAAGTCGCCCATTCCAGAACACGCCCTCCATAACATCCAATTTGATGACACAAAAGTATTTTCCACCACCTCGCACTACCACAGAGACTATTCCGAGAATCCATAGAAATTTACAAACATGGAAACTTCACCCGGAAAAAAAGAAGCACGTACTTTAAACAAGATCTTGTACCCGGTGTTGCCTTCTCGTACCACACACAGAACGCACTCGCACCAAGACCAAGACTCGCTGAAGATGTTCAACGCAGTTGTGAACGGAACGTAAGGAAGTAATTCCACAAGACCACGTCTCAACAGCCCGGAAAAACATTTACAATAATGTGCTTTAATGAAATTGTCCAATATGACAGATAACGAATCACAGATCCCATCTTCACATTATTTAATTTTCAAAGATTTTCGAGAAAGAAGATAATAATGAAATTTGACGATAATTTTCGATATCCTGCGTGTTGCCTTTCTTGTGAATAGAATGAATTTTAGCTATCTTTAAAGAATCAGGAAAAATATCTGTGCTAAACATAGAGTTAATTATATTATATATTACTCAAGGGCAAAGAAATATGTTTGGATGAGAGCTTTAATATTTTCGTAGGTATATTATCTACTCCTGATAATAATTTAGGTGCGAGGGATTTAATGACATTTTCAATTTCATTACAATCAACAGAATATAGAAATAAACTGGATTCATTTCTCACTGCTTTACAAGTTTTATTTTTCTTTAATACATTACTGTAACTACTAAAAAAAATAAAAACATATTACATATTTTGATCTTTAATTTCAATCTCATTATCTCTTAAAACAATTTCTTTCCCCGTTGGACCGTTATTTTTGGACTTTCTTTTTTATTTTACAGCAGTCCCACAATTTTTACTATTGCTTCAAGAGACTTAGACATTTGTATTAATTCAACAGTCATCCACTTATCTTTTTATGTGTTGCTTGCAGCATATTTTTCCACTGGAAAACATTCCTCAAAATAATATAAAAAGATGTTAATAAAGTTTTTATATTTCTGTTGAGTACACTATGTTAAAAAATAAATGCAGCATGCATGGAGGGGGCATTTTAGGCAGGTAACCAACTTTTTTTTGATACATAAATTATAGCCAATGTATTTCCATTTCACATTTATTAGATATATTTAACCGTCCAAAATAACTTTTGCTTGTATATTTTTATTAAGGGTATGTTTTCTGAAATCATTTTTAAGATCTTTAGCACATATTATCCAAAATTTATTTCTTAATTTACGTACGATACGCTTAAATTTTAAATATTCAAAAACTGATAAATTTCACGTTTACTTTCCAATCTCTAGATAGATAATAAACAAATTGCTGGACTATAATTATTGATTCTCATGTTATAAAACGTTTGCAATTATTTAATGCTGGTGAAAGAATTCGAAATTCCATCCGGTATAACACAAAGTATTAAATTCATTTTATTAATACGTTAATGATGAGTACTGTGGCATTTGCTGAAGCAGCGTCTACTTCACAGTATTTATTTTAAATTTTATCTACTTCTTTGTCTGTTGTATGTTACAATTGCTGCGAATCCCACATTATTCTCCAGAAGGGCGCTTGAAGTTCAGAAAAATAACGCCAACTATCATTCTTGCGCCCTCTTGTAAAGAGGAGCGGAACGAGTATATCAGTGTGGAATGACGTCACAACTAAAGTTTATAAAAATTCTTTACATTGCTGTTTTGAATTTAATTAGTTCGCGGAGTCCGTTTCAGCTACAGAAAAAGCACGCGTTACCCCTTCGTTATCGGGCGTTTCCATAACTTAAAATTAAAATCAAACTTCTCCTGACAAATTTTGTAATTAAAATAAGCTCGAAAATTCGAGAACAGGAAGCAAAAGCTTTCGTCGAGAGGTGTTTCTATTTTGTGCTAAAACCGTTCGAAAAACCCTTTTTATTTAAATTTCTGTGTGTGTTGTGTATAGTTTTTGTGCCTCAAATATTTTGGATTACGGAAGATTTAATTACCCACATCGGTTGGTAAGACGTTCAAAAATTCTGCTTAAAACTAACCATTGCAAATACGTAGAAACCGTAACTCGTTCGCTCTCTCTCTCTTTCTCCCTAAATAAATAAATTGTAAGTAAAAATTACTCAGTGCTTATGTTAAACAACTTTATAAAATTTTAAAATATTCATACAATTAATTTTGTTTTGTTTTCTTTTTAACTTGTTATTTTATTTAATTTGTAGGTTGTTGTAAAAAATAGACATTCTATTATTTCGCTATAAAAAATAGAAGTTCAATTTGTACCTTTTAGTAAAGCTTTGGAGAGGAAGTTATTTCGTAAAGAGAAAGCCGACGAGGGCGAGGTGGGTAAGTCGACAATCTTCAGGCTAGCTAACGGCCCTGCTTCGACTGACTGAGGACAACACCGTTGGAAGACGTCTTTGGCTAAATTTTCTAAAACCAATCGCTACCGAACAAAAAGATTGTTTTCCAGCGGTGGCTCGTCGGTCAAAAGAGCAGGTGGGGTTACCTGTGAAACGGGGTTTGGTTCAGTTTGAATGACTTTGGGCTGACCACCCCCAAAAGTTTCCGGATAAGAAAACCAGTTCCGTTACACTGCTTATAAAAGTATATCGATTCCCGAAAAACGACGCCGCCATTGATACAAACCGATCTTTTCTGTTATATCTTTGACATACGCGGACATTTGCTTCTTCTGAATAATTATTGTTGCATGCATCCATGTGAATCTTATTAGTATTTATTCGTTCTATTTCCGCACAATAAACTGCAAATACAATAATATAGATACTAATATCACTTTCATTTTACAATACGTCAAGTTTTGAGAGCTGTTACTCCCACTACCTCTAAACATATTTTTAACACCCGTTCCGGAGCGGTTTCAAACACAAGGAAAGTTATTCGAATACCAATAACTTATAACGCCTTAATTTTGATAATAAAATGCACGGTTTTATATATTTATAAATATGGTTTAAGGATACTCGGCAAGAAAGGCCTTAAGTACACAATTAAATAAAAATTGAAATATTAGGAGTTAAAAGAATTGTGCATTACGGATCACAACTATATGCCTTGGTTAGATTGGTTGCCTACCTAAAACGCCCCCCTCCATTGTCATTTAAATTTTGACACAGTATACAAGTAACCGCCCAAACATCGCTTCCCCGTTCTGATTGAAGAAATCTTAAAAAAAAGTATTAAGTAGTGAAGTAGGTCAAATTTCCCGCTTATAATTTTTAGTTCGAGCGAACTAACGCTGCGCGCTGCTTGTTCCTTATTGAATAACAAAATTTGTATTATATATCTCCATAACGTATTGATATCTATGGTTACTGCACGGTGACAACGAGTTTTTTCAAAGTGACGTTTAATATTATATTTCCAAACAATATAAATTATCTATTAAAAAAGGCATTGATACAATGTCGACTCCTGAATCGCTAATCGACCTTAAATTTATGGAACAAAAGTCGAAGAGAATATGCCACGAACAATTGTCCGCTGATAAAGGATGGAAATCGGTTTTACTTCTGCAGTTCCAGCCGCAGTTTCAGATAACCATTATCATTGGTATCCTTGGCGGGTTTATTGTTTCAATGGTGGATGTTGTATACGTAGTTGCGAATGAGAAGATCAGCATAGAAATCCTTCAAAAATTTTGTAAGATCATACTTTTATAGAATTAGTCCAGGTTCATAGTAGAATTCTGTGCATATCTGAAGCGTCTATAAGATTACCTGTAGGACTGTAAGCATGTAATATGGATTCTTACAGACTAACAGAAAACCTTACAGCACTGAGACACAAAAATGGTGAAATTAAATATAAATACCGTGTGTCCCCGGATAGAGTTGACAAGAGCAAAAAAATATTTATTATTGATTTTGCGACAAAAAGCCATTCTTTATAAAAGGTTCTGCTTGTTGAGTAGATAAATTAATCATCGGAAGATCTAAGATTAAATGCACAGAATGTCCACAAATTAAGATAACATGAAAATGCTTCAACAGAAGAGTATCAATTATTGCATGTTTTGTAGTTTAAGTACAAAATTTCAATTAACTAAAGTCAACAAAAATTACTCTACAACTTCCACACAAACCTCCGCCCTTTTAATAAATCCACCATTGACTTTGCGTATGGTTTGTGGTACATTTATCTCATTCACCGCATCCTGTATTCGTGCTTTTAGCATTTCCCGATCAAGCGGCAGGTCATTTGCGTAAATTTTTTACTTTAAAATACCCCACAAAAAAAATCAAGAGGTGCCAAGTCAGGTGATCTAGCAGGAAAATTTATTGGACCAAATCTTCCCATCCACCTTTCTCCGAACTGATCTGTCAACCACTGCCGTACCAAAAGCGTCGCATGACGAGGGCATCCGTCTTGTTGCCAGAAAATGTTACGCCGCATTTCTAGCGGTAAATTATCTAGAAACGGCAATAGATAAATGTCTAAAAGACGCACATAAACGTGTTGATTCAAATCTCGTCAATAAAATATGGTCCAACGATTCGATCGTAAAAATTCTGCACCAAACATATACTCTTTTATAACGTTGACTTCGTTCTTGAATAACGTAGTTTGGATTATGAAGCCCAATAGCGACGTGACCATTGGTGCAGAAGGTTGCTTCATCAATGAAAAATATCATTCTATGAAAACGTGTATCTACGAGGTAATTCTCACCAACCTATAAACAAAAATCTAATCGCTTCTCTTCATCTACATTTTCAAGTGTATGTCGGAACTGTGGTTTAAACGACCGAATTTTGTTTTCTTTAAAAATTCTCTGCAAATGAGATTTACTAATATTCAGTCTTTGTGATCATTTCCGTAAGGATAATTTTGGTGTTTCTATCAATGAATCTACTGCCAAAAATGTAGTCGTATCGTCTTCATTGTATTTTTTCTTGAGTTTCTTAACATTTAGTACAGATTCAGTTAAATCAAACTTATACACAAGTTTTTGCAATTTTTCGTGAAACATTTGCAAAACATTTAATCAAATGAAATACGTTCTCCGATAGTTAACATTTTGCAACTTCAACGGAAAAAAATGACAAATCTACAATTAATGATGTTTTACAGTTCAATATTATTAGACAAAATTTTGTATTTTAACTAATTTTATGTTGTTAAAGAACTTTTTTCTGTTAACAGTAAACTCTAAAATGTGGACATTCTGTACATTTAATCCTAGATTTTCCGATGGTTAATTTATCTAATCAACAAGCAGAACTTTTTATAAAGAATTACTTTTTGTCGCAAAATCAACAATAAATATTTTTTTCATTTTGTCAACTCCATCCGGGGACACACGGTATATTAAGATCAAACATATATTTAAATATGTGACAAAAACGAAATGTATTTAGATCAAATATTTTTTTTTTGTTCAAAAGAATTATGTATGTTACGGCTAAAGCGTAAACTCGGCTAGTTTGTATACTATCCAGCTGGTTTATAAAATATCCAAAAAGCTGGTTTATTTATGAGAAAATTGACTTTTTAATAAAATAGCCAGTTTGAAAGAAGAAATGGGCATTTTTGAGCTAAGATGATTTCCTTTATTTCCTTTATCTATCCTATTTTACGGAAATAATTTTATCCCTTTCAGACATGGTGTGTATTTTTGTGTACATCAATATCTAAAAGCTTTTTTACACTTTTTTTTTTCCTTTATGCAGGTTGTGATCGTTTGTACATCACAATGAAAATCAATTCTAAACATTAGTGGTACTTAATAAATTGATTAAAAGATTAATTGATAAATTAACTAACAAGGAAACTTCGCGAACTGTAAATCGCAGATTTTGATGAAACTTTATCAGTTTGCAGACTCCATAGAGTGTTTACTCAAGGACGCTTTCCGTTGCTGCGGAACTTCAACTTATGGGGTGCAATTCCCCTTGCAATTTGGCCCAAATTTGGGTTTTTTTGAATAACTTTTAAACGGTAAGAGATAGAAAAAAAGTTTCGATGGTGGACTTGTACCATTTAGTCAGCTCTTTCGATTGGTATAGATATTTATACACAGGGTGTTCCAAGAAACGTGGGATGACGTATGTTGTGCTTATTTTATCGAATTTCAGAAATCGGTTATAATTTTATGTTTATGGCTTTTTGTGATCAAATAGTCTATAGGTAATTTAAAAAGTTATACAGGATGTTCACAAAAATATAAATTTTAGCATATTTCCTTATTCTAAGGAGATACTCTGTATACTGTTATATGGTTGCATTGTATGTCGAAAATCAGTGTAAACTTATACCAGGCGCTAAATGGTTATATATGCTAGTTTTCGAGTTACGCACGTTTAGATGTATGTAAGACTATATTATCCCCGACAGCAGACAAAAGAAAATGTACCTACTTCGACAGATTGTTCCTGATACTTTTAATATTACGCTGTATATACAAAATAACGACAGATTACGACTTCAATTTTCATATTCGTACTGTTCGTGGGTAGATACGCAAATAAAATTATATAATATCGGTTTATTAGTTTATTGATATTTGTTGAGTTCATATTGTTTTGCAAATGTGCAGGTAGCTAGAGCGATTAAAAGAAAAACTTACAATGTACAATCGACGTACAATTTAATTATAATTATATATATGTTTTCATTATTACCTTATTTTATTCTGTGTAAGACACAAACAGCCTGCTCTATTTTAATAAAATAAAAGTCAGTAGTGAAAATATGTATATACATTCTTCCAATTCGTGTATTACTCTTCATCATGATAGCGGAAATCCTCAAAACAGTGTTGAAAACATAAATGTTACTTTCCTTAATTTGAAATAATTAGCGCTAATTAGTGATTGCATATATTGCATATTTAGGCATTTCTATGCATATTTTTCCAAAAGTTGCATATATTGCATATTTAAGCATTTTCTTTCCTTTCTATTAGTAAAAATTCCTAGTAATTCCTAATGTAGATCGACAACCGACAATTCTCAGAACGATAAATCTTTTACATTGGTTTCTCTAATACTTTTTTCCAAGAACTGCACCTGTTTAATTTCGCCTAGCAGAAGGGTTGTGATAAATACGTTTTATTGTTATTATATATAATCAATAACTCCTTCTACCTCAATTAAGATGTAGGAGTATTTCTTTTCTTTTCAACCATGGACGAACCTCTTCCCGGCTTCCTATTTTTCCGTATTCTCGCTTCCCATATCTTTCTTACTGGCCTCGATGCTTCCATTCTCAATAGATGTCCCCACCATTCTAACTGCTTTTCTTCTATAAATTCTAGAGTCGATTTTATGTTTAGGTCTTTTCTTATATCTATGCTTCCGATTTTGTCTCTCTTCGTAACTCCTCGAACTCTTCTCAGGAACTTCATTTCTGCTGCTTGTATTTTACTTTTTTGTTTTTCATTTAGCATCCATGATTTGCAGCCGTAAGTTAGTACGGGTCTAATAATTGATTTAAATACTTTAATTTTGGTTTTTTGTGATATTTCTTTTTTATTTATGAATTTATTTTGCATAGTATAGTACAAATTCATTGTTTCTCAACCCTTTCATTTATTTCTGCTTCTTGTGTTCCATTTTCGTCTAGTGTTACTCCTAGATATTTGAATGTATTAACTTGTTGTATATTCTCTCCGTCAATCTCTATTTTAAGTTCTATGTTTTCATTTCCTATGGCCATCACTTTTGTTTTGTTTATGTTTAGCTTCATTCCATTTTGTTCTAGTTCTTTATACCATATATTGATATTGTGTTGCAAATCTGTCTCGTTTTCGGCAACTATAACGATGTCATCTGCAAACACTCCTTCCGAGATTTCTACTTTTTGCAAGTTGTAATATCCAACACAAAATTTCTTACTTTTTTTGGTACATTTCTTAATAATATCGTCCATAAAAATTATGAATAATATTGGACTTAGGCTTCCTCATTGTCGTTATTATTATTAATTCCCAAATAAACTATTCATTCATTGAATATCTTTGAGCCGTAGAGCATTTTTGCAGAACTTAACGATCGTCACTTTGATTTCGATTCAGTCCAAAACTCAACAGCTTTCCTTTTGTAATCTGATGGAGTAATATTTTCATCTTCCAAAGCGCATGTCTCCTCATACTCTTCTTTAGCATCTTCAAAATCGTAGGACGATGAAGGCTTGCCTTCAACTGCTATTTCAATAACTCAAGGACGATTCATATCTTCATATTATAATGCTTCTATTGTTTCTACTGCGAACGTTGTTTCGCGAACACTTGTATCTATTAAAGTTCTCACCGCGTCATGCAATTCTATTTCACTGGGATTATTTTGTGTTATTTCGTTTTCATTATAATTATATGAAAGTATTAGCAGATGAATATTTGCTGAATTGATATGAACCATGTTAGCCACTGCCACTGCAAAACTATATGAACTGAATTTAAATAAAAATTAGGTTCTTATATACATTGCTCCGAGGGATATGTGTACCAAGTTATTCTGGTCAGTTGTCCCGGACAAAATAAAAATATCTGAGACGTTCGCTACTCACATCTCTCCAAAAATAGTACAAGCAAGCAATTAGTGTACTATGTGACCTATTGTTTTCATCTGGGCCAAATTAGAAGGGTGAATTGCACCCCCTAAAGTTGAAGTTCCGCAGCAACGGAAAGCGTCCTTGAGTAACACTCCAAGAGGTCTACAAATTGACAAAGTTTCATCAAAATCTGCGATTTACAGTTTGCGAGGTTCCTTTGTAAGTAAACGATTTCTAATTTTTGTCACGCTAGCTTAAATATATTCCATAGTGGAATGAGTTAAAATAAGATATAGTTATGATGCATTACTAGAGACTAACTTCAATATTTTGTTACAGTCATTCGCGCATTTTTTATCTTCGACGGATTTTACTTCATAGAACTGATCCTGATGATCATCTACAAGAATTCGGATTGGCCCGAAATGAAGTTCATCTACCCGCCGAGACACGGTTTCATTATCTTGGTAGAACTGGTTACATTATTTCCAGTGGAAGTAGTCTTCGACCAAGCCGATAAATTCTTTTATATCCTACGTCTGAGATATATATTTCGCATGATCCGAATGGTACTCTACCTCCGGCTTAAAGATAAGTCGAATACACTTACGAAAACTATAACACTTACTTTCAATCTCTCCTTCGTGTACTTTTTCGCCTCTCTGGTCGCCTCCTTCATCATAATTCCAATAGTGTGTAAGGTCGACCATCAGTACGTGACTGAACTCGGTTTTCTATCGTTCATCTACGCCATAACGAGCAAGATTACCACGAAGGGGTTCGGCATGACCTTCGGCGAAAGTAAATTCTTCGATTACTGCTTGTGTTTGCTAACGATATTAGCGTTCGTGATGACCAGTTACTTCACTAGCAAAATGACCTGCTTACGGATACCCACCATCAAATACAAATTCTCTTTCGCGCATAAATATGTCAGGCTGAAGAGATCTATGAACCATTGGTTCTCCACCGCTGTATTGCGTTCGTCGTCTCTGCACGCGTGCTACGAAAAGACGTTCTCGCGTTATTTCCGGATGTTCTGCGAGCGTAACTGCGCTTTCGCGAGCAACGAGTTGCCGAAGAGTAAATTACCAGACGTGATCGTGCGTGATATATGCATCGACATCTGTTGGGATGCCTTCCAACATTCGCATCTATTCCGCGGGCAGGAGACTAGTTTCCTACGGAGCCTTTCAAAGAGGATGCAGTATTACACCTTTCTGCCTGATGAACCCGTCTTTAGGAAGGGTGTCCATAAATCCTGCATGATTTACGTCGTTACCGGGATGATTCAGATAATCTCCCAGGAGAACGGTGAGTCACCCATTCTATCCCTGTCAGGAGGTACGTGCATTGGAGAGACGAGCCTCATCTTCGACTATCCTTCTTCCTGCACGGTGATTAGTAAGACATACAGCGAGACGATAATATTGCGTCGCGATAAGTTCGCCAAGATGTATAATAAATTTCCAAAGATCTGCAAAGGGATGGTGCGGGCCGTAAGGCAACGTTACGATGAAGCTAAGGAACGCTCTGAGGTACGAAATTACGAAAAGTCCAAGTACAATCGGAACGCGGAACCTCTCGCCATAATGTATATCAAAATGACGTTAAGAAGGCTGCTGCACAACTTGGATTCGAATGATAAATTAGGAAGATTCCGAAAAGTGAAGTTGAACTTTTTCTCATTCTGCTCGAAGTATCTGGATCTCCTCTCAATTACTGATGACATAGAATTGATTAAGGATACCTATTTTGTTAAGAGGGAGTTTCCCTATATCTTTCAACCAGATTCAATCCTAATAAGGGGTTGGGATTTCCTAATCGGTTTTATAGCCTGTGCACTTGTGTTGCTCTATCCCATACTAATGTGCGCAATGAAGCCAGAGCAGGGATTCGCTCTTTTTCTAATTTATTTCATCAGTATAACCATACTGTGGTCAGTGGATCTTTACGTGAAAAGCTCCACAGCTGTTAAGACACCGAATGCTTTTCTGACTAGCATGTCTAAGATAATTTATTACCGCCTGAGTACGCCCAGCTTTATAGTAGATTTGTGCAGCATCTTTCCTCTGGGTTTCACCGTAACCTTGGTAACCTGGAGATTGAATAAACGTCTAATAGTGGTTTTGGAGATGATTAAACTCTTGAAGGTATACAGGCTGCACGTTTTCATAAATAGATATGGGAAACTGAACGCTACGTCGCTCCTGATGATAAAATATGTACGGGTTACGATCTACACATTCCTGCTGCTATACTATTCGGCGTCCACCTTGTATTTGATGGTCTGTCGCAGTGGTTGCAGCAAAGCCTTCTTGGCCAGAGTGGAGTCCTACTACGATTTCGGTGAAAAGAGCTCGTTGCTTAATTTTCTTCTCCTCTACACGATATCTAGCTATTTCATAAATGACGTGGAACTCTTCGCTATGTTGTCGTTGCTGAGTACGACCGAGATTGTAGCGACCATTGCCCTGCAGATTATTTACTGCTCTACCTACATTTACCTATTATCCGATGCCATCGCCACGGATACTGTGAACCAACAGGAGAAACACGAGTTCAAGGAATTCGCTACCAATATGGTACTTTTGATGAGAAAGTTTCAATTTGAACCTAGCCTGCAGTCACGCGTCTGGAGTTATCTTATGGTAATTATGATAACAGATATCATTTAATAGTTTGTGATTTTTTTCACAGTCAGTTCCGTACACGATTCTGTTAAAATAAGCATTGCATGCAACAAATATCTTGGAATTCATTGAATCAAACGCACACACTTTTGATTTGGCGCGTTTACGAACGATAAGATCACGATTGGATCAATCTAATTGTATACTTTTTGAAAACTCCCATGTTATACTAATGGTCGCATTCAGGGAAGCTCAGCGCTACAGCGCTGATATGTTAAATTTCTCTGAACGTACAAGAATGAGAATTTTTACAGCGCTTTCGTCAAGCGGTCAGCCATTATTGCAGCATATAATTTATATGCTGCATCAAACCGCTTGAAGCAAGCGTAAACAAATACTTAACCTACAAAAGTTTTGTTGTGTACCATCTGTGTCTGTATTCGTATGGCCTGTTCTATGAGACAGATAATAAAACAGTTATGGCAGGTAAAAACGCAAATTCAGTACTAATAGAGTTTGAAGATGAAGTATACAACTTGGAAGTGACATCAGAAGAAGAAAAAAGGATTAATGAGGGTAAGTTTTATCTTAAAAAAACGTTTATTTACAATAAAGTGAGCAAAGTTGAACTTTATATGAAACTGTTTATATTTGACAGATCCTGATTATGCTTATGCTTTCTGCTTACAAAGGTTGAAAAAAGCAGGAGAGAGTACAAGCACAGAGATAGAGGAATCAAAAGTAGCAGGAGCAGATGGTAATATATTTAATATGAAAGTATAATATGGTTTACTTAAAATATTTCAATAGTTTTAGATTTTAGTTGGACCGATAGAAAAACATCACTTCTTTTAGAAGAATATCATAAAAGGAGAGATGCTTTCAAAAATTCAAAAATAAAAAAAGGGATTGTGGCTAAGCATACAAAATGTATTTGGATTGTTTGGATACACCATAACAACTGATATGTTGGACAAAAAGTTCAGGAATCTTAAACAAACATACATGCGTATCAAAGACATGCAAGATACAAAGAAAAGAACAGGTCAAGGAACAGTAAAATGGAAATATTATAAATTAATGTCTGAGATATTCAGTGAAGAAAAAGGCAAGGAAACGTATGAAATTTTAGAGTCAATTCCACAATCTACTAATAAAAAAGTTAAAACACCATCTTCTTCAACAGTCACAAATTTATTAAGTGATACATGTGCATCCCACTGCATTCCACTACCTTCTATATCTTCACATATCCTTTCTCCTTTATCACAAACAGATCATTGTGAATTTTCTAAAGAGACCAATAGGTATTCAACAATACCCATAAACTCTTCCCCAACTCCTAAAACACCACCAGATACACCAGTTGCATGTATAGAGAGGAAGAACAGAAAGAATCTGGTTACATATCGAAAAGAAATGATTGAAATAGAAAGAGCTAGAGTAGCTACAATAAGAGAACTTAAGAAGAGTGTTGACGAAAATAATGAAATAGTGAGACAAATGGTTGCTATTCAGTCAAAAGGAATGAATTGCTTAAACAACTAATAAATAAACAAAAGGTTTGAAAAAACCGCAGCATTAAAAAGTATATATCAGTTTCATTGGATATTGGGTTACTCATTCAATATATGCAAACGTGAATACTAAATTGTAATTTTTTTTTATATTTAGAGTTTTACAATCGATTGATAATAGCAAAATACAACTTTTGTACTATTTATGTAAATTTTCAATCTTAGAGAAAATAAAATAAAAAACGTATACTTCAACATATTTTTTATTTATGTAATGCATGTAAACTTAAAGCTAGAAAGTAGAAAGAAAAATGTACATTGTCACTAAAATTTATTCAAAAATATTAATGCAATAATTCTACAATTAAATCTCTTTTTCCTTCCCCAAGAGCATGTCTTCTTCTTTCATTTATTTCTAATATTAGCATTTGCACATCTTCTGGATCTTGATCAACAGCATCATCCTCAGTATTTTGCCAATAACCATATGATTAACATAATTTTTTTTCCAATTATGAGTATTTTCTTTGTATTCAAAACACAAACCTGCAGTGTACCTCTTCACATTCTGAAATGCTCTCTAAATTCATCCAAGGAGTAGCTTGGCACAGTTACTTTGTAATAATTTTCATTTCTTCCAGGTTTTCTTCTGCCAGCATATCCCTCAACTATATCATCATTTTCTATAATGCCGAGGACAACCTTATTTATTGCAGCAATATTGTCAAATATTACATTGTCTTCAATAAGTATTGCCAAAATTCTTCCTCTTGGTTATCCATAGTAATTTATATATGATACACACTTAAGTTAGATATATCTATATGTAAAAAGAACACACCAAAAACACGACTGAACACGATAAAAATAACCTCTCCACTTGTCAACTTTTCAAGTTGCGACCATTAGTGTTTTATGTCATTCAGGTAACATGCAGCGCTGCAATAAAGCGCTGTTTCTCAGCGCTTAAACGTATTTTTTCCCTGAATGCGACCAATAACACGATTTGCAAAATTCTAACCTGTCATTAACATAAAACAAAACCATTGCAAGTACGCAAGTGTTAGGTTAATTTTCTATCAAAACATAAGCATCCACTACGAAGTATATTATATTATCTATTAGGTACTTATCAAATATGTTTACTAATTGTGGCAAACTCCAATCGATTAACATTTTACTCTTGCATTTGCATCCATTAGTTTTATAATTGAAATTGCACAAGATACATAACAATCAGACACAGACAAGAATCAGCAAGAAAGTACTTAAAAACATGCGCCGTTAATTTTAGAAGGCAAAATAATGCCGTCTTATTGGTCAGTTTCATCGGTAAAGTTCGACGATGAATAAAGCAAGGGGTGGGCAACGCGTTACAAACCTTTATTGTAGAAAGTGGGTATGCGTCTAATTCCAGATAATATTGCAGATAATAACACTACTATCTATATAATCCACGCTATTATGCAGGATTTCCGCAGTAGAGTATATAACATTTATTTCCATTGAATGCAGATTATACCTCTTATCATAGATATTAAAAATCTGATTATTTTGCTATTAATAAATAAAACATTATCCTTTTATAACAATAATTATTTTAGTAATTAATACATATAAAGGAATTTATAATCTAATTTCTACAATCTGTTTTTCTCAGTGTATGTTTGTACAGTGGGTCTCAAAATTCATGTCATGCCCTAGGGAGGCGATATCAAAACTTTCTTCCTTATGAGAGTGGCTTATTCCCGGAATGCTCTTAATTACGGCCGATAGATTTTTCTTTTGACATCTATACGTATTATAACGCATTTTCAAGTGGAGAATTTGGTCCTAAAATAACATCATAATTTCAAACGTGCTCACGGTCGCTGCTAGCTTATACGAGCGGTTAGGTTAGGGAAGGTTTCGATGCCTACGGATTGAATCCTAATTGGTAACGTATTTTCTGAGGAAAGTATGTTTGTTACCTATATCGATATGCTTAAAGTGTTATGGAGGTATAAAACATATCGCATATAGTAGAGATACATACAGGAGGAGAAGTTGACGATATTAATTGCTTGATTGTGTTATTTCTGAATATTTATTTATGTTATATTTACAGCTACCGTAATTATTTTCGCTGTATTTTCTTGAAATAAAAGGATTAATTTTTGTCTTTTTTTCAATAAGAAATGAGGTGATTCTCTATTTTATAAATAACAGATTTTACGAATTTCTATATCAATAATGTATTTTAATTATCCATTTTTCGAAATTTGAAGTTTTTTTTTTGCATAGAAAGTGAAGAAAATTGTTGAGTGTGTCGCTTCATTACCCGAATAGGAAATATTGTCAGTTTCTCTTAATGTTTAATTTGAATAAAAAATACTACCTATACGATACCGAAACTTCGAACCTATCTTAACGTATTTTTTTCAAAATATGTTTATTTATTCACGACGTTTCGTCAATTTGATATTTAATTTAAAGTGTTGTTGTAAAACCATGTTTTCCATTTAAAATTATGCATTCTAGGTAATTGAAAATTTATTGTTTTTTATTATACTTATCTGTTTTATATTTTTTATATACCCTATGGCACGTATGGGCAACCTTTGGGCAACATGTTGTGGGCTAAAGTTTAATGTGCAAATACGTTCGCGGGCCGCGTTTAAAAGTAGTGCATTTTAAGGTAGTGTTCATATTTTTTAGCGATAGATATCAGACACGAAATAATACGACAATTTTATTATAATGCACTTTATTAAAATAAGAAAATGAAATGAAAAAAATAGGTACAACGTTATAATTAAATCGTGAAATTTGGAATTATTACAAACTACGAAAGTTAAATAGCGACAACGAAATCAAAGAGGCCCTTGAACTCGAATTTGGGAAACTAATCCATCGATGTTTGGATGAATTCCACTGATACAAAGACGTAAAGAATTTTCTAAATTATCGACAGTCAGCCTTGTATGATGTTTTGATTTATTAACTTTCATCATTGAAAAGAACTGTTCGCATTTATAAGTACTGCCAAACGGACAAATCAATCTTTTTGCGAATTTTCTAAGCTTCGGAAATTGGTCTTCTTCGAGGTATTTTTTATAGAAATCGCACAACTCCACGTCTTCAAATTTAGATTTTAGGAGTGAGTTTTTTTGAAGCTCAATCAACTCCATTTACAAGTGTATTGGAGCATTTTGTACATTACTTGTTGTTAGAGTAGCTAATAAATTGAAACTGTCTTTCATGTTTTTAAAATCGCTAAATCTGTTCGAAAATTGCTCCGACAGTAACTTGAGTTCTTAAGCATATTAAGCATAAGCAGTATTTTCATACGCAGAGAGCGTGGTGAAATGGTAACTGTTACCAGGCAGCAACTGTGCCTCCCACAAGCGGATTTTCTTTTGAAACGCTTTCAAACGGCTGTATAAATCATTTACTAACTGCCCTTGTTTTTGAAGTTTCAAATTTAAATCATTCAAATGGCCTGTAAGGTCGACCAGAAATACTAAGTCACATATCCATTTTGGGTCACTCAATTCAGATAGTGGTTTATCATTGGCGGCATTTAATCATTTAAAGAATATCCCACGTTATTGCATATTTAAGAAATAATCACATTGACTTCTCTTGGACTAATGATGAAATCCAAGAAGTAACTAATATGAGATTGCTTCTTCTCTTAGAGTGATTGGTATAATCGACTAGGCATGTTAAAATTCAATACCAGGTGTTTAGTACTAATATTTTTATACTAACAGTTAACGATATATTTTTTTTTATATTTTGCAGGGGGTGATAAAGCTGAGGTATACAGAAATTTTCAAACAGTATGTGATCATAAGTTGAAAACTCGCAATATTGTTTGTTGGTGGCCTGGGTCAGCAACTCGGCACACTATATTTTTAACAATTGCAATTTCTGTCATGAATTTCAACGAGACACTTTTAAAATGCTGTTAACACCAGTTGGTAGAATTTCTGTTTCTAATGTATAATAATAAACATTTAACACAGTAACAAAGTTTACTGATGACTCCTTAATAAAAGATACAAATATAATAAAGCAGAATTATATTATTTATGTTATAAGAATTATATTATTTATGTTATAAGTGATTCAAAATTTCAATAAATCATAAAACAGAACATTCACCCAAGGACGTCCATTGCTGCTTGTACATACATCGTTCAAATCCATTTCGGCCAATTCAGGCCTCGAAATCCGACTTATCATGTCACGACAACAGTTCCTTTTTTTTCAATTAATTATCCGTGTCTTCTTCAGAACTTGAGGATTCGTTTGGATTAACAATTATTATTGGCTCGATGTCCATCTTCACCACTTTTTTTTCCCGTTCATACCAATTTTTTATTAAATTATTTGTGTGCCTCACACAGTTCTCTCAGGTGTTGGGTGTGCAATGTTGTAGTGCTTCATTCCTCATATTCAATACATTTTGATCACGATAACCATCCCTACCAATATTTTTATTATAAAATCCTTTTGCTGAGGCCCAGATCAATTCTATTGCATTGAATATTCAAAGAAAGCGAAAAAACAGGCGAGAAACAACTAATAATAAACCAAATACACAAACTAACGACGTTATAGGTTAGATTTGATAACTGACAAGTGCCATGATAGAAACCGGAAACGATGCACTATTTTAAATATTGTACTTAAACTATGCAGTAATATGGCTATCTCTATCTGTCACATTCATGAAATTACTCCTTGTATCTTTTTCTGCGAGACAAACGGAAACTTTGCTTCTTTTTTTAATAGCAATACTTGAATAAAACAGTCAAATCAGAAGATTGTCTTTACTTGTATGACATATCAATGACGTTGGTTAAAACACTAAATAGACAAATTAAATTTAGTGTGACAATTACCAAGTGTTTATTTTTTTTTATTTTGTGATTGATTATATACTTTTCTCTGAAATTTCAGAACCAGTACTCTATAGATATGGGTATGTCATTCTTGAATCCGAAGATGAGTGAGAAAATGCTTTCTAAGGATTTGTACCTCTGCCATCAGTTTGTTATGTACAGTAACCGTCTAGAAACGGTCCCACTATTTACCTATTTGGACGATAAGATAATGATTGAGGTTTGTAGAAGCGTACATTCTTCTATATACACCGCCGGTCAAGTCATTACGTACGCCGGGGAGGTCTGCAGAGAAATGTATTTCATAGCGCATGGCCAGTGCCAGAGAATGGATAGGAATGGGCAGGTTAAGATACTCTACGCCAATGATTATTTTTCGGTTTTCGAATTGTGTGCAGGCACTCTAAACGTGCACACCATCATAACGCTAACTGATTGCCAAATATTGTCTATCGATATGAAAAATTACGAACAGATATTAAGTAAATACAGATCCTTACAAGAGGAGATAGAAGACACCGTGAATTTTTGTAGGCTCGACCAGTACGCTTACGCAATCGTTACAGAGAGACTTGCAGTGGATATAGAATACATCCCGATGGCTGTGTCTAGGCCGCCATCGTTTCATTATTTCAGATGGTACAAGAGGAAATCAGAAAACGTGAGCTACTTTATGGGATTCTCCTATATGACTCAAATGTTCAGAATTCTCACTATAAGAATCACTTTAACGCCCTACGGAAGGTTTCTATTCGTGTACGAAGTGTGCAAGGTTATACACGCGCTGGTAATTAATCTGCTGTGCTCTTCTATAATCGTCATGGATGATAGATTTTTTTTCCGAACGCTGTTGGCGCTGGACGTTCTCTCCTGGTTCGATATCTACGTAATGCATCACGTGTGCTTCTTCAACCACATCGGCTTGGAAATATATCACCCTATGCACACGGCTAAACACTATTGGAGGCATTCGTTCGCCACAGATCTCATTGCGAGTTTGCCCCTTGACTATCCTTTCCCGGCAAAAGCGAGCCTAGCCCTTGCGCTGCGTCTAAATAGGTGCTTGCAGATACGCCGAGTTTTGGGTTTTTTCAATTACCTGAACGCGACTAATATTTCCCGCACCGGCGTCCAAGATATCTTAAAGTATTTCCCGTTAAGTGTCCTCATAATTAATTACCTATCTCTATTCTTCGTCGCTTTCTTCTGCTATATAGATAATATAGATATGCACGAGGACGAATGCGCGTGTAGACATCTAGTAAAACGGAAAGATGAGCAATTCAACCTTCAGCAAGATGAATCAGCACAGCGCCAGCCTACTTTTCATAACTAGCACGTTAGCCATGATCGGCATGACGAGGTTTTATCTGAAAAAGTACTTGGAAATGATTTTCCTAGACGTGCTAGTCTTATTCGCTGTAGTTTTCTCGATTTGGTTGGCCGCTAAGATGGTCGCGAATAATTTTTATAGAAACACGGACCTCACATTGTACCAGCAAGCCATCAAAGAGGTGGTAAAGTTCTTTAGTTATCGTAAGGTGGACAAGAACATCAAGAAGGAAATTATAGACCACTACGAACACGTATGGCAAAAGAAACGATGTAAAGACCTGCACGCCATCACGAGTTATTTTAGCACCTCGTTCAAAGGAGACTTGCTGTACCATATTTTCGGCGAAACGCTACGGAATTCTTCACTGTTTGTGGGAGCTGATAAATCTGTTTATAAGAGTTTACTGCTGGAAATGGAACACGTGGTCTTATTGAAACGAGCGATTATTTATAACGTTAATGATGTGCATGGTCGTATCTTTTTCCTTTTAAATGGTCAAGTAGACGTCTTAGGTCCCGATAGAAAGAAATTAGTCGTATTGCCACCAGGAAGTCTCTTCGGCAGTCTCTACAACTATCCTTTTATGCGGCAAACGCTAATGATGGTGGCCAAGAGCAATGTCGAACTCTTGTGCATTAACAGTCAAAAATTTCACACTGTCCTTTCTCACTACCATCACCTATATTCGCACTTGATGCGCCTAACCGGCGGAAATTACGATTACTTAGAGAACACCCATCATGTCACTTTAACAATGAAGAGAATGTCGAACGAGAACACCCAGGAAAGGCACATGAGTGCCGTACTGCGATTGTACTGCAGACTGAACCCCGTTTACAAGAAGGGTTGGAAGCTGTTGATATGGAGCATTTTCATTATGGTAACGACCAACTTTATCGGCGTCCACATGGAGATCTATCAGAAGGTTTCTTGGAGCAATTCGTATCATTTTCTGTTAACATTGTATCTGTTAGATTTGCTCTACCTGATCAATATATACATGAAACTTCACACAGCATACGTGGATGAATTCGGCATGACTATTACTAGTAGGCGTAAAATTGCCCGGAACTATGTTAAAAACCGCATGGAGTTCTACATAGATGTTATATCGTGTATTCCTCTTGAAACGGTGAGTACTAAGATAGGATTACATAATGATATTAATTTATAACAACAATTAAGTACCGTAAAATAGGATGAAATTTAACACAAGAGATGAAATCGATCACTACAATCATTAGAACCAAATGCTTTACATAAATATAAAAATAGCGTCATATCTATAGCACCTACTGTTTGTTCGTATTCTCAAAGAGTAGTCGCTAGTTAAGATTTGATGAAAGAGGATTTCTGTTAGACATTATCAAATACTATATCCGGATAAGCTTGGAATATTTGGTTAATTATTTTTTTTCTGAAGCAGATTTATCTATAATATTGAATCCCAGAGAGTTTTTAACTTTGTAATGTTTATAGCTTCCGAGTAAATAACTGGTAAAAAGAAAAGCAACAAAAATCGCCAATCTATGTGATGTTTTCTTTTGAATTTGTAATTGTGATGGTAGCAGCTAACAACCATTAGCAGTTTGGAGCAGCTAACAACCATTAACAGTTTGTAGCCGCTATTCAATATCAAAAGAAGTTGCTACCTTTTATAGCACTTTCCTGATATAGTAGACAAGTGCGAATGTTGTGAAACAGACATGTATGTTTGTAGCAGTATAAAGCAGTGTACAAAATGTCTCCGAATATGTTGTGTAAGATTTCCCAGTTATGTGGTAGTAACGCGTTGTTCCTGGTTTGTAAATAAAACAGACAGTTCACATTTATTTTATATTCTTATCGTAGACGCTACACACTTGTTGTACAAGCACATGTCATGAAGCCAGTCACTTATTCTACTGTTACAATAGATGCGTTCGTTTAGTGTAGGTACATTAGGTAAAATTGCAGATTCCAACATGTTGTATGTAAAGTTTGTAAAATGACTGTTGTGCGTCAGTTTGTATAGTAGCCACGCCCTTGCGCATGCAAATTTTGTCGTATAGGGGTATTTAGATCGTCTTGATCACTTTGAGAGGCGTCTGACACAGAAGAGATTTATTTTTTTTTCAATGATTAAATTAATTATTTTTTCACAACACCGGTGAGGAATAGAGGTAATAGTAATTTAAATGAGTAAGTTGGTTTTTAAATTTTTTGATAATTTATTAATTTGAAGCATTTCCTAGTTGTAACTTCAGTGCTTATGTAATAAAAAAAACATTAATTCCATGTGATTATTAAATTGAAGAATTTAGAAAGTTTTTGTCATATAGATTTGATATTAGAATAGCTTCACATTGATATTCTTTTTATATTCTAATTCGGTTTTGCTAAATTATTCTTTAAGAGGTTGAAAGAAAAATAATATACAATGATGATCTATAAAATTAATCGATTGTGATATATTACCTTGGTTGTTAAAAGTTTTTAAGTTTTTCACAACATTGCGTTATGTCAAAATACTAATGAAAACGTCACAACATATAAAATATTGGTATAAATAAAATAAAATTGTATATGGGCAACAACAATAACATATAAAAGTTTACAAGTAAGGTAAATGCACCAGTATTCGTCAATGTACCAGTATTCGTCATATTCACAAAAAGTTCTAAATTTAAGATTTGGTGGCATAAAAATGCTTTGTAAAATATAAAATAAAATTTAGGGATATTTGGTTTCTTAAATGTGGCCATCTTGGATGTCGACAAATATACCAAGAGGAAAACTGTGTTTGACAGTTGAGTGCAAACGAAATGGTGGTATTTATGAAAGAGGTAGCGTAACAATTAAGGTGAGTTGCATAATTTACAGGCATGTAACATAGCCTACGTGAGAATAAAGCAGGTTTCCTACAGTTAGTGTATTTGGAAACAATTGAAATCAAACTAAAAAAATGTAAAATATCGTGAAAGCGTCATTTATACAAAAATTAAACATGACGGTAATCGGTACCTCGTATAGTCCATGTGTTCCAGTGCTCGTCATGAATGACGATTATTGGTACCTTGCATACCTTTAAAAGATTTGCTATTTTCACCCATATAATATAACTACTTTAGATCTAAAAGTCTTAGTCGGGTATTTATTTGAACAACAGTGTGAGAACCAGTAACCATCACGGAAGTTTGATAGGGAAAGGTTGGTAATGACGAATATACGACATTAACATTTTTTTCCAAATGTCTTGAAGTCGGTACCAAGACAGTGATATGGAAAATGTTATTCTAGCTGCAAAACATGAACTGTCTATTAGTTTGGCTGCAAAAACCTACAGAGCTCGTATGACGCTCAATGACAAATATAAAGGCAAAACTTCGATTTATTCTAGAAAAGGATCCACCCATATTGAATACCCTTGAAGAACAGAACATAGTACAGTGAATGTTGCATCTAGGAGAAACCAGTTTTCCTTGAATAAAGGAACAGATACTGGACAGTGTTCAAATGTTAATAAAACGTTTAGGAAAGGAAATTCATTTTACTGACGGAACACCGAGAAGGAAATCATATAAAGCATTTCTACGACGGCATCCAGTATTGTCTCAAAGAACAACACAAAACTTAACAAGGATGAGAGCTGGCGTAACTGAATCCAACATATGATATGAAGCAAATAAACAAAGGTGTTAATACAGATCAAACACTGACAGTTCCACTAATAATGTTTTAGTGAATGTACTAGGAAACAGGAATTCTATAATGCTTGAATTGGATGCAGATGGTATTTTAGTAAAATACAATACGCGCAATCAAACTACTGTTAAGATACAGTTAGATGTAAATAAAGTTCTGTTATTGTAGAAGATATAATTATTGAACAACAAATTAATGAGGAAGCGATTTCTCATTCGCATGAATCTGAAAGTGATATTACAGACAATATTGTAAATGAAAATAATAATGTGTCAGGAAGGTGCACGCCTCCGAATACAAATTTAAATATTCCTGAAAATATTGCTTCACCATTCAAAACTCTTTTGTTTTGGCCAAGTACTCCAAGTACCTCGTCCAAAAAGAAAAAGGTACCTGCGGTAGCCACTGAACAATGGAGGGGTATTATAGAATAAAAGAAAGCAAGCGATTACAAAAGCAACAGGAAGTAGAAGAAAGAAAGAGGAAGAGACTAGAAAAGGGCGCACCAGCCAAGAAGAAAAAGAAACCTAGTCCACAAAACTTTGAGACTAATAGCTAATATTGTCCAGTTCGTGAAGAGAATATTGTGGAAAATATACAGTTTATGAAATGCAAAACTTGGATACACGAAAAGTATGCCAAAGTAAAAGCTACTACTAACAAATTTATTTGCCTTTCACATAAATTCTAATATTTTTTTAATTCTTCCTTCCTCGTAAAAATAGGTGCACTGACGGATAATAGAACGGTTTTAGACGAATACTGGTACAAAGCGACTGACGAATTTTGGTACATTGGCGCTATATACTAATTTTAAAGTCTGTAATACTATAGAGACCATTACACCGCCAATACAATTAATTAATTAATAATAATCAATTTCTGTGGTGGCATATACGCCAAAATTGCGCTTAAGATGACGGGTATTGGTACATCTACCTTACTTGAATTCAATTGGAAAATACCACAGACATATACATTTTTTTAATAATTATTTTAAAGCACTGAAGAAAAATTTTAAATGTTAAACGCTGAATATATACAAAGATTGACTGGGAGATTATAGTACCGACTTATAGATTTTTAATTTTATACTATTTTTATCTTTTTTTATATAAATCATTTCCAAAATATTTCAAATATGAAGGTTTTTTCCTTAGCGAGAATTTTAGTGTTGTTAAAGCTAAATAAATATATGACGATGATTATTTTCATGTTTCCTTTAAAGAAACATGTTGATTTTTGTATTTTTGGATGTAGAATTAAATTCTACACCCATGTGTTGTAACACTGCCTATACCCATCCTCAGTAGTTTTCTTTTAAATTACTGGTTTTCTTTATTACTGCTTTCCAACCGCCGAATAATTTCTATCTAGTGGGCCATGACTTTGATATCACAACGATTTATTATTGTTAGTAAATAATATTGTTATAATCAGTGTTTGTTACACGTCCTCTGCTCAGATGGGCGGATATTGTTGCGGATCTTATGAATCAGATAATGAAAAATATTAAACGAACTTATTTTAATCTTCTCTTTATAGGCATGCTTATTGATCCCTAATGAAACCGCAAGAGTTATGACTTTCGCAATCGCTCGCTTGAACAGAACTACCAGGGTGATACTATTGTGTAATACATTGAAGAACACCCTTGAGAAACTCGACATTAATGTGGTCGTTATGCGGATTCTCCTAATATGTACATTACTCTCAGTGTACACTCACGTGGTGGCCAGTATTCTAGTCTACATAAGATTTTCTTTGCGCGTTCACCTACCGGATTTTTACGATAGGCTAGAGCTCTACGATACCACTATGCTAGTGGTGCTTTATGTAACAATGGGGAACTCAATCAATAACTTTACAATAACTTTCAATTTTGCCATCGTAGCCTTCTGCGTCTTGATTGCCATAATCGGGAGATTCTTAATAACTATTTTAATAGCAGAAACCTGTTCACTAATGGAATCAGTCGACAAGAACAAAAATAATTATAAAGTGACCACGGAGCGCATAAAATTGTTTCTCCAGAATAAGTACGCATCTATGCCGTTACAAAATCAGGTTGAGCAATACATGCGTCTGATGTGGATCTATCACGAAGGCGTACAATTTCCGCAGCTGTTGGAGAATGCCCCTTACTACCTGAGAGAAGCGACCATGAATGGAATGTTCGGCTGCCATTTACGTAAGAACCCTATTCTTGGATTGTGTCACGTCGATTTGATCCGACAAATGGCCGCCGAGATGCGTTTAGTGATCTTGTTTCCGGGAAATTGCGTGGTCCACAAAGACGAGGTGGACACCACCATGTACTTCATCCATAGCGGAATAGTGGATGCCCTCAGTGAGGACTCGTTGAATTGCGAAGTGATAGAACATACCCTGGGTGCAGGCGATTGGTTCGGTTTGATTCAAGGCATTCATCCCAGATACGGGCACCGATACACCTATAAGGTTAGGGAGCACGCCATAATAATCATATTGAAGAGAAAGAACTGGTTTCACAAATTGCCGATGTTTCCGGCGTCGGAAGAGATACTTAGCGAATATGTGTATTCTGAAATCAGGTTGGCTAACAGCCATTAGTGTGTCAGTTACTATTTCTTAGTTTTATTTTTTTTTAATGGTCGAATAAAAATATTTCATTCAGCATTAATTTTATTATCTACTAGTTCTTGTCCATACTTTCGCCTGCATGAATTTTTATATTTGACAAAATTACTTTTAGGAAATATATTAATTTCAAACGGATCAATATGAACCACTATCGTAATTTATCAAATAACACTAGCTGACAATTTTTTTTTTTTAATAACTGTAGTAAAAATGGGTACAGTCTTTAACGGAAGGCATAACTAAAATTTTCCACCACGTCTAGTTTTAGAGTTACAATCATACTCTGCTAGTATGTAAATAATAATTATACCCACTTGGCAAGATAACATGACTATAACGTCGTCTAAATGTTATCTTGTAACAAAAAAATATATACAATGTACCACATGCAGTAACATTTCCACGACTGTTTAATGTCCGCCTGAGCGATGTTACGAAACAATATTTCCCAGTAATGTTAATACGAGGTCTTCAAGTAACATTATTTTAACATGACGATTAATGTTGAAGTATAGCTCTTTCGTAACATTTCTCATATGTTAAAGGGAAATATTGATACAGTGAGGCAATTAAATGTTTCTATAAATATATCTACGCTAATGTTTCTATTAGGATCTTTTATTTACTCCAAAAGTTCTTGCTGCATTATACAAGAAACATGCTGTTGAGGTTTATCGAGAGTTTTGTATTAATTAATATAAAACGAAATCTCAATCAGTCTTATTGAAATTCAATGTTAATATTATAATTTCATGTTACACTCGATAGATTGGGCCCCTCTGTTTATACGAATTTATTTCACTTACAAAATTTACAATATTATATTAAACATTAATGCCAGAAAAATATAATGGATAAGACATTTTTATATAACATTATAAGTCTTTTTTTTAGTTATTTTTGCAGATACATTAAAATGGTCAATCATATATCATATAGTTCTATGTAAAAACTAATAGTAATACTATGAATAATATTATTAAATAGCTATTTAAGTAAACGAAATACATTATAAATACTTTAAAAAGCAAAAAGCTGCTTTACAGAAGACAATAAAGGCATTTATTGATTAAAAAAAGTACATTAAATTCCATTTTAATAAACTTTCAGTATTGAAACAGATTTATGGGCACAATAAATTAAACATGAATAGAATCTAAACAAAAACTCACAACACATAAGAAAAACGCCCGAATGCATTTATTCCTTTGAACATTTTTGCTGTTTTTCTATCAAATCTTTGTTTTGCATAACGAAACCATTCCATGACAGTTATTTCGTTTCCTGTATCTGTGAGTACAATATTTTCTCTAATTCTCTCTTGAAATTAAAAAAAAAGACACCGTCAAAAAATAGAGATCAGAAAAGCTATTATTTATATAAAAACTGAGGATAAGCTGCATATTTTATATATAACACTGTTTATAATTATTGTAAACTTTGTATTTGATCAAGAATTACTATGAATTCTAAGAATGACATTATGTGACATTGCTCATCCTTATAGCACAACAGGTAGGTTTTACTATAACATATGTAGGTTGTGATATACATAATACATATCTGTTTTAAAGATCTTCAAGGAATTTGAAAGGATCGACATACCTACTTTAGCATTATAAATAAAATTACCGATAATGTTGATTCATTATTGACGGGAATTTTTTCTCATCAAAACAATTGCGACGCACAATCCCAACATGGTCCTATCCACGCCCTGTCCAGTCACGATTACCGTATATTGTGAAAGAGGGGGTTCACAGGTTCACGCCAACTCGTGTATGCGCGGTACGAAAAAACTTGTGATGGCAAGCGATACTAACTTTTACAACATGATTATTATAGGCTACAAAAGATGTTTAAAAAAGTTTATCACCATTATTTACTTTATAGAGAAAATTTGCTCCATTAGTTTTGTGTTTTCAAAATTCTAAATTTGCAGAAACATACGTACTTATCTCACACTTTATAAAATGTAAATATGGCAATGTTACAACTAAATATTACCTCAACATTTCTGACAACAAAGTCTTTGTTTTTGTAACATTGTTTTAAAATATTTTTTCCTGATTACATTGAAATGTTACTGTAATGGCCTGCAATATTTCTATCATTATTTAATGTTGCTACAAAATTTCAGTAACATGTTTTTGTTTAACATCGCTGTCTAGTAAATAATGTAATATTACTGGGATATCTGCAACATTACTTGCCAAGTGGGTATTTACAAATTTCGCTGAATAGAAGTTATAAAAAAATAGATATATGCAAAAACACTTACATAACCTCACGAGTCTGCGTACCCAAGTAATGTCACAGTATAAATACTAAGGACAATGGATGAGTCATCGGGATCTAAATTTCTAAGCCTAACTTCATTTCAAACAACAGCCTCCCAATATGGCAGTTTGTTATTGTTTACATTGGTACATACCTAGATAAATTAATTTACTCATCCGTTTAATCTGCATGATTTACTTGTTTTCTTTATTTGTTTTACGTATTTTATTAGTTTTAAATTACCCCTGCAGTTTTAAAAACAATTAATGACCCTTGATAAGGTGCATTGTGTAAAAGGTAAGGTTAGTAGCCATAACATTTACATACTTTGTCATATATTATATAGTTGGATTTAAATGAAATAATCGTGAAAGAAGACGCTAATGGGCGCCATGCTATTGTGCCATTCGCTCTTGCAAAATAAATTATGATAACGGTGGTCGCAGTTTTTTGAATTTCCGAATGAATCTATTATATACAAGAAGACAAGAATTAAGAAAGTACATGAATAAGAAGAACCACATTAAATCAATTTATTTGTTAGATACTCATTTTAAAGTATACCACTATTTATCACAATAACTAACTAAATTCAGTTTATGTTCACTTTTTAAAATAATTAAAATAATACTATATTATATTTTTATTATTAACAATCATAGGGAAATTATTGAGTTAGGGTAGGAACATCTTAATTGTTATAGAATCTATATAGTACTTAGAATAGGTAGCCTCATGTAGTACCTTTAGGTGGACAACGGGGTTAGGATAATTCGTAATTATTTAGCTTTTCATAAATAAAGTGTGGCTGCCATTCTTTTGTTTGGTAATGTTGCTGAACTGCTCGTCTATCGCACAGACACAAAAAACAACAATATTTGTTAAATCCTCCTCACACCACACATTTGCCAAACATGATTTGAATAATCAATGAGACTTAATATAGTTGACATACTGTCAAAAGTTTCTTTTTTGTTTGTAGAATAAGCCAACTGATTTGATGGTTAACTATTTTCATTTTCATCAGATGATTCAAAGGTACATTTCGTGCAAATTTCAGAACAACTATTAATTTATTTAAGAATAATTAATAGAAGCTCAAGTTTATGTTCGGATCAATCTTTATTTATTTCTAAAGCAACAGTTTTGGCCTAGGCCATCTTCACGTTTAAAATATCGATCTGGATACTAATTTATTATTCATGTCATGTACGATTTAATAAAGAATGGGGAAGGAAGAAAATTGGAGCAAGAGGAAAACGACATGTAAGTGTTAACAGTCTCTAAAAATTGGCATCAAACATCAATTGTTGTGTTCGATTTCCCGTTAATCTATGTAGTCGATCCCAGCACCTAAAGTGCATCCTAAAACTCCTGACTTTTCTCTAACCACACTCTTAAACACATCTCGGACGCACCTTAGGAATAAAGAGAGGTTTGGTTGGTGTATTCAGTTTGGTAACTTTATTTAAAAAAAACAGTTTGTGTACAAATACTCGCAAAATAGTTTCTGACCATGTAATACACATCACTTTTTGAGCCGACAAATCTTAAGAGGGGCCTTTAAAAAGGCATGAATCAATAGATGGCGCCGTCAGTTAAATTTACAAATACCATAACTCATTTATAACTTGTTGGAATATATCTAAATCTATACAAACGATTGTAAACATGTTCTACGCACAAAGGGCTTAGGGCTTTTAATTTTACCTAATAAAGCGTACAAACCGAGATGTAAGTGCAGAAAAAATATACATATTGTAAGTATTAAACAATTTAAAGCCTAAGTAGTAATTTGAGAATGCAGAATTACGTATATTTTAATTATTAATAACAACGACGGAGTAGGGATCTGTAACCGCCGTGTTTAGCTATAACCTACATAGATCGTAACGAATTGTCTTGACATCCATATTACAGTTTCCTTTGTTGTTGAATCTTTGAAATGGGTGTATAAGCAAAGCTTGTTTTCACTGTTCTTTCAGATTCCTTACTTACTTGGCTTGGTGGACTAGATGCTGTTTTGTAGCGTATATGGAATCAAAAAATAAATATTATTTAAAACATTTTTCGTGCCAGCGACTTCTGTGTTTTATTGTATAATCCGTTCTAGTGTACTATAGTTATGGGCGATATTTCACGAACTGTGATTTTTTCACGGTGATTGGGAATCACGGATCACGGCCGTGAGTGGAGAATTCTAAAAGCAGATAAATATTTCGTTTGATATCAAGTAACGATCAAAGGCGCGGCTGCGCACAACAAAACGGCGATCACTGTTCGACTCTTGCCAAGTGAACAAATAATATCGGTGAACCACCTTCAGGATTTGTAAGTAGTTAGTGTACGTCGCAGTAAAACTGTGATTACCGGTCGCCTATTGAAAATGGAATATATCAAAATAACGGAGGTTCTTCTTACAATATATTTACGTTTTTTAAATGTAAATGTTGATATCCTTTTATACAATTATATTATATCTGCAACTATAATGACATGTGTTAATTCGGTGTGAACGGTTGCAAAAACCATCGAAAAATTGCAAATTTTATTACCATACATCTGAATTAGGTTGTAATATTAACTGTTTATTCGCATATCTAGAATATAACACGTCCTTGCTTTTCGTATTGCAGTTATGTTAGCTATTTTTGTTACAAATTTGTAAAAATATAGATTTGAGTTTCTCATTTGATATAGATATAACAGAAAATGTGTATGGTAACTCTAACGCTGCGAAAAGAAAAACTTTACTAACCAATAATAATAATAATAATAATAATAATAATAATAATAATAATAATAATAATAATAATAATAATAATAATAATCTTTATTGCCCAACAGAATTAACCACTAATAGGACAATATAAAACAGAGAGTGCGTAAAACTAATTATTAAAGGTTAACAAACTAAGCAAAATACATACGATTTGTAGTGTGAAATAATAACAAAATAACAAAAACTAGGAAAAAGGTACATATAGAAATTTAATGGGATTAAGAGGGACGGTGGAAGGGATCGGTATACACATTATTTGCATTCCTGGCCATGTGAGTCAAAGAAGCCTTCATTAGAACATTTGTTCTGGCTGTGGGTGTGAAGAAAGTGTCCGTTGAACGAGTATCATGCGTAGGAACTATGAATTTGACTTCGGCTAAAATATTGGGTGCATCTATATTGTTATTTATTAGTTTCAGCATGAATCTTGCGCTGGCTGACTCGCGTCGAGCAGAAAGACTTTGAAAACCATGCTCCTCAAGCAGTTCTTGATATTCTGTACCACGAACAGGATATATACCCGTTTTTTTAAATGATAAATATTTTAGAAAACGTCTTTGTACTTTTTCTACTTGCAAAATTTGATAGGTGTAGTACGGGTACCATATAATCGAGGAATGTTCGAGCTTTGTTCGAACTATTGAATAAAAAAGCTTCTTCAGTGTTTCCAAGTTGTTAAAGTTTTTGCAAGTTCTAATAATGAAACTCAGAGAACGTGACGCAGATGTACAAACGTGTAAAATATGATCAGCAAACTGAAGCCGTTGGTCGAATATAACCCCTAGATCTTTTACCTGCGTAAGTCTTGGTATAGAGAACTGCTCAATAGAGTAATCAAAAATCAGCGGTTTCTTGGTCGTCGTATAAGTTACTACCGCACACTTATGAGTGCTGATCTTGATCTTGTTTTTCTGACACAAGTTATTAATAACATAGATCTCGCTGTAGATCTTCACAGTCAGAGATTGAAGAGACTTTGCCAAAGATTTTCAAGTCATCCGCATAAGCAAGAACGCGGCCTTCAAGTGCTAACAGCAGGTCTTTAATATAAATATTAAACAGTAGTGGGCCAAGGTTTGATCCTTGCGGGACGCCCGAAGTTGCAGTATAGATATCGAACTGGTAACCGTTGTAGCAGACGTAGCATGACCTGTTATCAAGGTAAGATGCTATTAAATCAGTTGTATTCGACATAAATCCCATTGAGCTGAACTTGGATATTAGAATCGAGTGATCTAGCGTGTCTAATGCTTTGGTGAAGTCGGTATAAATAATACTTGACCTCGAGCATCTGAACTGGTGCTAATGAATTGTGTAATTTCTGCCAAATTTGTCATAGTCGATCTACCAGTCATAAAGCCATGATGTTGTGTTGATATCAGATGCTGAACACGATTGTAGATCTTATTGTAGAGCAAGTGTTTGAATACCTTAGAGCAACTGCACAAAATTGCAATCGGCCGATAGTTGGAGATATCACATTTAGCACCTTTTTTAAATATTGGTATTATCTTACTGATCTTCCAGCAATCAGGGAACTTCGACGTGCGAATTGCTAAATTAAATATAGTATGTAGCGGATGGCAAAGTATTGTGGCACAATCCTTGATTAAAAAATTTGGAAGTTCATCATTACCAGATGTAAAATCAGCTTTAAGGCGCTTAATAGATGTCAGCACATCGGAAGTCGAGAACAAGTCTATAGTCAGTGCATCAGCGGCTAAAGATGTGGATGTAGAAGATGGTATACATGGTTGATAAACATCAGCGAAACATTCAGCAAAGGCCTCGACTATAGCTTTAGCATCCGTTAACTCAGCGTCTCCAAAGCGCAGGCAACCAGGGATTCTAGAATTTTCAGATTTTTTGCCGACATATTTCCAGAACACCTTGGGGTCGTCAGCAATCTTATTTTGTATGCTAGCTGTGTACGCTTCGTGAGCCCTGCGTAGTTCAGATTTAACGAGCCTCCGAATTCTAACAAACTCATCTCTGTAGAATGATCGTCCAGTAGATTTCCACCTGCTGTGGTAATGTTCTTTCAGCTTAATTAACTTAATAGCATGAGTGGAGTACCAGACAGGAAATGATCGGTTAGATGCTGAGTATGTTGGCACGTGCTTATCCACAATGGAAAATACTGTTTGGTAAAAATTAGCAACAGCACTATCTACACAAGTAAAGGCTTCCAAAAAGCCCCAGTCAACATGGCTTAGCTCGGCGTACAGTTCTTGGATATTCGCCTTACGAAAATTATACCTGGGGGTGGGGTTGGAAGGAAAATTGACTATCGACTCGAATGAGGAGTTTGTGGAAAAACTTAAGGCGGGATGATAAGAATCTTCATTTACTAAAGGAAATGAGTTATGCTCTACCAACAAAGGGTAGTTACAATTAAAGAATACTAAATCTAAGAATTTACCATTATTGTTCGTCACATGATTGGCTTGTTTCAAGTTTAATACATTTATAAAGTTAAGTAAGGTTTTAAATCTAAACCAATGAGAAGTATACGACCATATATCGATGAGTCAATACAGTGATTGAAATCACCGTTATTTATAAACCACATTCACGGCTCAGGACGTGATTTAAGAATCACCGTTTCGCTCATTGCTAATGTATTACATTGACAGCTATTGTACAATTTAAGGCGACATCTTTTGGAATAACATTGGATTAAGAACGACTGACAGTTAATTATAAACGATTGTAGTGCCCCCATCGGTTTTTTTTTCGCAAGCACTCTTAATTCACAATTTTGTATCAACCAATAAAAAAATATTCAAACCGTTTCCCAAGGATACCTACAATGAAACACAATTATCGTAATAAATTTGTCAATTGTCATTTAGCTTTTTATCCATCTACCTGGCTTCTTTGGTCATATTAACCCGATATATTTCTGGTAAAATGCGAAGAAAAGGTACTGGTTATCACAGCTGTACGTTAGATAATGCTGGGGCAGTCTACCATCGCTCCCGCTTTTTGAATTTTGTTCTACGCATGACTTTGATTTCCGAACACAGCAGTCGTGCAAGAATATTCTTCAGGAGTAACGCTTCCATATATTTCGAGAGAAAAAGACATTTGCAGACCGGTTATAAATACATAATACATCCGTTTAGTTTATTTCGGTAAAATTTATATGAAAGTGTATAGTCGTATCGGGATTATAATTGACAGAGTTTGTTCTCTTTTTAAGGTTCTATTGGGAAGCTACCATGATAATCGCATTCGTCGTATTATTGGGCCTGCTACCCTATAACGTTGCTCGAAACTTGGACCAGAAGGCTGACCCTTCGGTGACGCCCTCCCATGGTTTCCTGTTGGTTTGCGACTTTTTGTGCCTGATCGATGTTGCTCTGTATTGTGTAACCGGTTATGTTTCAAATGTTACAATGAAAGAAATCTGTCTCACTCCTAAATGGATATTTTGGTATGAGATTTTATTAGTGGGTTTCATATTCTTTTGATAAAATCAAGTTCTGAAATCTTCAAACAAGACTAACGGACTATTAGATAGCACGTCAAAGAGTTTTTGCATGTAGCAAATGTGCCCGGAACCAAATAAAATAACGGTTCTGGTCGAGATATAAATGGCAATAATATTTATAATTTGATTTGATAAAGTTTTCATATTGAAATCCATTTCTCCAAATTGGTCTTGTTTGAAATTATGAGTCCCATTCAATGTTTTTTTTTCAAGTTTGTTATATGGCGACTCTAACCGCCATATTCATAGTTCCTCCTTAAGGTATGTTTTTCCTAAGATTATCCTTGACACAAAAATTTTTGTTTCATAGACCATATTTTTCCCTTAAGGTTACCTTAGATAAGGAAAATCTTATGGTAGCTCCGTAGGTGCCTTAAGGATACCTTAGGAAAGAATACTTGATATAAATTTGACACATGTTGTCATTTTGGATGTCATTAATCATTTATTAAATTAATTATTGGGATGCAATGGCAGATATAGAAGATTCTTTTGGACTATATAGATATAATATATAATAGTATTAAACAATGGAAACGATACATCAGGGACGCACAAAAATTCCGTCAAATATTTTAGTTATGTAGAATTTAGAAAACGGTATTGTGTTTCTAAACAAAAAAAGTATTCCATACATTTTATTGCCTTGTTAACGGACGATCACGGATGATAGGAAATCCTGATTGTGATATATCGCTACTACATATGTATCTATATTATACAGTGTGAGTCTGTAATTTGGAATAAATTCAGTAAAGCGAAGACGGTATTTTTTTCCTGAAATATGCTTGGACACGTCGATTAGTATTTTAAATTGCCCACTATTTCATCTAAGAAAATTTTATGCAGCGTGTCCCAAATTTGAGATATGACGTCATCGACAATTTTTTTAAATAGCAACCTTAACTTTTTTATAACTATTCTTAAAGGATATATCAATTTACACATGCGTACTAAAATTCAAGTTTTTATTCCTTGCCATTAAAAAGATATTTAACAATAACTAATTCGAAAAATGAAGAAATCTAATTCACCTCAATCATATCTCTTCTACAATAAATGCTCAAAATGTTGTCCATGTACTTCCTGACAATACCCTAAACGGAACCGAAACTCATTTTGAACATTTCTAATTACTTCAGCGGAAATTAGCCTACACTCCTGTCTTATTCGTTCTTTCAACACCTCAATATTTTCCGGTTTGGTTTTAAAAACTTTGCCTTTCCATTATAAGAAATAGTCCATTAGTGTTAAATCCGGAGACCTGGGTGGCTATTCAAAAGGTTGTCTTCTACCAATACATCTGCCTGGAAACACATCATCTAGATACTCACGGACAGGTCTTGCAAAATGAGGAGGCGCGCCGTCTTGTTGGAACCAAATGTTTCTATTCTGGACATCAGCTTCAAGCGGATCAGAGAATAGAGTAGCCAAATTCGGAACTAGTTCTTCCTGCAAGAATTCTAAATATCTCCATTGAGATTTTCTTGGAAGAAAATGGGTCCTATTACTCGATCACCAACAATGCCTGCCTAAACATTGACTTTTTCTGGATGTTGAGTGTGGCCTTCCCTCATCCATCGTGGGTTGTTGTCTGCCCAATAACGACAGTTTTGTCGATTTACCTCACCGTTTAACATAAACGTTGATTCGTCTGAAAATAGAACGTTTTCTATGTTTACAACATTTTTGTCTAGTAGATCCATCATTTGTTCGCAAAACTGAAGTCTTCGATCCGGATCATCTTCGGTGAGTTCCTGGAGGATTGTCAATAAATAGGGATAAAACTTGTGCGCTTTAAGAGTTCTTGCCACCGAAGACTGGCTAATTTCGACTTCTCTACCTATCAGCCTACTGGAGATATAAGGATTTTCTTGAACAGAAAGAAGTACATTAAGTTTTACTTCTTCATTGAGCGCACTCTAACGATGATTATTTGTTTTCCTTAAATACCCGTTTTCCGGAAACTGTTTTTCAATCTTGCTTACGGTACTTTGAGATATGGGTGGTAAATCTGGATATTTCTCTCTGAATAAATGAGTAACTTCATTTTATGTTCTTGTCCTCCGTAGCCAATCGTGATTAAAATTTCAATTTTGTGGGTTTCAGTTGAATACGGCATTATGGTCGATTTTTGGTGTTTGTCACGAAACGACAAACTAATAAGTGTCCTCGCTCAATACGAGTCGAATTTACTTATTTTTATTACCTTGTTTTTTGACATTATGATAAGACGTCAACCTGGTTTGACAAAAAAAAATGATAAACAAAAACCCTTTGACGTGCCATTTTTAAACTTTATAACATAAATTTGAATCAGATTTCTTCATTTTTTGAATTAGTTATTGTTAAATATCTTTTTAATGACAAGGAATAAAAACTTGAAATTTGGCACACATGTGATATACCCTTTATGAATAATTAAAAAAAAAATAGGGCTACCTTTTAAAAAAATTGTCGATGACGTCATATCTCAAATTTAGGACACGCTGTATAAAATTTTCTGAGATGAAAAAGTGGGCAATTTAAAATACTATCGCCGTGTCCGAGCATGTTTCCGGAAAAATACTGTCTTCGCTTTACTAAATTTATTCCAGATTACAGACTCACACTGTATTTGCCTAACGACATACAATATTTGATACACGCAGATTTGAGCTTTATCTTTTTCTTTAACTTTTAATTGCACTTGTTGAAAAAGATAGTCTGTATGAAGAACGACAAAATATTTACAATAGCAAATTTTGGTGGTCAAATTGGGAAAATGTTTCGAAATAGAAAAACCGTTCTTTGCTCTTATTGTGCAAATAATAGGAGTTTCAAATTTAAAAACACTTAACATTTTGGTCTACTTATTCTGTCTAAACAAATTTATAACCATACTAATCAAACTGAACTAAAACAGTAGCTAATCATAAACGTCACAAACCAGTCGTAAACTGTCAACAACAAATTTAAAATAAATACCATAACTATGAATAAAATTATAAGTGCAAAAGTAACATGTGAAGCTAGTCAATGTGGTATGCAGTTGATTTTATAGCAATGTCATATAATAGAATTCTATTCATCAATTCTACAGAAGAGTATTCTTCCCCGAGAATGACCGAAATGAATCGAAGTTGTAATTATGAAATGGAAAATTTCACATTCACTATGAATATGGAAGCCAGTTATTAAACAAATTAGATGTCAAGTACACAATAGATTAGTTCTATGATAGCGAGTTTGTGGATTTTTGGATATAAAATGAAGTTCCGAGTTAAAGGAATTACTACAATACACAAAGAAGCATGTCACTTCAATATAGCACAATGAAAAATAAAAAAACTTACGTGAAAATAATTACAATGCTGTGATTGACATTTTATGCATTATTACATTAGGTACAACATCATGTTGTTAGTCAAGACATAAACATATTTAAAAGTTGTAAAGGACGATATCACATTAACATCATTGTCAAACATTCACAAAACAAGAACTGCAAAGATCGAAGAGTTATTTAAATATCTACGATAAAGATAAAGCAAAACATTTTTTATTAAATTTGAATTTTTTTTTAAAGTTAAAATGTACGTGTAGGTCAGTGGTATATACAAGGCAATATGAAAGTTGTGTTATAGTTTTACAATAAATATGAGTAAATTTTTGATAAATTATTTTTATATAAATCATTTCTAAAATGTTTCTTGCATGATAGTTCCTTTCTTTTATTAAAATTTTAGTTTTGTTAAAGTTGAATCTATGGCTGTTATCTATTTCGTGTTTTTTTAAAGCTGTCATACTAGTGGAAGATTTATGATTTTGTAATTCTATGTTTAAGGTATTGCTATGTTTGCTATATGTACCCACCATCGCAATGCGAACGTGGAATGGAATAAACCAAGTGAGAGCTTTTTTTTTTAAATTGAGTTTTTGATTTTAATTTTGTGAAATAACATTTTAAATTATTGTTATTTTTATGTGTTATAGTAATTTTAAGAGGTTTTAATATAGAGTATATTTTTTCAGATAATTTTTTCACGTAGAGAATTGCAATATATTTTGTATTATTATTTCATTCAACTTTATTAGTTATTTTAGTTTCATTTATAGTTTATGTAATCGTTGTTTAAGGATTTTATTGATGATTTTTTAAGGGTAACCATTATTTTGTAAAATGTTTTGAAGGTTTGAGACCTGTATTAATCCACAGGCTCGCTACCACAGAATTAGAATATAATTGGCTAACTAAAAAAATATTAAAAAAATCATTTTATTTCTAAATTCCAAATAAAAATATCTAAACTATCTTTCGAAAATTATATAATAAGAAAGTTACAATACATAACAGGAATTGAATAAACTTACTTTCTCAATATCTTTGAAAGGATATTAAGAGTGTAAATTTCAGATTTGATTTCACCCATGCTTGTATTTCGAAAAAGTAGCATTGGACTGCGTACTCCATTTTTCACTGCAAACTCTATTTACCTATTATGTATACCAATAAACCTTATTTATTATATACACGTAATTACAGGAAATACTTTAAGTTCGGAGCTTTTATAATCGACCTTCTCGCTTCTACACCCTATCAGACTTTAAGATATGGAGAGATATTGTCCCACAACTCACTGGTCTGCTTGAATATGCTTAGCCTACTCAAAGTGGTGCGCTCGAGAACTCTCTACACGTATTTTCGACAACTACTAGTGGTAAAACTTCACCCAACTTTAGGCGATACATCCAGCATTCGTAAATGTTGACAAATGTATTTCGGCAATCCTAATGAACATTGGGCACAAGTTGGTTATTTATTGTGGGCTTTAAATCTGAAAAATATGTCTATTTACGATCAATCTCTGATCTTGCAGTGCTTATAAAACTTCAAAAAGACAAATGACATATCTGACATCTCTGGAATGATGTATGTGCAGACAGGGAACTCTGAAAAAACATACTGGGTGAGTTTTTTATCTTGAGACAACGGAATATCTCTAAAACACTGCATTAAATCAAAAAAAAAATTTTAATAAGATTTGTTATAATGTAGCGGGCTCACTGATTGGTGCCGAACTCGATCGCCCACCTCCCAGAGTGGGAGGGGGGGCAACTTTGAAATCTTAAATGGGAACCCCCATTTTGTGCTGTAATCGCAAAAAAAAAACATGATTGTGAACGTCTAGAAAAAATATACAAAAAAGAGAAGCAAGCAAACATGATTTTGTGTTTTTTATTTTAACATAAACTACCTTTTACTAAAGCCATGTGTTCGAAGCTGTGCTCCTTTACTTCAATACATTACTAATAAATACGCAATTGGAATGCTATTCAACGATACAAAACCGTACTTTATTCAGTACTTGACAAGCTGTGAATACTTATACATTGTCCGATCCCCATTTACAATATTAATTATTAATCCAATACAAATTAGTTAGTGTTGAATATTTGAACAGTAATGGAGGCTATAACATTACAAGAGAGAATTGAAATGATTTACATCTATGGAGAAAGTGGTAGGAATATCGATGATGCTGTTAATCTTTATTCACAACGTTTTCCCGACAAGGTGCGATCGCGCGCTTCTTTTTACCGAGTCGTTCAACAGTTCTCTGGCGAAGGAACTGTACAGCCAAGAAAACGTAATCGCCGAAAAACAATTGCTGGAGAAAATAATGAAATCGCGGTATTAGCTGCAGTAGCTAATAATCTGCACATTAGTACTCGAGAAATAGCTCGCGGATCAGGAATTTCTCAGTCCACTATCTGTCAAATATTGAAGCGTAGGAAATATCATCCATTTAGAATTTCCATGCATCAAGAACTTCATGGCGATGATTTTCAAAATCGAGTACGATTTTGTCAATGAGTGCTTCAACGAATACAAGATAAAACAATTTTTTTGCTCGAGTATTATTTTCTGACGAGGCGACATTCACAAATAACGGTACGGTAAATCGGCACAACATGCATTACTGGGGTATCGAAAATCCCCATTGGTTGCGCCGGTTGGAGTGGAATAATTGGCAATAAGCTTATTGGTTCATATTTAATTGATGGAAACTTAAATGATGAAAAATATCGAAACATCTTGCAGAACGAACTTCCAGTGTTACTTGAAGACCTTCCCTTGGACGTACGACAAACAATGTGGTTCCAACATGACGGTTGTCCAGCACATTATTCAAGAATAGCACGAGAAGTATTGGATGGAGCCTACAATCGTCGAAGGATCGAAAGAGGTGGTCCAGTGTCTTGACCTGCATGATCGCCAGATCTTACTTCCCCTGACTTCTTTTTGTGGGGCCACTTAAAGTCTGAAGTTTATACAGAAGTGCCAACCACGAGGGAAAACATGATTGAGCGAATCACCAACGCTTGTTCAAGGATTACGCCGGAAACATTTCTCAGTTGTGTGCAATCATTCCAATTGCGAATAAATAAATGTATCGAAGTGGAAGGGCACATTTTCGAACACATTTTCTGGAATGGGTATGATAAAGTGAAGTTCTTCGTTGTTGAATGGCTTTTGAAATGTTATTTAATGTTAAAATTAAAAAAAAAAAAAACGCAAAATCATGTTTGCTTACTTCTCTTTTTTATGTATTTTTTCTAGACGTTCACAATCATGTTTTTTGCGATTACAGCGCAATCTGTTACGAATCGAAAAGAAAGTTTCAAACAAAAACCATATACTTGATGGCGTAGAATCCGATTTTGCAATACAAAATGGGGGTTCCCATTTAACATTTAAAAGTTATCTCCCCTCCCACTCTGGGGGGTGAGGTGGGGGATCAAGTTCGGCACCATTCAATGAGCCCCCTATATTATAACAAACCTTATTAAGATCTTTTTTTGATTTGATGCAGTGTTTTGGAGATATTCCGTTGTCCAGATAAAAAACTCACCTGTATATTCGTACCGCGCGCTTCGTATAGATGTGCTTTTAAGGAGGAGCCCTTCAATTTATTAATACCCGAACCTCCCATCGATAATAAATGATAACACGACCTGCTTGATGGCTGCTTTATACGGCTTGTCGAATCATGATTTGCACGAGTTCACCGCTAGGCGCCACTTACCGGCATTTTTGGGAAAATTTGCTTATCCTTCGGTTGCAGGATTGTGACAGCAAACTGTCAATCTAATTTAAGTGAACGTCATATTGACAAGTACCAAAGCTAAAGTTCGTCTCAACCTTAAGATGCAGTATGGGATATAATAGCCACTGTGCATCTCTTACTATCCCTAGTTGCTGTCACTAACGCTATCTTCACTTCCGATTTATATGTGCCACTTATTTACATAGTCGTGTCGCACCAATACCCTACCTGTCACAAATCGTTCTTTTCAGAACGTTCTCTTCTTTTCAAGCGCGCACAAGTAATATGGGTATTTTTTCGTGATTTTTATAAATTATATAACCTATACATTTAATTACAGTTTCACTGCATTAATGGAAGTTGTAGGGAGAAAACGGTGTAAGGGAGAACAATTAGCCTGAAGGAAAGTGTATGATTGCAAATGTTTTTAATTATTTAAATAAATCTATGAATTGAGTGCTGCTGTTCAAGAAGCAAGCAAAGCTTTGGTTGCTCAGAACGTACAATATATAGTATAAAGAAGGAGCAACACACTGGTTCGTTATCAACTCCAAAAATACCAAAAAAAAGAAAGCATACAAGTAAACGACCGATTACAAACATATGACGAGAACACGCAAGCATCTATACACGTAAAGTGCATGGATTTTTTATACAGAATATGCCACCTACATTAAATGCAATTTTTGCTGCTGTCAATGCTGATGATGATCTTCCTAACTTCAGTCGAGCAACCTTACATAGTTATTACTGATATGGGTTTGAATTTAAAAAAGTAGACGAAAAAGTATACTCATCGAACGAGATGACATTATTCGGTGGAGACAAAATACTTACGAGAGATCAAGAAATTTAGAGCAGAGGTACAGTGTAGTTTTGCTATTTGACATGCATATAACTTTATATTATTTTAGGTCGAACCATAATATATACCGAGAATCATGGGTAAATACAGGGCATGCAGTAAATAAAACTGGACAGACACCACTATTCAAAATAGTCGCAAGCTTTTATACAGGATTAAGTACGGCTTGAAATCACCCACTGGCTCGGACCTCGTTTTGCATTAGTTCATGCTGGTGATGATAATGGATTTGTTCCTGGTGCTGAATATACATTTCTCTGCAAGAAAAACACCTGCTGATTCATCATGAGATGGACTCAGAAACATACGAGGATTGGTTTATTAAGAAATTACTTCCAAACATACCGCAGATGTCAATTCTGTTCTTGACAATGCTTCGTATCACTGCAGAAAATTAGAAAAAAATCCAACGGCAGCATGGAGAAAAACTGATATCATAGATTGGCTCCGTGAGAAACAATTCCAAACAACTGACGATATTTAAAAAGGGACTTGCTGTTTTGCGTGTCAACAAATTAAACCGCAGTATGATAAAAGCAGGATTGATGAACTTGCTAAAGAAAACGGTTATCATTTCTGCGATTACCACCTTACCATTGCGAGTTAAATCCCATTGAAATGGTATGGGCACAAGTAAAAAACTACATAAAAATGAACAATACCACATTTAAGGTAAAAGACATGGAGAACTAATTCAAAGAGCGTATACACTGTAACTGTTGCTAATTGGCAAAACTACATCAAACATGTAAAAAATATTGAAAAGGAAACGTGGATAGTGGATAATTTGCAAGATACATTGAAGAATTCATTATTCGTGTAACAGATTCATCATCCGAAGATCAAACTATTCGTCGATCGACTAAAAAATTTAGATAAGACGTGTGTAATTACTATTCCTTTCATAAATATATTGTATTATGTGGGCATTTGTATGATTCCAGCTATTTTGTTACAAAGCTGGAAACTATAATTAATTACAGGATTGTATCTATTTCTTTGAATTAATAAATTGTATCATACCCCATATACAATAAATAAATGTTCGAAATGTAAATTACTTAATGAGTAATAATAAATAAATTATCGGCTTTTTACTGATTCTAAATAAAAACAGTATATGGTTTTTTATATTTACTGTTTCCACAGATTCCGTTTAAAAGAAACCGAAAAAAGTTTGCGAGATAACGATATAATTTGCTTCAATTCAGCTTCTTTCTTCAGCATATAAGCAATTGCTGCTTTATAGCTCCCTTTTCGTATCTGAGACCACATAAACATATATCATAGAGAAGATAGTAACATATACTGATATATGCATTTTAATTGTCATAACCTCAAATAATGCAACCGGAAGTAGCAATGTGCAGCTGATGCGACGATTTGGCAATCGCGAATCGAATTCCCATAAGACGTATACTGCATCTTAAGGTTGAGACGAACTATAGTAGTATTTCTCAAAATTATTCTAAATAACCTGTTTGTTTCGTTAAAAACCGAACTATTAAGGTTTTTAAAGTTGTATTTCACATCTTATTAGTTATTTCAGTCGTATAATTATTTGGTTAATAGTTTTGTACTATTTAGTTTTGATATAAACCAGGTTGTCATCAGCTGTGTTCTCCATTACTATCGTTTTGACGTGTCAAGAAAGTAGTTCTCATATTCTCAAACGTCATGCAGATGTTACTTACTGGAATCTGGTGTAACATTCAATTCAATGTAAATTTGAATGATTCGATACAAAATGATAGATATTTTAATTATATTCATCAGGATTGGAACACGAACTTTAATGTTATTTACATTCATATTTCAACTAATTAAATTTATTAAATTTCCAGTAATATTTAAAATATAAATATTACATTCACATCCAGGGATAAAATGACGTCCTTAAGATATCAGAAGAAATACGTACAGCGTCTCACGCTGGAAATTACTATTAAACGCTGTCAAATGACCAACTTACACTACAACCAATGTTGATCACGTTAATTACATATAAACCGCGCGCCCAAAAACACATCTGTCAACATTTTCTAATGTTGGGCATAACGTCTGGAGGCAGCTTAATACTGGTCTTGAAGACTATGTTCTTTCCTTTCTAGAATTGGCAGGTAAATACCATCCTTTTTAAATTTATAATTTACGTAGCGATTTCTATATTCATCCTACACTGGGCGGCGTGTATGTTCCTCATCGTCCCAAAATGTGTATACGAAATAGATGATCAAAGAGTAACTTGGCTTGATAAAGCCGGATTGCGAAATAACGACACGCTTGTACAATACAAATATGCAGTTTTTATGGCGACAGCGACGTTTCTATGTGAGCTACTCTTGAATGATGAATTTTAATCAATAAAATTTAACTTTCCCTTAACATTAAACATTACATCGATGTCCGCAGGTGTTCAATATACTCGCAGTGGAGTGGGGATCAGTGCCGAGGCCATCATTTCTGCGATTGTGGTTATTGTGGGTTACGTAATGAGCATATTCATTTTCGGTGAGTCATCAGGTACTATATCTCAATCGCCTTGTCTCAAAATTAGCAGAGGTAGCGGAAGTAAACTAGTACACTGCAAAATTTTATTAACTATTAATATAAATTTTATGTATAATTCGAAGCATGTACGTTGTGTCAGAGATATAATGTTATAGTTATAACTTGATAGAATTTGTAAGAACTCCAACTCGAGTTAGTAAAAATTCTGCGACTATTATTGATAACACTGGTCAACAGTGAAATTGCTTCTTAGGTGAAAGTACCCAATCCCGAATGAATTCAACGTGCTGAACACGAATATCACATTGAAAAAAGTTGATTGGCTCACGTTCCAGAGATATTGACGTTTTGTCCATTGTATAGATGCTATTGCATAATGTAATGCAATTTAGTGAGAAATGACGAAATTTTGCGTCATATTGCATCACCCCTTCATGCAAAGAAGTTAATGCAGCATTTGCTGTAAGTTTCCATTGAGAGTGTTGCGAAATTGATTGCGCAATATCAAGCAATAGCTAATTATAGTTTATTTATAAATGGCCGACGTGACAATTAACTCGTGCAATGTCCGTTTCATTCGCGCATATTTTTTAAGCTCTAGCATACACAAGTGCTTGCTATAGTGTAAAGTAACTAAACAGTAGCAATGCCTCGTAACTGTGTTAATAGAGCAAATAACTTCGTTATATTTGCGGAGAAATGACATTTGCTGCACAGAAAAAGAACATCAGTGCAACAGTTATGAAGCGTATCATTGTATTTTGGTTGCAAGATAGGCGACCAGGACAAAGACTGGGCCCCACACGTATGCTGCCGCACTTGTGCCGTAAATCTTTCACAGGGCTTAATGGCAAAAGAAAGGCAATGCCATTTGCTGTGCCCATGATTTGGAGGAAGCCCACCAATCACGTTGACGACTGTTATTTCTGTATGGTACCACCAGCTTCTGGAGGCATCACCAAGAAGAAGAAATGGACAGTTGAATACCCTAACATACCATCTGCTCTGCGACCTGTCTCTCATGGCGAAGGACTCCCAATTCCAGAACCTCCTACAGATTTTTCTATCAGTTCAGACATGAGATGGCCATGCGTCGGCGAGTTCTCCTCAACGTGGCAGTAAGATGATAACTTTTCGTGCTTTGACGAAACATCTGCACCACATAAAATTACCCAGGATGAAATGAACGATCTTGTTCGCGATTTGGATCTGTCGAAAAGCAAAGCGGAGATACTGCCTCAAGACTTCGACAGTGGAATCTTCTGGAACAGAATGTCCGAGTGACTTCATTTCGCACTCGCCATCAGCTCTTCGAATCTTTCTTTAAGAAAGAAGAAAGCCTTGTATTCTGCTGCGATATTGATGGTCTACTACAAGCTCTCGGTATTGGACATGATCCCCACGAATGGCGGCTGTTTATATACGCTTCAAAACTGAGCCTAAAGGCGGTTTTGTTGAATAATGGGAACCAGCTTCCATCCATACCTATTGCACATGCGGTCTACATGAAGGAGACTTACGGCAATCTAAAGCAGCTACTGGAGACGATTAACTACAGCAAGTATGGCTGGCAGATATGTTCTGACCTGAAGGTAGTATCTCTGTTGATGGGTTGCAGCAGGGATATACAAAGTACTGCTGTTTTCTTTGTCTGTGGACAGCAGAGCAATCGATTTGCACTACATCAAGAAAGACTGGCCTCCGAGAACATTTTTTAAGCCTGGAGAAACGAATGTACAGCACCCACCATTGGCACAGCCACACAAAATCATCATTCCTCCTTTACACATCAAGCTCGGTCTTGTCAAAAACTTGGTAAAAGCCATGGATAAGAATGGACCAGCATTCAAGTACCTGCATGAAAAATTCCCTCGACTCAGTGAAGCCAAAATTAAAGAGGCATCTTTGTGGGGCCTGAAATTAGACAGCTCTTCCGAGACCCCAAGTTTGAGGAACTTCTTCAAGGTAAAGAAAAACAGGTTTGGGATGCATTCTATCAAGTGGCAGCAAACTTCCTGGGGAATGACAGGGCAGAAAATTACAAGTGTCTGGTTGAGGATATGTTGGCTTTGTTTCATGAATTCGGCTGCAATATGTCCTTAAAGATCCACTTTCTTGATTCCCACTTAGATTTCTTTCCTGATAACTGCGGGCAGGTCAGCGATGAGCACGGCGAACGCTTTCATCAGGACATTGCCACCATGGAGCAACGGTACCAAGGCAAATGGTCTACGTCAATGCTAGCTGACTATTGTTGGACAATCAGTAGAGATGCTCCACAAGTCCACTACAAACGGCAGGCCAAAAGAAGTCGAAAGCCAGAAGCAGACTAATGTTTTCTTACCATGTATTATAATATTGACATAAGTACACTTTTTCTGAAATATGCGTACATTTTACAGAAAACCCGTAGCCAATTCAGCTTTTTCTTAGTCATTTTCGTGTTCAGCACATTGAATTCATTAAGAAATGACTATTTTCAGCTTGGAAGCATGAACTTTTCGAAAATTTGTTGCCCAGTGTAATGTATTCACCAACATTGTAGATGCACAGAATGTTAGAGTGATGGACTGTGTAACTTCTGATCACAGGGCGTTGTTATTTGTGCTGCCATGTTTGAATATACATGTTTTAAAAAAATTTACATACTCAAGGCATTTTGATGATGAGGAGATTTTTCGTTTCATAGATATAATGGGCGGAGTATCATGGGATTTGTTATTTGAATATAAAGATGTAGATCAAGCGTTTGATTTCTTCTTTCAAATTTTTATGGAATGTGTCAATATGTGTTTTCCTTTGGTCAAAACTAAACTAAATAGAAATTATGGTAAATGTAAGTGGGTTACAAGCGAGGTGCGACATTCAAATGATAGACTTAGGGATTTATATAGTTTCCAGAAGAAATTTCCTGTCCTGAAGGACACATATTTGTTGGAAAAAAGTAAACATAAATTATTACTTAAGAGAACTAAACGTGACTATTACGTAACTAAAATCTTCAATTGTTCTAATTCTACCAAAGCTGCTTGGTCTGTTATTAATGAATTATCGGGTACTGTTGAGGGATATCATAATATTACTTTGGAATGCGATGGTGAATTGATTGATGATCCGTATAAGATAGCTAATTCTTTAACGAGTTCAGTTCGTGTCATAGTTTCTCAAATTCATGCATGCAGTCTTGCTGATATTCCTTACAATAGTGTTTCTAATAGCATATTTTTAGTACCGTACAATGAATATGAAGTTGAGGAATTGTTTAAAAAACTGAAAAATAAAGCTTCCTCTGGACCCGATGAGGTGCCATGTAATTTATTAAAACGAGTATCTACTTGTTTGATAACCCCATTAACTTTTCTAATCAATGTATCTTTTGAATGTGGTGTGTTTCCCCAGAAACTAAAAGAATCTTATGTTATTCCGCTGCATAAGAAGGGTTCTAAGTTTGATATTAATAACTATCGGCCCCTTACGATTTCTTCAAGTTTTTCAAAAATCTTTGAATATGCGATGTTGCAGAGATTGATTTCCCACATCGATAAGTACAATATTTTAACAGAACATCAACATGGCTATCGGGTTAATCACTCCACAATGACGGCTATTCATGCTTTTTATAGTCATGTTATTAACGGCTTGGATACTGGTGAGTTTCCAATAGGGTCTTTTGTGATTTGAGCCGTGCGTTTGATTGTGTTAATCATGATTTATTAATTAATAAATTGCAGTTGTGTGGCATTCGTGGCGTTGTTGCGGGATGGTTTAAATCGTATTTAGTGGGTAGGAGTCAGTTTGTTAGAATTCAGTATCAGTCGGAGTTAAATATCACTCAAATCAAATCTTCTAACTTGCAAGTTGAACATGGAGTTCCTCAGGGTAGTGTATTAGGACCTTTTTTATTTTTAATTTATATGAATGATATTTCAGACTTTCTATCGAATTATGACGTCAGTATGTATGCGGATGATACTAGTGCAGTAGTTTCATGTGATAATATATTAAATAGTGAAAATAAAGTAAATTCATTGTTGTGTGACATGAACAATTGGTTTTCTCGGAACGGGTTGCTTTTGAATGCTGACAAAACAAAATATCTTTTTTCACAATGCTCGTAACAAAACGCAGTTTAGTACTCATGTGTTTTCAAATAATGTTGAAATAAATCGTGACTCTGAAATTAAGTTTCTAGGATTATATATTGACGATGAACTTACATGGCGTACACACTGCTTTAAACTCATTAGTAATTTGAATTCGACGTGTTATCTGCTGCGTAACCTGAGAAATTTTATTGAGGTGAACAGTTTACTGTGTTATTATTATGCTAATGTTCATAGTAGACTGGTTTATGGTATAACAATCTGGGGTACATCACGCGCTTGTAATGAATTTTTTTGGCACAAAAGAGAATTATTAGGTGTATGGCTGGTATAAGCAATATGCAATCATGCAGGCCGTATTTTAAGCAATGGAAAATTCTTCCATTGCGTTCAATATATATATACGAGCTATTAGTATACATATACAAGAATAAAAATCACTTTATTTGTAATAATGAGATTCATCAATATAATACCAGATCTAAGTTTAACTTCCATATACCTTCACATTCATTAGCATTGAGCGGTAATTCACCCCGCATATTTGGGTTACGTCTTTTTAATGCGTTACCATATAACCTTAAATCAATTCCAAAGGAAACACGTTTTAAGTCTGAAATTAAGTCTTTTCTCATACGAAATTGCATTTATTCAACTGAAGAGTATTTTGACGGTATTGCACGAATGGCAGCGACTAGTGACGGCTAAAGAATGTAATTTTGTTTTGTTGTAACTTTATTGTTCTTTGTTTTATTTGTGTATATGTGTATTGTATGTATGACGTTTCATATACACCTTTTTGTGTGTCGAATGAATAAAGCTTATTATTATTATTATTATTATTATTATTATTATTATTATTATTATTATTAACTAATAATTTTTATTATTAAGATATTTCAAATTTAAAGGCCACAACCGAATAAGCTAGTGAACTCGGCCCTTGTATAGAGAAGTTCATTTTGTAACCTCAACAAGGGTTCCGGAGAGGAAGTCTTAAGGAGAGAGACGACAAGAGTCTTTTTGGGGTGCCTAATTAAAATCACTCCTAATTTTGAGACAAGTTATAGCTACTAGAATTCGTATACATTTAAAATTAAATGTATTAATGTTTATTTGTTGAAATAGTAATTATACTCCAAATGGTACTATCGTCTAACACTCCTGCTACTAAATACGAGTCCATTATGAGTCAGTTACGCCAGTACATGAGGCATCGACATCTTCCCTTGAACCTACAGCATAGATTGGTTCAGCACTATACCCACAAATTTAGAAAGACATACTTCAGAGAATCTGCCATAATGCCTATATTATCTGGTAAATATATTTTATATTTACATTATTCGTTTAACTTTAGTGATCTAGATAATATAATTCCTTAATTCGGTGTTCGCAATACCTTTGTATAAGATGATGGGAATGTTTTGTATCCACTATCTCATTTAAATGTGCATTAAGTTACCAAAGTTTTATCAGAGACTATATGGATGAACCCTGGATATAAGCAGGTAAGTCATTTTGGTGATTTTTCAGGAAAAATGAAAGTACCTGACAGCAAGTATGATAAACATGCGTATAATATAAAATAAACCACCTTAGAATTATTATTTAAACAGAGTAATTTTTTGTAATATAGCCTTATTTGTGATAAAATAATGACTTGTCAAAATGACTTATATGCTTATATGCGGGGATCATCCATATAATATAGACGTTAGCTTATACTTAAGATATTAACTTTAAATAAAAGTGTGCAAAATGTATTAAAGACAATCTAGCCGGATAAGCATAGTGATGTGTCTCTCAAGAAGGATTTTTAAGAAAAAGTTATGCATTGGTATCGATAACTCATAATAATAATATAATATTATATACCTCTAGCACCTTCCTGATATCTCACTGCTCTCGAAATAATTGGACAAATGTGCTCCAAGCAGATCTTTCTTTAAATTTTTGCTTCTCGAAATCTATTCTATTTAGAGAAACATGGTCACCGCAATCAGTACATTTGCATATTGAATCATGGTATATTATATATTTCTTCAAATTTTCACTCATGATGTCCAACAAAAAAAAATATTTTGACATTATGTGCCTTATGATCAATCACCAGAAAATCAAAATATTGCTAATTATATCTACTATAACCACTCTAATTGTAAGTTTGATTAAAAATTAATAGGTGCAACGTACAAATAAAAGCCAATTATTACCTATAATTGTAATAATTATCCCTCCTACTATAACATCGTAAGATGTTGATGAATGAGTCAGCTCTTCTGATTGGTGATTTGAATTTACCAGAATTTGCAACACATCCTGCTGTCCTGCTCCAAATGTTTCATTTTTAACTGCTTATTAGATTCATTAAATCATACACAAGGAAATTCAGTATGGAATTGCAATAATTGGCTCCTGGACTTAGTCTCTTCGCACTTCTCTCATCTGTTCCTTTGGTTTCCCCTGATAACTTACCATTTATTCCTCTAGATCCTTATCATCCCGCGTTATCTATATCGTTTACATTTCCTTTATCAGTAGGTAATAAATCTGCGTTTTCCATCAATGATAATAAGTGATATTTCGTCTAAACAATTTAGTTAATTGTATTCTGATCTTTTTAATACTGATTGGTCATTGCTTGAGAAACAAAATGACTTCAATTCTACTCTTGATGAATATATTTTTGCGTATTTTTACCAAGGTCTTGATACCTCTATATCAAAATATACATGTTCTGGATCTTATTATCCTGTATGGTTACCTAAAGCCATAATTTCAAACCTAAGACTAAAGAATTATTATTGACAGAAATGGAGAGCTATTAAGAACTCATACTTCCACCAACAATTCAGCTTACCTCACGAAAGTTAAAACTTCACTCAGAGCTAATCCGAAAGAGATCTTTCAGTTAATTCACTCCATGAATGGCACCACACACATACCTAAAGTTTTATTTGATGATGTATGCGCGTGTTGATACACCTTAGGAGATAGTTGGTACCTTCGCTTCCAAATTTCCCTCAATACACAGAGGCACTAATGATTTGTCACCTAAAACCATTCATTCATTCCAACTGTACTCCTTTCACATGGTTACCTACTACTGAAAAAGAATTAATTAGTATTATGTAAAAGCTTCCACAGAAGAATATCGCTGGGAATGATCCTAGTTTTCTTCTATATGATGCTCGTTATGTGCTTGCGAAATCTTTGACCTATATTATTAATTTGGCAATTGGTACTTGTACCTTTCCTACGCGATGGAAACGTATTACAGTCAATCCTGTTTTTGTGAAAGATGAAAAAACTCGTAGACCAATTTCTATTTTGTCGAATTTTTCCAAGGTATTTGAACATGTTATTTGTTCTTGTCTGCGTTACAATACACTTCCATATATTTCATATGGTTTCATTAAAGTTGGTCAACAGTCACTAACCTTGTCTGTGTATGCCAATATCTAAGTGAACAACTTGATCTTCAAGGTCAGGTTGCCGTCATCTATACTCACATTAGCAGAGTCTTTGATGTAATTGATAACGGAATTTTGCTTGATAAGCTGTCATTCTTTAGATTAAACTCTACTCTTTGGCAACTGTTATATTCTTATTTATCTAGCAGAATCCACCACGTTTTTTACAATGGTTATAAATCACTTGAGTTCATTCCCACTTCCGGAGAACCACAGGGATCGCATTTGGGTTCCCTTTTATTTACACTGTTCATAAACGATTTATTGATGTCTCTGTCCTGAATAAATCTTTTGTTATTTATGTTGTTTTACACTGCTAACTATTTCGAACTAAATTTTAGAATAAAATCTCATTTAACTTAAATTAGTCTTAATTATCATTATCTTTGCATTATGTAATTTTAATAGCAGCTTTATTGAACATTGTAGAAGAGAGGAGGTAGGAAGCTTGAAAAAGACAATAAATTGCCGAAACGTAGTTTCTATATATATTTTGTTTCAATTAAGCCATAATTCCACAAAAGGTCATCGCTAAATATGAAAAAAAAATGGCGATTACATAAAGATTCAAGAAATGGTCTAAACAATTACAAAAAAAAATAATATTGCAAAAACAGATTTTGCAGACTAAAGTGACAGACTATGGACAATTAAATACGTTAGAACTTTTATTTAAAAAGCACAAAAAAAGCGGTTATTTGACGTATTATGTAAAAGTATGGAGACTTAAAACTTACCATATCATTCGTCGAATAACAATGACGTGTCTTTAGAAAGTGATAATTCTGTTTTTCTAAATAGAATACTTTTCTAGAAACAATAATTTAGGAAAGGGTCTGCTTGGGGCACATTTCTCTAATTATTTCAGCAGTAGTGGGAAGTCAGAGGGTAAAATACCCTTGTACCATATTCAACTTTTAAAACCTTCAACTTTTTAAAAAAAAAATCCCTTCTGGAGACCGCTTCAGCGTGCTTATACGGCTAGATCTTTCTGTTGATCAGAAATAACGCTAATTGTGAGTTTAACAAACGAGATACCTAATTGTGCTATTCTACACGAACACTTACCATCCATAAGTGCCAAAATTAAGAGTCTGAATCTTTCAGATCGTTTGCAAGTGGAAATAAATGTACATTGCTACACGAAACTAGTGGAAAGCGTATCGATCTTGCAGCAGTTACCTGATCACATAGTCGCCCAGATCGTAGCCAACCTAAAAGCCGAGATCTACCTACCCAACGACATCATCATAAAGGCAGGAACATTCGGCGATTGCATGTACTTCATATCGAGCGGAACTGTAGTCGTGTCGACGGCGAATGGTCACGAAGTGTGTCACCTACAAGACGGCGCATATTTCGGCGAAGTGGCCCTCATCAGGAAGGACAACAAGAGGATCGCCAACGTGGTGGCGATAGAGTTTTCCGAGGTCTACAAGCTGGAGAGCAGGGTGTTTAAAACGTGTTTGGCGGAGCAACCCGAAACCTACAAGAAATTAGAGAAGATATCGCAGGATCGCTACAACCGCACCAATTTCCTGGAGGAGTTGCACAAGAAACACATTTTGGAGAGGACCATGGCCAGAAAACGAGACTTGGATTAATATTTGCGTTGTGTTGGTGTTATTTATCTTTTGCTCAACATATTTGAAGTTATATTTAATTAAACTCTTATTCGCTTTCTACAGATCCTGCAAAGTTAACTTTAGATACACTTCATTTCTAAGGATTGTGTATTCCTATTATACCCAAGAGTGCAATTAATTTATTTAATTTAACAATTTGTGTGTAACATTTGCATATAATATGTTTCAATAAAGTTTTTCCAATTTAATAGTACTACATATTTTTACAGTTCTTTGAAAAGAAACACAATAATTTGGAATTCTTCACGAAAAAAAAAAAATGTTAAAGCAACAAAATATATATTTGCCATAAGTATTTATATAAGGCAAATAATAATTCATTAGCTTAACACATTTGACCACACAATGATATTTTGTCAACAAAAATTAATTGAATCTCAACTATTTATTAAATATCAATCACTCCAGTTTCTTGGTTTGTTCATTTTAACCAAAGTGAACTAGTTGCAGATTCTGCCAAGACGAAGAAGAAAAATTGTCATACAATGTAAAAAAAATAGAAAGAGGTTAAGGTTAAAGCAAGTGTTGTAAGTTATGTTATGTTGTTTAATAAGAAAAGGAATTAAATTATGAACATGATTATTTGAGCAAAAAAAAAGGACGGGAAGAGAAAAGGACAATTATAAGGATTATAGCTGTCAAGGATGTCAATAGATAATCAGTTCACTCCGCCAAGGACGGTCCCAAGCCCGGCTGCAAAAAGAGGAGGGTGGTTATTTCGCCGCGGTAACCAGAACTGGGAAGCCAGCGAAACTAGGCAAGAAACCGCATGAAAGTACGACCAAATTTATTCGCTCACGCTACCGCATCCGGGGCAGCCGATGCACCAGCTTTGGGGAACCAGAGCGCTGGTGAGAAATTGGCTACTGGCCGAAGAGTCAAATTTGGAACACCGAAATTAGAAATCCGTATCGCTGCGTGGAATGTACGAACTGGACATCATGTCGGACAAAAAGAACTCATCGCCATGGAATTATCTAAATGTAAAATTTCGATCGCCGCATTATCCGAACTACGTCTTACTGGATCGGGAGCAATGGTCATTCACCCACCCGCCATCGACGAAACGATGACGCTATTCTACTCCGGTGGCAAAAAACGAGAAGCTGGTGTTGGATTTATGGTGGACGCTCAGGCTGCCAGTAGTATAATCGCTTTCCAACCAATATCGGATCGGCTGGCAGTCCTCACAGTCAACGGCACGATCAAGACCAACATCATATCCATCTACGCTCCAACCGAGACCAGCGCAGACCCGGCCAAGGATGATTTCTACAACCAGCTTCAACATGCGCTGGACTCGATCAAACAGACCGAGGTGATTATCTTGGCAGGAGACTTTAATGCCCATATTGGAACGGATATATCTGGCTGGGAAGAAACGATGGGAAAATTCGGCCATGGGGAAATCAACGACAATGGACTGCGTCTCTTGTCTTTTGCAGCATTCAACAACTTGATCGTCGGGAACAGTCATTTCCAACATCCCCTGAAACATCAACTCACCTGGCGAAATCCATCGGGCAAAGACTCGGCAGTTTTGGATTACATTGTAATTAATTCCCGGTTTCGTTCATCGCTGAGAGACGTCCGTGCCATGAGGGGACTCGAGTGTGGATCTGATCATTACCTCGTCCGGGCCAAGATTCAGCTTAAGCTCCAACGGGCGAAGAAAACGCCACCGCCACCAGCCAGATTGGATTGGAGTCATCTGATGACCCGAAAACGGGAGTTCCAGATCGCCTTATCAAACCGTTTCGCAACTCTGGCCGAATCTGAGGATGTCGATGCAGAAGAAAAGCAGATTTCAGGTGCTATCTTGGAATGCGCCAAACCTCTGTCTCCTCCCGTCCGCCGAAGAACACAGCCATGGATATCGGACGAGTGCCTAGATCTGGTGGACAAACGGAAGAAGGCAAAACTGGTTGACCACGACCTTTACCGGCAGCTCAGTCGTGAAGTCCGCCGAAAGATGAAAGCGGAAAGGGGAGGCATACTGGGATCTGGTGGCATCTGAGCTTGAAGAAGCAGCATCCAAGAACAAATACCGCACCCTATACCGTACCCTCAGAGGACTGAGCGGAAAGACCAAGTCGACCAATGACAACATCAAGAAAACGGATGGAAACTTTGTGCGATCACCTTCCGAACGCCTGGAACGGTGGAGAGGATTTTTTGAAGAACTGCTTAATCACGATCCGCCTCAGGGACCGCCGCGCCGGCAGCTCCATTGCCCGTCGATCCTCCTGAAATTCCGATGGCCGATCACGAGCCCACGCCTGTGGAAGTGAAGGCAGCCATACGATCGCTGAAGAACGGCAAAGCACCGGGAGCGGATCAGGTTACTGCAGAAGCGATTAAAGCTGGAGGAAATACCTTGCTACATCGCCTTCACTCACTCCTCCGAACTATCTGGCGTACAGAACAAGTTCCAATCGCATGGAAGAAAGCCATTATCGTGCCCATCCATAAGAAAGGCGACAATCGGGAATGCAAGAACTATCACGGCATCAGTCTTCTCTCCATCGTTGGCAAAGTCTTCATGAAGATCATTCAGTCGAGGCTACAAAAACATCGAGAACAGACCAGCCGAGAGGAGCAGGCCGGATTCAGACCAGGGCGAGGATGCTGCGATCAAATATTTGCTCTTCGACAACTAATGGAGGACCGAATCCGGTATGGGCGGCGAACAGTTATTGTATTCATCGATTTCAAATCTGCGTTCGACTGTGTACACTGGCCTGCATTATGGAGAACATTGGAGATTGAACACGTGCCCCAAAAAGTCGTCACACTCCTTCGAAGAGCATACAACGGTTCAACCAGCCAGGTGCGAATCCGGAGCGATCTATCTGAGGAGTTTACTATCCAGACTGGGGTCCGACAAGGCGACGTGGCCTCTCCACTACTTTTCAACATCGTAGTCGACGCCATTATGAGAAAAACATTCGAGGACAGACGTGGAGTACAGTTCGACACCGACCTGATGTTCGCCGACGATAGCGCCTTTTTCACAGACAACGACGTCGACGCAACGGACACTCTTTATGATATTGCTCGCATCGCTCAATCGTACGGTTTGAAAATCAACGTGGACAAGACCAAGGTGCAGACAACGGATGGATCGCAGGCCACCGTTCACCTCGACGGTGTACAGATCGAACAAGTGCAGGAGTTCAAATACCTTGGGTCACTGGTTCAGGAGAAGAAAGTGGCTTCTACAGCAGAGATCCACAGCAGGATTGGACAGACAGCTGTGGCGTTTGCCTCTCTCAAATGGTGCCTGTGGAAGAAGATTAACATCTCCATGAAGACCAAAATTCGCCTCTTTCGGACGCTGATTTTACCAATTCTCCTCTATGGATCAGAAACATGGACCCTGCTTAAACTGGATTTGGACAAACTCGAGGTATTCCAAATGGGATGTCTGCGACAGATCCTGGGAATTTCATTGCGCGATCGCATTACTAACGAAACCATTCGGACAATCTGTCAACAACAACCAGCCATCGGTGAAGTGATCCAGCAACGACGATTGAGGTGGGTTTGGCCACGTCTGCAGAATGGGCGCAAACCGAATACCACAAAGACTTCTCTGGAAACAGCGACCCGTCCAGTGGAAAGTTCAACGCACCGCGCCAAAGAAAACGTGGACAAAACGAGTGGAAGACGACTTGAAGAACCGGCGTCTCGACCTCAATCAAACTAGGACCACCGCCATGGACCGGAAAGCGTGGAGAGCGATCATAGAACAAGTCCGAAATCCTGCGGCACCTACAGCAGCGTACTGGTTGCGTGGGCAACCTCCGCCAGTCGCCAGCTAAGGATCATAGATAGATAGATAGATAGATAGATAGGTAGAACACTAAAATTGCTTTATGTTACTTATTAATATTTGGAAAAGACATTTATGTGTTAACCATGCTACCAGTTGACTAAAGCAACAAAAAGAAAATATGCGGAAGTACTAGGTTGAGAAATTTAGAAAAGAGGTCACTAGCTGTATATACAGGGTGTTCTGAAACATCGTTTAAAGATTTTAAGGGTATGTAGTACGATCGAAAATAAGGTTAAAAGTCATAATAAACATATGTCCACAAATTAACTGTTTACGAGATAACAGCGACTTTATCGCAATTGCAGAATAAGTTTGCTTTAGCGGTTTTTATTAAGATGTTATTGCAATTTAACATAAAATAGATTATAACTAAAGAAGATGTTCAAAATGACGTCCTTCCATTTCGATACAGGATCTACATCTGCTTTCAAAGGAAGCGCGCACTCTTTCAAAAAACAAGGGTTTTTCTCGTATTATCTGGCAACAGTGTTCTATTCGTTGGCGCAACTCTGGAAGATCGTTTACCGGTGTTGTGTACACTAAACTTTTCAAATAACGCCAGATACTAAAGTCCAACGGGTTTAGATCGGGAGACCGTGGAGGCTAAGCAATGGGACCTGCTCGCTCTATCCATCTCCCAGGAAGTTCATTGTTAAGATGTTCCCTAACAGCACGCGTAAATTGCGGTGAAGCTCCATCTTGCATAAAGCAGAGGTTCAATCTTAAATTTATAGGTAAATCTTCCAAAAGTTCAGGTAAAGTATTCGAGGTATGCAGGACCTGTTAAGCGTTGTGGCAAAACTGCTTGTGTGCCTGGCTTTAACGGTAGCATGAAGATTCTCGTCATACCAAACGCAATTGTTGAAATTAAATATTCCATTTTTAAATAAAAGACAGCTTCATCAGTGAAAAGGATGTTCAGCGAAATCTGGCCGAACAGCAACTGTTCGGAAAAAACCACTCACAGAAAGCCCTTCTTGCTTGATAATCCGGAGCAGTAAGGGCTTCTACTCGTTGGATATGGTAGGGGTGTAGGAGTTGCTCATGAAGAGTTCTACAAACAAGATTGCTGCTTACACCCACTTTAGTTGAAATTCTTCTAACACTAGTTTCGGGATTTTCATCAATAATATTAAAAATTCGATCTTCTATCTGTTGAGTATATGCTATTCTCTGCCGTCCAGTATCAGAAGACCGCTTCTCAAACGAAGCAGTTTCTCTTAGTCGTTGAAACACCGTCTGAAACATCACATGCGAAGGCAGTTGGCGATCAGGAAACGTTACAGCATAGAAGCGGCGTGCTTGTAAAGAATTCCCATATCGTTCATTTCAGCATTAGAATACGCAACCATTGTAATTGCTACAAATTGTACAAAACGGCAAATTAAACTGTCATAAAAAAATAGCTGATAAGCAACTGTTTACTGGGATATGTTATACTACTAGGAACACTCGCTGTTATCTCGTAAACGGTTGATTTGTGAACATATATTTATTATGACTTTTAACCTTATTTTCGATCGTATTACATGCCCTTAAAATCTTTAAACGATGTTTCAAAACACCCTGTATACATAAGGTTATCATAAAGTAGAAGCTCAAAACAGGTTATACAGGGATAAACAAAAATACAAAGATTTTACAAAATTTAAAAGTTATTATATTTAAAGGAACTTGGTTTGTTTAAAAAGAATTGATTAAATTATTGTAAATTTTGTTAAGATTGGTTATGTCAGTTTTTTTATTCATGCTATTACTGATTTTTTGAATATGAAACATTTCTAAAAAAAAAAGGCGTTTATTCCAATTAGGTTCAATATCCAAAACTGTGGAGTTATCATAATCTGGAATATGCTTATTGTTAGTAGAATTACAATGCTGGGTGAGAGCTGAAGAATCTGTCTATCTATCTATGATCACTTTTTGATTGTATTATTATGAATTTTGTGGAACGGTTTTTTGTTCTAGGTATATAACAATTATTAATTATTAGGGTAGTTGTTAAATGTTAGCCTATTTTTAAATGATTGTAAGTTCATTTTACGAAATTATGTATCTGAAAGTGACAAAATTCGATGTTTTTTGGTTACTTAGGATGTTAATATTCTAATGAAAGAATATTAGAATAATATAGGTTTGAAATAAAAAAACCAAGGCGTCAGGAAAAGTATTGTATTATTTTTTATATTTCAAATGTTGTATGTAAGGAGATATAAGTATTTATTTAGTTAATATTAAGTACCATTCCATCCATATTCTGACTTTCATCGAAATCAATTATTTTGTTCTTATGTGTTTTGTGGCATCTGATGAAAACGACATTGTCAAAATATGTTAGATCTGTCAATTATTCTACGCAGTCAGTAGCACAAATCACACGTCATTAGTTTTGTGAGAATTGCTTACGTACAGCATGCGCAAGAAGCTAAAGAATGCGACTCATGTTTGTACACTGGAGAACACCTCAGACTACTTCCTGAAGACAAGAGACAATAAAAAGAAGACCGCTTTCAGAAATTTTATATTGAAATTGACACTGATATCAGAGAAGAATGTTAGAGCTAGAATATTCTTTAGAAGTAATGCTGCCATATATTTTGAGAGGAAAAGACACATCGATTCAGACTATTTGTACATAATACATCCGTTCAGCATTTTCAGGTGAGATATTCTTTGGAAGGTATCCAAAACAAACGTTATATAATAGGAAACTGTTGTCGCTGATTTTAGGTTAATTTGGGAAGCTGTCATGATACCCATCTTTATAGTGTCTCTGACCTTACTGCCACTTAATGTCGCCCGTAATGTAGAAGACACGAAGAATAAAGTTTCAAGAGCGACGAGTACGCACCTGCTTTTAATATTCTGTGACCTGTTTTGTTTGGTTGATATAATGCTCCACTGCATCACTGGCCACGTGAACACGACAAATAAAGAGATCTACTTACAGCCTAGGAAAATATTCTGGTATTATATCGCATTTATATCAATAAGGAAGCATCTTTTGTTGACTATACACGGTGGCCTAAAAAAGAGCGGATAAGCGCCAAATAGAGCGATTCTTTGTTCAATTCTCAGGCGATAATCTTAATTCAAGAAAGTTGTACGGTCCTTTCTTAAGTCACACGAGACCATCAAAACTTAGGTAGGTAATTAAAAATTTAGCAAAATTCGTTATTTAAATTTAATTTACCTATGTAAAATCATTGTGGTGAAATTTAGAAATGGAATTATCTAAAATGTATTGACATAACTAATCGATTAATACCAATACTTTGCATTTTTAACATTTCTTCATTCGCATTTTTTAAATTAAAGTACATATGGCAACGTGGTACAGTAAGGTTGCTTGTTTGAAAGTAAAAACTAGTTGTCAATTTTTGACATTTTTTATATGACATTTGGTTGTTGAAATAAGATAACAAATGTATTGTGCTGTTCTTAATACTGAGTAATGTTTACCTTTTGGATGCTGACCTGTATATGGTATTCGGATTTTGCAACGGAAATGCAAACTTGGCAAAAGAAGGATATGAAATACGGTCCCCACAACGGCAACACTCATCCACCAACACGTCCGTAGATTGGATCAGCGACTTCGAGAATCTGGCACGTTTATACCCAATTATCATAACAGCGGTAGACCTAGAGAGCGTCGTACAGTTCAATTAGAAGGACAAATAATGGATGCTGTTTATGAAGATCCGACGTCCAGCGCAAGACAAATACACTGTTGAAAATTTTAACACTTTTTTGACTAATTTAATAGTCAGGAGAGGTCCACACTCTTTTCGTGTTATTTTGTCGAGAACTATAGAAGTTTAAATTTGACGAGCAAAGATAGTCAAGTATTGTCTATTGCTAAGGGGTTATTTTGTCCAACTGACACGTGGAATTATAAAATACTTCTAGTCACATTTTATTTGATCTAGACTAGACAAATTTACTAGCTGTTTAACTAAATTAATGCGATCTATTGGGTGTTTTAACATTTTCTAAACACAACGTCTTTTTAATATGCAACTCCTATTTCTTAGTGCTACAATATTCTCTCTTTAAGACGTTTTCTCAATTATAAATATGCAAAACTACTAATTAACAAGTTTTGGTTTCAACTAAACGTACCAATTTTAAAATGATTTTTTGAGGACCATTATAAAATTAAGTGAATGTTTATGCTATTTGATTCAAGTCTAAACTAATTGCGTAAATAGATGTTCCCAATACATCTTTAAGATGTTGAAATTTTTTATGCCCACTGGAATTAACGTTTAATAACACGAGGTTACACTTTGCAAGTCAGTCACATTTGGTGGTTTGTTTGGATATGTTAATACGGAGAATCAAACACGAAAACAGATACACGTGCAATGCAGGTGGTGCGTATAATGCAATACTGTATTAGAATAGGTGGGGTTTCTATATTTCTATCCGAGGGAAAAATTCTGATTGGTTGACGCTTCTGAATGTCTAGAAAAATAGTCAATCCTCATATCTGAACAAAGAATTCACACGAAATTCTAGTAATTTCTGTTGTATTAAATACGCGTAGTCAACTCGTCTGGCAAAGTTTGGAAAGATCAACACTAAAATATTTGCCTAGCGCAAAATTAACGCCAACGCCGTAATATTTTCAACAGTGTAACCCGGGAACTGAATATTCCTACAAAGCAACAGTGCAAGAAAAGTGCAACCTTTGTATGTGAACGATAATGTGCACAGGAGAATGTTTTATAATAGTATTTTAGAAAGGATTCAAGAAAAGCCGAACTTTTTATTGCATATTCTTTGGAGCGATGATTGCTTGTTTACGAGAGATAGAGTTTTTAATAGCCATAAATTTCATTTATGAAAATCCTAAGGCAGTTAGGGAAAGTGGACATCAGAGAAGACTTTCCGTAAACGTCCGGCTTTGGATTTTAAACCTCCGAGTTGTTGGACCAATATTTCTTCCGCATCGTCTAAATAGAATTGAGTACGTTATCGTTTTAGAAGAAGTACTGGATAATATTCCATTGAATCTCAGACACAACATTTTAGACACGGTACACTTGCTCACAATGCCAGAATTTCGAGGGAATGGTTAAAGAACACTTTCCGAATCGGTGACTAGGGCGTAATAGCAAACCAACAGCATGGCCAGAAAGATCTCCCGATATTAATCCTCTGAACTTTTTCGTTTGCGGTTTTTCAAAGGAAAAGGTTTTTGCAACGCTTCTAGCTAATGAAAAGGATGTAATTAATAAAATTACGGCAGCAGTACGACTAATCACTCCCGATATGTTGGAGCGCGTTTTGCATTCGCGTCCTCGAAGACTACAACTTTTGTCTGGAAACTGATTGGCTACCAATTTCAATAGTTGTTACAATTTTGTTTTCAGATTAACTTTAAATTTGAATAAAACTTTTATTTATTTTAACATAAAATTTTTGCTAATTTGCGTATTTACCTAATTCATAAAAAATAACTAAATGATTGTTACCACAGTCCTTATCTGATTAGGTGTTGCCAAATTTACACTTTTTTTTGAGCTGCTCGTGTGACTTAAAGAACACTGTACAACTTTTCTCAATTAAGATTATTGGCACAGAATTAAACACAAATTTTGCCCACGTGGCGTTTGTCCGCATTTTTTTGGCCACTGTGTATAAGGTGTTCAGCGAGGAATAATATAGGGTGATATCTCTACAACGAATAAAAATTGAAGAGATTCATAAGAATTCCCAAAATTTTACAATAAATTACTGGTAAGGTAGTTGCTCTTAAGATGAAATCTACTTGTTTCCACGGCCTGTGGGTTGGCAAATCTCGAGTCGCTCGAGGTGATCCGTGTGAACTTGTGGCACATCGAACTCCGACAGATTTTGCCGTTCCCACGGCGCGTGGCTTGGTAAATCTCAAATCAAATCACCAGAGGTTTCCTATCAGTTTTACGACGTACGGTAAATTCCAGCCAATAACTTTCATTGCTGTCATTGTAGATGCTCGGCGCGTACGTAATTTTCTTTTTTTATATCTTGATTACAAGTATAGTTGGTAATTGTAGATAAAGTTCTAAATTTGCTAGAAACTAGTATGAATCTTATCATATCATGCCAAGTATAAAAAAGGAAATATAAATCTAAGTAAAAATCTATACCAATCGTGTGGATGCGACCGTCCACATGATTCGGGGTTTGCCGACCTCCGAGCACAAATAGGAAAACGCCGAAAAGCGGCTTTTGGTATTTCTTAGCCGTTGAACTGCATTTAATATTACCCATGTACTTGGTAACTTACGATTTGGAAATCGTTCAGCATACAATATTCGCGTTGTTTGGCGATTATAGCGACTTTCTCCATAAAAAAGTATTATATCGTTAAAGGTAAATGCCAGTTATTGATAATTTCTATTTTTCACCGGTACCTTTTTATTGAATATACTTGGACACCTTACCAGAAAACACTTCATTCATTTTTTCATTTATTCATTCAAGTTAGGGTGGGCACTTGATGTCCGAGCACTTGAGCAAGGTGCTCATTGTACCACCCCTATTAATTCTCTTATTTCCACTCGAGCAGCTTGGTGTTCTCTATAAAGCCCAGTATCTTGCCCAGTGGAAACTTGAGGACCTTCGAGGACTTCAATAGATCTCTCCTGAAGTACTTCTGCCTAAGTACCTCACATGTGCAGATTACATGTAAACTCGTTTCCTCCTGTAGTTCGCATCTTCTACACCACGGTTCGCTTACTCGGCCTGTATTGTATAGATGCTTTTTCAGGGGACAGTGTCCAGTTACCAACCCAGTAATGGTCCTAACTTCTTTCTTACTGCGCCTGAGTAGGTTATCAGAGAAACTGCCATCCCCATCCCCTATCAGCGTTTTGGTATGGAGTTCATCTTCAGTCGACCTCCATTTCTTTGTACTTTCTTTATCTAACCAAGTCCAGATCTCCCTTCTTGCGGAATCCTCAGTGATCCCACATACGGGCTCTGGACCCATGAAGTGTCTCTTAGAGCCCTCTTTGGCCAGTTCATCGGCTATTACGTTGCCCTTTATATGCTCATGTCCGGGCACCCAAATCAGAGACACCGTGTTGTATGTTTCCCCAGGCTTATGAATATCCTTTGATTAGGACTGGGCGCACAAATACCGGCTCCTGTCCCCTGGCTGGATTTGAATCCATCCATGTACCAGTTTTCTTAGCAGTGATCTCAGCTACTCGTGCCTGCTCTCTGTCCTTCCAGCTATGGAGATTTTCACCTTTTGAGGGATGAAGTCCAAAGAGTATTGGAGGGATAGATTTTTTTTAGCTCAGGGCTGCATGGCCTGTAGTGCTTGATATATATTTTGTTTTGTATTTTGGTTATATTGCATTCACTTTTCATTTCATATTATTCTTGATATTACTTTTACTTTATTATTTTATCTTTGCATATTTTGATAGATATAACTTCACGTGTTGTTTCGCGCTTACATCTTCATTATCAATTAAATTCACCATTGTTTATATTTTGTCCTGTATTAGGTTGTGACCTATTGGGACAATAAGGTTATCTTATTATTATCACTAAAAGTATATCCTTTCTAACCTAAAAATCGTTTTAGCTCTTCAGGTAAAACCAAAGTAAACCTTTTCATTTTTCGCAATTTGGGATTCTAAGAAAACAGCAACTATTTAGTAGTTAGTTACAGCCAATGATATTACTAAACTGAGGGGTACATTCACACTATTTGCGTGCTCCGAAGATCCGAGAAATTTTTATTTGTCTACCAAAATCATGTTTCCGCAAACAACATAACTTTAGTCTTGCGTTCATGAACGCCTTTTTTTATTTACAATTTTTTTCTATTTTGCGCAGGCTTTACTTCAGACATGGTGGATTTCTTGTAGACTTCATAACGTCGACACCTTACCAAACGCTGAGATACTACAACATATTCACACCAAAACAACAAGTCTTCTCCCACTTGTTTAGTCTCCTGAAAGTGGCCCGCAGCAGAACGCTATTCATATATGCCAGAGGGCTACTTGTGGTAATAATTTTTTTTAAGCATATTTTATAATACCTAGTTAATAACAATGATAATTCTTTTTCGTTGCCTATAATATACACTCAGTGACATTAGAAGTATTACAACACCTAGAAGGCATAATTTGTTCAACTTAATTTTTTTTGGTAATGTAAAAAAATCAAGTTGAACAAATTATTCCGTCTGGGTGTAACACTTCTAATGTCACTGAGTTTATTTGTCAGTGCTTATTTTCTTTAGGCGAATGAAAGGGCTGTATTGACTTACAAATTTAAATCTTACGACCTGGATCCTATATTAAGTTAAAATTTGTTCTTTTTACGAAAAAAGAAATCAAACAAGGTCTAGATCCTCACAAAATTCTTTAATAATACACGACTGGTTTCGCTCTATCCGAGCATCCTCAGCCAGCTAAAGAAGTGTCATATAACAAGAGTGTGCAAAAATTATTGCCAAAATGATATTATATATGATTGATTTTTTTTTAATCAGGGAGTGAAGGAAAATGATAAAAGGATTTAAAAGAGATACTTACAATTTAAAAGCAGTTAAGAATGGTCAAAGTTTAAAATTAAAATAAAATTAGAAAATGCAAAGTAGATAGTCGAATCAATGTAATACTTGTAAACAACAGACATTAAATAAAGGATAAAACACATAATTCTAAACAAACACCACTTTAAAATTATGTAAAATAATTGTAAACACTTCGAATTTAGGATTTAAAATGATTCTGGAAAAATCGAGACTAAAATTTCAATAAATGTAGAACTTTCCAGAAAAATACAATAAACTTGTGCAATCTACTATGGAAAAATTAATTTAATTAAAGTTTAATTAAATTAAAGTAAAATAATATTGTGCTTAAGACGTAGTAGAATACTTGAAAACCATACTGAGAAAAAAAGTTTAATAATCATAAATAAAAATCCAATTATCGTAAGTAAAAAGTTCAGCTGGATAGGGAACAAAAGCACAGATTACCTAGCATTAGTAAAAAAAAAGATCCTAAACACTGATACTAACAACAAGCAATCTAAGTTACTTACGGTCTGCTTCATACCGGTAACTTATGAAGTTACTTATGATAATTAAACTGAAGTAGTTAAGCCAAAGAATATAAGTAGTTGCAGTAAGCAAAGATTTGCCCTTGTCAAGTACTAGGTGTATTATATAACAGCTATCACACCTTCATAATTAATACAAGCTATTTAGATTACTTGTGTAAAGTAATATCATTCATCAAAGAGTGCAACGCATAATGCACGTTCACTAAATACCTGATATATAGAAGGTAATGGTTTGCTATAAATATACAATATACTTACCTTAAATTTGTTGTTCAACTATAGGTAGTGCAAGAAACGAGGAAGTTTAGTGAATATTTGATATAAATGTAAATAAAAAGCAGTATTATTAATAATAGTTTTATTTTGTATAGGACAAACACAGTGACTACCTGATATGAATGAAAGATATTGGTTTCACTTTAACAACAAGTTTTTTTAAACAATTTATCACGTAATGACTCATAAAATATATTCCTTAATAATGAAAAAAATGAACAAAGCAATAATAAAAGATAAGGTAAATGAGGCTCCCTTGAAACGTTATTTAGTTATTGAAATTATTGAAATTTAAACAAAGAACAAAGAGAAATATGGTTTTAAAGTTACAACTAATAACAAACAAAGAAATAATATACCTAAGCGGTAAACTTGCGGTTTCTGTTGGTTCTTTGCACTGGGCGTTGTCTCGGCGAGTTGATCCTCTGCCGGCGTACGTGGCGGTTATGTCCGGTGATCGCCTCGAAAACAGCTGCTTCGTCGGAGAATCCCTAACTGTAGGTGGCACTTGGACTGTCACTCAAGTAGCGACGACATCCATACTTTAACTTCACCAGCAGATATCATCACAATGATGGGGAATTTAAATATCCCACCACGTGGTTTAAAACTACAACCTTGAAACATCCGATTGCTTATAGGGTCGGTGCTTCTTCTTTCGCTGGGATTCTTTATACGGATGAGGCCTTGAGTTAACCCACCCGGTATTTTTAATATATTTGCGTCCCAACTGGCCTACAATGACCGTACTCCTTGGCCACTCTTTTTCGACGACCTTTTCCAATGTCCGTAACACTTACTTGACGCTAGCCCGCGTTTGAGCGCGTAGCAGTCTCGGGGACTATTTTATTACTCCGCCGCATTAGCCAATCAGGAATAGTAAAACAATCACGGGGTGGCAGCAAAACTCAAATAATCATAGTTGTGGCAAGTTGTTACCTATTTAAGAAAATACACGAGTTTAATAGCGATCAGCATTGTTTTTACTTCTACTAACAATGTGCTGTAGTTAGATACAGTACCAGTAGTCATAAGTAATACGTTACTTACCACAAATTTGTAAGGTACGCTGTGTAATAGCCGTTAATAAAAGCACTATTTACAGTAAGAACTTGCATTCAGGAAACTGGATTTAGTTACAGGTATTAATTAACGTGAATGGTTCCAGGTACAACTTTATTGTAAATAATTTTTTATCAAGTAAACACTTTACTTAGCCCATTTTTCTCAGTGCATATATGCAAAAGGTCATCTATCGAGTAAAATTTGAAAAAGGGGGTAGACTCGAAAAATAATTGTGACCTTGTTTGATTTCTTTTTCCCTGTATTAATATTCACACAGTCAAATATGGATTTTATTTGTTTTATTTTTTTATTTTACATAGCCCTTAGTTTTGGTTTAATATAACAATTTTGTTTATAATTATAAAGTCCATACATGCTTGATTTTTACAATGAATTAAATTTTACATACAGCGTAATATAAAGTTCGGAATAAAATTCATAATTGCGTTATTTAATGTTTTCGTAAAAAAACGCTTTGACACATCGATTTTAGTTTGTTAAAAGCAAGCTTATGATGTAAAACTTTTAATCATGACATCACATATTTTTATCATCATCCTTTTTTTTAAATGACAACCCTTATTATTTTCTGCAATTTTTTTATAGACCTTCTTACCACTTCAACGATGATATAAAAAATTGGTATCTTAGATAACAATTTTTTGGAAAAAATAACACGTTACCTTTAAAAAATGAACATTAACGCTAATGGAAAAAAAAAAATATTAAAATTAAGAAACAAATAAAGGTTATCGCAACTGTTCGAATTGTTCTCCATCAACCATTTAATAACACCTGTTGATTAAGAAATGTGAACTTTTAATTAACTTGCCTGGATGTAGATTGTGTGTGCGTATGTTCTAATATTTGTTATGTTCTTATAGAATTGGCAGATTAATACCATACTATTCAAGCTCATATTATACATCTTGATGTCCGTACTCATGATCCATTGGGCAGCATGTATGTTCATCATTGTTGGACAGTCAACTTACCAGGTAGATCCTAACATTCATACCTGGATCGACAGCCACGATTTAAAAGGCTATTCGGCTATAGAACAATACAAGTTCTCCTTCTTCATGGCGGCAGGCGCCTTTCTGTGTAAGTTCCCATGATCATATATATATAGCGTAATCCTTATCTGAAGTGTTGGGGTGCATCACAGCAGCGTCCTGAAGCTTCCTCTGGCCGACGTTTCGTCCACACTTGCAAGCGACGCCTTCAGGGCTGCTGCTATTACTCTTGACTGGAAAGGAATGAAAGGAATAACATGAGCGTGGTACTAGGGCGTTATGCGTAGCTGGGTCTGCACTTGCTAAGTATAGGCTGAAGACCGGCCACGAAATACAACTTGCGAGTGTGGGCGAAACGTCGGCCAGAAGAATGTAATTTGTACAATTTTATATAACTTTACAAACACTCTACATTTACGTCAGTATCACTACTAGTGATGGGCAGAATGGAATACTTTTACGAATCGAATATTTTAAAATTGAGAACTCTTAAGAATCGAGACATTCATTCGAATACTTCAGTACTCGAATACCGACGGCAAAGTTCGCCATTTTACATTGTTCTCGAGAACTTTAGTAAGTGTTTGAATACTTGTTGTCGGATGCTTAGTCTCGAATCGTGTTCGGCTACACATATAGTTCTGTCGGCAAATCTGTCGATGCATTCTCGAGAACAGATTTCGAATCGTGCTTCTAAATTCTAATAGGTGTATTATTTATTATTTTCATTTGACTGGGGATCACTAGCTTCTTTTTTATCAGTGTGATATAATATGTATTAGAGTGCATTCCCATTTTAAAAGTCGCAGAATTATTAACTGTAGAATTATCAGGTGATAAGTACCCTATACTTTGACTGGTAATTCCAGTTATCAACGCAATGATCCATAAAATCGAATTAGAAACACCATCAGTCAAGATTTAATAAATTACTAAAAAAGCATCTATTAAGCACGGTGAACTGTCGATTAGGATCATTCGAAATAAATAAATTAGCAGCAAAAGCAACATATTTAGATCCACGCCTAAAGACAGTGGCATTCATTGTTCATTGGAAAATGCTGAAAACGCTCAGAGGTGGATCACGCAAGAAATTCTTAACAGAAGCTTATTCGATTCCAGATGCTTCTGAAGGACATACCTTATGGTCTCATTTTGGTGCCAAAATAGCACACTTGCAGAAAACTACATCGGTGCACATTACGATAGATTTAATGTACAACGTTACTTAGAAATCCCAGATCTTACACGCAAAGAATTCATCAGATTTTTGGAAATTGCATCGGACAACGTCTCCCCAATTATACCAAGTTCAATCAAAATAGCTGAGGAGAAAAATCTTTTCAAAAACTGAACCATTGACGAATATGCGCCGGAACCGTTTATCATCAAAACATCTGGACGAAATAAGTTTTGTGAATAGTTACTTAATATCCTTTTTTATTTTATTTTAGTTATTTTTAATTTTTTTTAATATCTTTTCTGTTATTATATTCTGAGGAACATTTCAAGTAATACATATTGTTACGTTTTTCTTCTAGTTTTAAAACGTTGTCAGGTTTAGAAAAACACACAGGCGATATATTTAAATTCACTTATTCTATTAACACAATTACGGTATTTAAAATCTATTAAAAATGCTTATTCATTAAATCACTTAACCGCTAATGTCTTTATTTATGTAAACGATTTATTTGCACCGATATTTATATTACACGTACTAATTCACACGCGATCCGCACTATCCAACTCGTATCGACTGACTACCTCCTGGCCAACCCGACGCGTTATTTATAGCTGGCGCGAACTTTCAGATTGTTCGAGACCCTTCTAGAAAGTCCTTCCAGATTCCTTCCAGAATATTCTCCAATCTTCGACCCGGTACTGCCTCCTGTCATTCCTCGTAGATAGTTCTTTTCTTCCGCATATGCTAGCGCCATCTAGGGACGCCTATCGGAATCGCCAGTTTCAAAAGTTGGCGCTCGTTACAATATTATTATACAGATACAACAAATTTCTTTAAATTTTTAAATTTATCTCCTCTAACTTCCAATGTTGTTTGTAATAGTGACACTCTGACAATACAAATTTAGAAAAAATAAAAATAATAAGAAATAAAACGACTCACTCTATTTATTTAACTAGATGACGCATTCAAATAAAATTAATACGCCCCTTGGATCTCGAGAACCGAGAATTAACATGACGAGAACAAATATTCGTATACTTTCTTTCGAATTCAAAGGTCAGTGCATATGAATACGAGAACCGAGAACTGACATCCGAGAACATGTATTCCAATATTTTCATTCGAATTCAAGACTCGGCGCATCTGACTATGAGATGCGCTATCTTTATTAATCACTCTCTTTTTAACAAAAAAAAAATATGTAAATAGATTTTATATCTATTTGGTAATAGAGACCATTATTATTATTAATTCACTACTTGCACCCCAACATCAAAGGTGTACCGTGAATACGGCCATTTTATTGCAAACCAGAGAGTTCAAATTAACGTTGTAGGTATAAAGTTTACCGACCGCCAACTCGAGAAACCATATTGATCGCCGGCAATGGATCTTGCGACCGTAACTGTAGGCTACATAATGTGCATTTATATCTTCGGTATATACTCGAAACTATTAAGTAAATTATATATAATATCTGTATGTATGTTCGATTGCAGTGATTATACTACAGATGGTGCTATCGTCTAATACGCCTGCTACTAAATACCAGGCGATCATGAGCCAACTCTCGCAGTATATGAGGCACAGGCAACTACCGCTGAATCTTCAGCATAGGTTGGTCCAGTATTACAGTCATCGGTTCAGGAAAACGTATTTTAGAGAATCTGCATTATGCCCATATTATCAGGTAAAATGTTTGATTAATTTTAATCTCAATCGCATATGAAGTTGACAACAATGATTGCTTAAATTCGCAAGGTGGATTTATTATATTCATAGTGTAACGGATTGAACATTAGCTGCCCAAATAGATTTTTTGTTTAACACAAAAAAAAACTTTTCTTCTTTCTTTTCTTTTACTAACAAGGGAACTCCGCGACACATTGTAGAGAATCATCAGTAGTGACATTGCCTGCTTTTATGAATGAAATTCTTCGTCTAATTTTAATGACTTTGGTGGAGTCCGCGACTACGGTCAGAATACATTCTTGAATTGTTGAAACCGCGCAGAGTTGCTCTGAAAGCTTAGCCGCCCACTGTTGGCCACTATCTCGAATGTTAAGGGTGGGCAATTAAAAATTACATCACTGTCATAATGGTAACATTCATTCTTTTATAAAAATAGATGTGATCATTTCTAACGTTCCTAAAACAAAAAATTTATGCTTATAAATGGAGTGGTACAGGAGAAATATTTGACGAAATAAAGAGGGGATAGGGTATAGAACCTGGCATGGTGGAGTAAGGGGCACATAGTATACTTGAACTGATTTGAAATGTATGGCATATCTATTATTTCCAACATATTTCCAGTGTGTCGAGTAGATTTGCAGTTGGATACATCGTACAGAGCAGATAGTGTAGGTACCCAATGCGTACAGCAAAGGAAAAAAAATCAGGGATAATGAGAAAAAAACATGTTTAATTTTTGGGGAATATATGGTGATATGGTGAATATTAAATATGAGAAATAATAAAAATAATTTATTAATTGTTTCTACGTAGCTCACTCGTATGCCCTGGGAACGCTGTAGTATGTAGTACTATTGCAATGTTTTTATACATAATACGTATATTAAATAGAATATAAAGGAAAATATAGGATTTATCTTAAAGGGAACAATATTGCATACATTTATTAGATGGATATTTTATATTTCATATTCATACTGCTGCGTTACTGATGGTACCAGTAAAGCAAAATGGAAAAGTAAAAAAAAAAAATGAAAATTTAAATTTACTAGCTCAGCGGATAAAAATTAAAAAGGAGCGCGAAAGAACTCTTAACTTCAGGGTTACCCTCACAATAAAAACCTATCATGAAATAAAATGTGGGCGTTTGAAAAAATGACTCTTAAAAATTCCAAAGATTGAAAATGTTGATTCAAAAATAAAGAACAAAATTTGAATTGACGTTAAACAATCATTAAATTTATTTTATAAAAAAAAAGAAAAAAAAAACATTTAATTACAATGATGCAGAAATAAACCATGGAATTTTAAGATTCTGGCCAAAAACAAAAACTGCATTAGACTCTACAATTAAAAAGGACGATACAAATCCTTTAACAAACAAAAGAGGTAAATTTGTTCTAGAAGAAAATCCTATTTCACAAAAAATCCACGTGGTTTCAAAATTTAAACACACAAAATAAACTAAATGAATTTCAACGTGGACAAAACAAGTGTATTAAAAATTGAAATTTAATCACAAGCACAAAGCTTCTTTTCACCTAAACCGAGGTGATTAACTAAAAAAAACTAATTTGAAAACTAAGAAACGGAAAAATAAACTCTTTAAATTTAAAAAAACAGTATCTTCTAGAACAATATATAATAACTGATCTTACATCCGACTTGTGTACACAATAAAATACAACAGCAATTATTTAATGAGTTCCTAGATGGACGATTTAAATATCAAATAAAACGAACTACATCTTCAAATAAAATTAATATACCAAAAATGGCAGCAAAGAAAATAAATATAACTGTACTTACTCCGCAATCTTTCAAGAAACTAGCTTTTAGGGGCCCAAACAACGCATACATATAACAATTTACAATTGCGTGCCAAAGCAGCGCATGAATCTCAAGAAAATAAAAACTAGAATATTACAATGAACTATACACAATACTGGTACACGCAAAATGTACAACTGAATGAATTCAAAATTAAACAGCACAATTAAAATACTTCCAACAATCAAATCAATTAACAAAATCCTATCCAAAAATAAAACATTAATTTCTGAGAGAATTTGCCCGACGCATTGACAAAGATTGATCTCTATAAATAAAACAACACGGAATTTACAAACGCCGGGGGTGCCAGACCACAGCAATACGTTTACCGCTCCATCTTATAGTGAAGGGGTGAAGATTGTGTTTTCTATGTAGTAGTGTTGTAAATGCCTATTTGAGCATGTAGTTGTTAAAAAACGACTGACATTCATTGACCGTTTTGTATAGGTTTTACCAAAACATTGTACGATTTTGTTTTCTTCTTTATACTAACGATGTATATAACACCATCAGCGGTCTGAAGCTCTTCGTTTATATTTTTTGTCTCACTTGAAAATTAAGTTTTACTTTGTTTATTTTTTAAACAATTTACCTTTAGTCTAATTACCCAAAAACTTGGAACTCATCACAGTATAATTGTCCATTAATTGTTTTACTAAATATGCAAAAGCTATAAATTAAAAGTTATTACCGACCTGTAGCGACCTGTAACAATCTTGCCCGGCCTTAACTACTTGCCGATAGATTAACAACTGGTGATGGAAACAACGACCAAAAATATCGATGTTATGTATATTACTATGGAACATAGAATGAATTTCCAACCGTAGTAGTAACTATTATTTTATGTACTGTGAGATTCAAAATGATTGTCGTGGTAAAAAAACTGTTTTCCGGAAAAAAATATCTATACTTATTACCGATTTAATGAGTGAAGTTAGCTACATACAAATTTCATACAATAAATCAATTTTCTTGACATTTAGTGACATTGGCATTCGTGTTGTAATTTTCTTTCGTTTATTTATCTTATATTTTTTTGAAACCGTTTATATTTTCATCAAATATTACCAGCAGTAGCATAGGAACACTGACTTAGTTCAAACCCTCATTGCAAACATCCGGCATCTACCTACATCCTGCTACTATCTATAGGAGCGGAATTGACAATCTTTTTGAATCTCACCGTACACACCTGTTTGTAAATCCAGTATATATTGGGTATTAATTAATTTGCACCGTAGCCATGGTAATTGGAAGTATACATTTATTGTCTGGTAACTGTATGATTTCAATGTAGTTTCCTTGGTATCGACACTAATCAGGGGTGGACTCGTGTAGGTAGTAAAATAAATGATAGCGGTCAAGGAGCGAGCCTGTTGGTGAAAACCTTCTTTAAAAAAAAATGAAATGAATGAAAAAGGCGATTTAATTAAGCACCTGTTGTAAGTGCTTGCATGGTTACTGTATATTAACTGGTTTTCTCTTCATATTGTTGTTAAAATATCTTTTCTTCTGGTCTTAAGTTATGATTTTGCTCTACATGGTTTTTACAACTTGTTTTCATTTATTTGCAGCTACTATGCAAATCGATTATAATTTTGGTTGCTATTAAAATATCATATATTTTGATAAGTTTTAACAGTTGAATTTTATTTATCTATTAGTCTTTTCTTCTGGGATTACAAACAGTTTTCTACTTACTACTGTATAATATGTAAAAATAAACATAGTAGACCTGACAGCACAAAAAGGGAAACAAGTTTTCACTTATAACTTTGTTATTTTTGAAAGCATAGCCTTAAGTCTGATATAACAGAAAAGAGAAACATTATCTCTACCTTTTTTTTGAGGAGGGGAAAATCTTCTGTCAAATGCCCACTCTAGCTGTCATTTGGTGGGGTATGTCGAATTTTACCGACTGAAAACCCCTCTCCCAGTCATCTTCCACACCTCACACCCGAATCCGCTCGCGCATTTCTTCAGTGCTGACATTGCCTTTTCAACTTTCTCGCTTCCTTTTCCTCTTTTTCCTTGTTCTCATTAATAGCTCTTATGACAGTGTAGACTCTAATCCAGGTTTCCTTCGCAGTTGAAAGATCAAGCCATCATGCTTTTTTCAGAGAAATGACATCCGCTTGAATTCAAGTAGAAGATCTCCTCACACATTGTGCCACCTCGGACACGCAAGAGCCGTGCCTGCTTGGTCGCAATAGGACGTATTTTCTTCATGTCCAATCAAAGCGACAACGAAGCATTAATCTATTATAATTTAAGCGTAATTTAGCTCCGCCAAGCGCCTCTTCGCGCAAGCAACTAATTCCTTTTTGGCAAGGTCGCAAATTTTCTGTTTATCACGGCAATTTTTCCCTCCTCGACAAGAGTTTAGTTAACTCAATTTAATGTTTGAAATCGTATAAACACCTGTTATTACACATCAATACGCTCGTCGATATTTCATATCCTCAGAATTGACAAACAAGTTTTTCTTTAACTTGTGATTTTTATTGACACAGCTGCATTGCAGTTTGTATTAATGTACTATTGTACGTATTTCTTCTTGAGGGAACTTGATAATATTTAAATTGTATATTTTGACCGGTCTGCTGTGACTTTCCGCGCGCCGGCTGTTGTCTTTTTTGCCGTTATACTTACTTATATGTTATTGGATATTTCTGACAAACGTACTTTTGTGTTTGTGTTTTGCATTTGTGTGCAAACACTAATACGTATTTGGTTGTCTTTTGTTGTAAAGTCTGTGGTACTTTTATATAAATTTTGACTGTGATATTCTTTTATTTATACATATCGTATTTTATTTATAAATTTATTTGCATTGCCCTCTTAACTGGCCTACTAAAGAGAGTGCTCTCTTCTTCGACATTTTGACCGGGAGTGGGACCTTTACACCCACTACCCGGTCATTTTATCTCACGGGTTTACCGTTGAGTCTTATTGAATATTCTTACACTCCGCTACTGGGTCACACCCAGATTTGATTTTATCGTATTTTTCTGCAATTATCTCTCCTCACTTCTGAGGATACCTCATGGCTATGATGCGAACACCTCCTTCTACTCAAGGATCTATTTCCTGCCTCAGCGCAAGTGGAGCGAATGGGAGATATTCCTATCCCAACGCACCCAAACATGAGAGATAGTGCCTTCCTGACACCAACTCCCTCAAAAAAGTTTACTCTTGAGGATATTGACAAATTTACTGACGTGGAGATACTCTCCTTAATCTCTAGTCTTCAGGAAGTTCTTAACAAACGTAATAAAGTGACAATTCTCGATTGGCAACGCGGTGCAGTTAATAATACTGCAAACCAATCACCGCCCCCTCTCCAGGGGATTCTGACTCCCCCTCGCCTCCATCACATCGCTGGTGGAGACGGTAATGGCGGACGTACACGATCTACCCAATCAGAAAAAAAGACAAGCGGCCTCTCCGGCTGAAATTGTTGAGACAGGTACTAATGGGAACTCTCTCCCAAAGGACACTGCCTCTTGTTAAAGTGGCTCGAAACAGTCATCTGGGGTCGCTTATACCCAACACTCCTAAACGGAGGAAGAACTCTAAATTCAACCTTAAGCAAAATCTCGATGCCATAGAAGTCGTTAAATCTGACACGCCCCCTTCTCGGGCGATAAACCCGCCTAGGGGCAGAGAGCCCACCAAGATAGGTTCGCAGGCTATTCTTAAGCCACAGACAAGTAAGCCACAGTCAAATAAGCCCAAACAGCTAAGGCTGGGGTAGTTATGTCCACCGACGAAAGAATACCCCCTGTAGTCATGAGAGACAAGTCCCGTGGCCTATGGCGCGTCAGTTGATCGATAGAGCTGGTCATTGCTTTACTAAAGCGCAGAACATTCCTGATGGGATTTAGATTGTATCCAACAAACGAGAGTGACTATAGGGGAATAACCAAATTATTTTCTACAAACGGTATCCCATACCACACTTATCAGCTCCCCTCTGAGAAAGCTGCTTAAGGTAGTCTGAGGGGAGTCCCTCAAGAATTAAGTGAGGAGACTGTTATGCAGGATCTTGCAGAAGCAGGGTTTTGACCCTGAAGGCGTTACCCGGATGAGACGTTATAATTCAGGACAACCTATGCCTATGGTCATAGTCAGAATTGCCCGGGAACAGAAGAAAATTTACGAAATCACTAAGATTTTTGACATTGACGTAATTGCGGAGCCGCTCAATCGAGGCCTGTGTGGGCCAATGCTATAGGTGTTTGCGCTTCGGGCATGCGCAAAGCAGATGCACTGCCCGGAGCGCTTTGTTAAGTGCGGTCAGGGTCACCGGCCCGGGAATGTCCCAAAGCTCAGACGCTCCCCCAAGCTGTGCTAACTGCGGCGGGACCACCCTGCCAGTTATAGGGGATGTCAAAAGTTCCCAAGATTAAAGATCGTTCCGTTGAGATCCGATAAGCCTGGGCCAGGTTCTACTCCTGGCCCGAATAACAACGAGGGCCTGACGTTTGCGCAGGCTACCTCCAAGACATCTAAAGTCCAACACAAACATCTGGCCACAAGACCCCCACTCTTTGGGGTGTGCGCGGGCGGGGGGCTGTCACTAATCCGCCGCCCGCCCCGGAAAGAAACCTCCGGTGCAAATACTTCCGGAGCGGTGTCGAATCGTGCCTGGGGGCGTTGACATCGTTTCGATGCTTGACGCCCTCCAGTCTCTTGCAGCATCATTGAATTCGGCGGTCAAACAACTAAAAGTGATTCTTCCTTTGGCCCCCGCCCATGAGTAGTCCCCCTGTGGGCCGTGGTTTGAGAGTTATGTCTTGGAACGCGCACGGACTCAAGCATAAAATCGGTGAGATCTCCGAGGCCTCTTGAGAGATATGGGTGGACGTCCTTCTTTCTGGGGGAGACGTGCTGAGGCCCTCCGACAAGTTTCAAATTAGGAATTACCGTTTCTATCGTCAGATAGGATTGGTGGTGGTGGGGTGGCACCGCTATTTGCGGTTCGCCACAGCATTCGCCACAGTCTCATTCCACCTATTACCCTTCGTTCTCTTGAGGCGACGTCCGTACTACTGGAGCTGACGGGCAGCACCATCAAGCTCGTCTCCGTCTATGCTGCGCCCCTCGAGGGGTTTTGGTCCGACGACTATCGTGCTTTGTTTGACTCACATGTTCCGGTCGTGGTTGCGGGGAACTCACGCACGCTAAGCATTCCTGCTGGGTTGTAGGTCCTCCAATAACTTTGGTAAACTCCTCCTTGATCTCATAGAGAGTGAGAATTTGGTTTTACACCCGCCAGATGGTCCCACCTTTTTCGGGGTGGAGCGCGGCCGGACATGCTTGATTATTGCTGAGTAAGGACATTCCTATCCTTTCCACGTTCAGAGTATATCTGATCTGTCGTCGGACCACAACCCATTCTTTTACGATGGGGGCGGAGCCTGTTCGGATGGCTCGTCCCTCAGGAGGACGATCAATTGGGTAAGTTCGTTGTCGGAGTGGTGTCCTCAGAGAGTGTACATCTTGTCTCCCCGCGTTCTGTCGGGAGTTGGACGCTGCCGCAGAATCTCTCACAAACGATATAGTCTCTTCCATCAATGACGCTTCTACCTTCCGAGCCCCGACTGGGGAGCGTTGGCTACCACAGGAGCTAAAAAATCTTATTAAAGAAAAGCGCGCTGCGGTTAAGCGCGCAAGAACTACCCTTTACCCGGCACATAAAGCCCTAGCGAACCTGTTTATAAAAAAGGTCCGCACGGAGATCGCAAGGTTCTCAAATGAGCAGTGGCAGTCTCGCCTAAAATGCTTTCTGCTGGTGGCTAAGACCTTTGGAGATCACAAAGCTCTGAAACGCGGCAGGGCGAAATCCAACGCCCATCCCTTGCATGGTGCCCACGGATGGGTGGCGGACGATGTTGGGCGGTCCGAGGCGCATGCCGACTATCTCGAGTCGGTATGCGGTACGCCCTGAACTTGACTCCTCCGACGAGGAGGACACTGAAGTCGTCTCTTCCTTGACTACGGTAACTGGGGTCACACCCCTTTACCTCCCACTAATGACACCGAGGTGTCGGCTATAATTAACCATCTAGCTGTTGGAAAGGCTCCGGCCCGATAATATCACGAACGCGCCCTCAGGCATTTGCCTCCCACTGTAGTTGGGGCATTTGTAAAAATAATCAATGCTGTCTTGTTGCTCGGTTACTTCCCGTCCATCTGGAAGCATGCGGCGTCATTGCTATCCCAAACCAGGGAAAGACACCTGTTCCGCAAAATTATCGTCCGATTAGTCTTCTCTCCTCTCTTTCGAAAGTCGTTGAGGCAATTATCCTCTCGCGATTGCGCGATGAGCTGTTAGATATCAACCCTCTCCCTGACGAGCAATTTGGTTTTAGAGCAGGACTTTCAACCGATTTTCAGCTTTTAAGGTTGACAGAAGCCGTCAGGGACAGTTTTGAGAGGAGAGAGACCACTGTGGCGGTCTTTTTGGATTTCGAACGAGCTTTTGACTCGGTGTGGCATGACGGTCTGCTAACAAGATGGCAAAATTGGAATCAGCCCCGGTATGGTGGGGCTGATTAGATCTTATCTGTCGGGGCGCACCTTTACAGTTAGGGTCGGTGAGGCTCTCTCCACCGTTCGCTCTATCGGGACCGGGGTCCCCAGGGCTCGCTCCTGGGACCGAGCTCTTTATCTCTTCACGAGCGACATACCTAGACACCCGGCCGTCAACCTAGCTATATATGCGGACGATACGGCGGTTTATGCCGCAGGGAAAAAAAGCCATGCTTATCCGCAGGGTTCAGGCGCGATCAATGACATTACTTCGTGGCTGAGAGGTGGAAGCTGGGAGTGAATCTGGAAAGACAGTCGCAGTCCGCTTCACGCGGCGCAGAACCATCCCGGCGGACAGAATAGAGGTTGGGGCGATATCATCCCATGGGCGGACCAGGTCAAATACCTGGGGCTCGTCTTGGACCGGGGTTGACATTCCGTCAACATGTCAGTGAAATTAAGGGTCGGTTTCAGGCTGCGAAGATGCAATTGATGCCACTTCTATCCAGGCGAAGCGAACTTAACGTTGGATCTAAGCTTCTGCTGTACACCGCATGCCTGAGGCCAATCCTGACATATGGGGCGCTCGCCCTCTGTACCATGGCCGAGTCGCACCTCACCACCATGGAGGTCCTGCAGAACCGCATGTGGCGGCTCATCGTTGGGGCTCCATGGATGGTGAGGAATCAACAACTTCGCGACGATCTTAACATCTCAACAGTCAGGATCATTTGTTGGAATTGGCTGCCCGTCGTGGCTGAGGGCGAGCGAATCTCTCAACCCCTTATTGCCCGTGTCATTGAGCCCCAGGATAAGCTCCACCTAAAATCCTGGTCCGCCGAATACAAGATGTCATCGATCTGTCCGCCGTGCGGACTGCCAAGCTAAACCACTGATGATTTAATTGAGGCACGTCGCAGTTGGTGCCACTCCAATCGTGTTCATGAACCTATTTGAACTTCCACGGCGAGATATTGTGTACGCCCTATTACAAGATAAAGGTGCCACAGAGACCAGTGTCTGGCCATTAGGAGGTCTACGTGACCGCGTTGGTGACGATCGACAGATGGCTATATTGATGATATGAATATTTTCTCAGCAGCAGCATATGGTGGAACTATGAGGTGAGGAGAAATATTTTTCATACTGTATTTAGTTTTCTTCTATATGCTTTTAAAATTAAAATGTTTTTCACTGCTTATTATTAAATACTAATTAAAAACTACATTTCTGAAAATCGTAATTCAAAAGCGTTAGAGATAGGTATAAGAACATCTATAGCCTTTTCGATAGAGGATCAATCTACATCAATAGTCTTGAAAATATACATGGGTCATTTGAAAAGAAATATACTTTTCAGTATAAGAACGTTACCCAAATAAAACCCTAGATTATTTACACCTGTATATTTTTTTACTTTTTATTCCTGGTTAAATAGTAGAGACTCATACCTCCACAATCAACATAAAAAACTCTCTATCTTTTACTGTATAGCCGTCATACGTATTTACAGCATCATATTTTTTTGAGCTTTTTTCGCGAAAATCAAAATAACTTGGAAACGGTAACCGATGATGATGTTTTATAAAATTGGCTTTAAAGTTTAAAGAACCTAAAAATGCACTAAAAAATATAGGTTTCTATTTAAAATATCAAAGTTGGCCATGACTTTCCATGTAATGCGATATTGCGACATAGATGAAATTATTTTTTCTAAAGAGATTAGCCAACTATGCTTAACCCCAAAGCTTCAAAATCGAGATATCATTGCAAAGTCAAAAACTTTTAATGGACGGATTCCGTGAATCACCCTATATATACTTGTTATGCAATTTTGAGAGGAATACCTTTGAAGCGTAAATCATTAATTTTCGCCGTTTTCAGAGGTAATAATTTATTAACGGTTCTGATTTTAAAAGTAAGGTATGCCTTCTAAATACAAAAATTAGTTTGTTACTACAGCAATATATGCTGTTTAATCTTGACTACAACCCCAAATGTTGTTAGTATATTGTTTTAAAACAGGACGTTATTCACGATTATAATCTTGAAAACATAACCGTATTCCGAAACAAATTTTGAAAACCGAGTTTTAAAATATCGGTTTTTAAAACCGAAAAAAAATGATTTGGAAAACCGGTTACGATTTTGTTTTGAAGGGACGATTAATCGTCACCGGGTTGGTCGATTCACAGCACTTCTATTACTTATCGGTACTTGCCTGCGCCTAAGTCTATATTGCTATAAGACCAAACAATTCCTTTGTATATACCGGTCGACAAATCGCTCGTGAGAGTTACGCACTGGCAAAAGGGCGGAGCTAAAGCAATTACGCTCGCGTATCACTTAAACACCATCGTATAATGCTCCGCCCACTCCAGTATATGGAACAAAATGACTCCCCACTGTCACGAGATTTGTGTTAAGTTGTAAATATGTAGCGGTGGCAGGTTTAGAATTACTCCAGCGCGGCGGCAGGGATTGATGTCAACGCACCCGTGGTCCACAGACATGCCAGCCTTGATATCCACCTAGCTCTCTGGCCGTCCCCATCTGCCCCACCTTTGGCCACCATACTGCTATATACTTGGTATATTATAATGGCTTATGGCATAAAATTCTTAACGGTGAATTACTAGAATTTAAGTTGGTGTAATGTTCATTGTACACAGCAGTTCTGTGCTATAGCTGCCATCAGTATATTAACCATTAAAGTAAAAGACGGTATCGAAATCTCAGCAGCTCCATTTTAAATTTGCTGCATCTTCAATACCATCTCTAACACCTTGTATTTGAAATTTAACAGATACGATATGACAAAATTACAAAACTACATGATCAGTATTACAATATTTTATTACAAGCCTGTTTTACAAAACAAAATTTGCTAAATTACATTCTTATATACTTAGATAGAAAAAATTATTCCACGGTCACACCAATCGACGTTAATTGGGTGTCGCAAACGTTTAAGTCTGGATTGAAACAGTTCCCGGCAAACACTCCTTCAAGCAGAGTTCGCCATGACAACATTCGTAGAAAAGGCTGCAATTGGTTTCGTGAGGATAATATGTTGGATATGTTTCATTTGGATCGCAGTAGTAATCTATAGGTATGTAAAAAAGGGCATGTTAATAATAAAAGAAAATTGTTAAATATAATCATATACGAAGATAATGTAAATATTGTCTATCGAGATGTGATGGTTTGGTATAACCGTCATAATATGATTTTGTGAAATATTTGTTATTTTTATGTTAAACAGGAAATGCGTTTTGTTTTTTATATAGCAGGCCAACGCCATTTCGTCCACGGGGGAGAACTATAGTAGGCAGGATATATACATATGCCAACGCCTGAAAAACATTAGCAATAAATTTAGACAAATATTCACTATGCCAAACTGGAGATATTTGAAATATTTTATATTTTGGAAAAATAAACCTCTTTCTCTAATAATTCAACATTAAACATTAAAATAACGAGAGATTCATTGCAAAATTTCAACTTTCATATACCGCGTGAATGTTTTTTGCTCTGAAGATATGGCATCTCCAGAAGTTCAGTTTTAAATGGGGCTAGTCATATTGCAATATAATATACAGCACGAAGCATAATAAAACAAGGATTCGTGTAAATATCATCAAGATTTGTTTTAATAAATTAATTAAACTATCACTTTGTAATTAAAATAGTCCAATTGAACGCAATACGAGATTAATATGTTTATATTCATGGAAAATTGAACAGAAAAATGCTACTGCGGTTGTGATTGACAAAGGTGCCGAAACTAACGAACGCACTTGCACACATAAATACACACGCAATAAATATCTAGGTTTTTAACAATTATTTAGCCATTGTTTAGAAACGAATTATAACCACACCAGCCAGCACCAGTTTGAATTTTATACCACAAGCAACTGTAAATAACTATGAGTAAATAATAACATTTTGAAACAAATTGTTCGAAGTCACCACCTTCTCGTTCTAAAAAATACATTAAATAATTGCAAAAAAGCTTGCACAGAATTGCTCAAAAAAAAATTGGATTCTACCCTTTACATGCAATTCGTATGCGATCCCTTAATTCCTGAATATTTTGTATAACTATATTGTTAGAAATTTTAAATTTAAAATAATCCCAAAGAAACTCGTTTGGTGATAAGGTGGATGAGTTCGGTGGCCAAGCAATGAGGCCGAATGGAATAACACGCGTTCAAAGAACTTCCACAATCTTATTTGCATTAAGTGTGCCATCAATAAAGAACAGAGCAATAAGAATGTTGCTTATTATTGTACCTCAAAAAACTTGTCATTATATAGGAACCAATACCGGTTGAATAATAAAGGATACCCAATCTAGAAGGATTAGATTTATTGGATTAATGAATCAGGAATGAGCCAATAGTTTTGGAATTTTACGATGATATTCAAAAAAAAATAAAAAAGTAAGCAAAAATTCCTTTTTTTGTAAAATTCATTTAACAAGTTAAACATAATAACAGTACAAAACTTGCTTCTTTTTATTTTGGCTTTGCCCTTAACAGGGACAGCCCCTCTTAAAGAGCGATGGGTCCATGTCCGATCAAACAGAGGCAACTGAATATGTCTGCTACGCATTACCGCAGAATTACAATGTATCACTGTTTAAGGTGCTATAAATTTTAAAAGGCGTTGTCCTATTCATCATTAAGCAACATTCATCAAAACTAAATACATTTTGAAAGCTAGCCTCACGAATGACGCGAGGGTTTTGCGGTGCCCAGTAGTGCCAGTTTATTAACAATACGCTCTCTGGTAAAGTTAAACTCATTCGTCCAAATAAGTTTTGTAAAAACTTTGGGTCTTCCTGAAGCCATATTAATATTCGTTCCCAAAAAAGCAAGACGGCGAGTTTCATTGTCAGGATGAAACGCTTGCAAGATGTTAAAGCCGTATGCGTACATTTTATGTTTTATGTTTTTCACCGCCATATACAGGGCGTTCTATTTGAAAAAAAATACTTTTAGTACTAAGAAGTTACCCCAAATCAACCCTAGATTATGTATTATGGACACCCTATATAATTTTGTTCACTTTTTATTCCCTGGTTAAATAGTAGAGGGTGCATACCCTCCGTAATCAACATAAAAACTCTCTATCTTTTACTGTATAGTCGTTATACGCATTTACAGCATCATATTTTTTTGAGTTTTTTTTCACAAAAACCAAAATAACTCGGAAACGGTAACCGATAGGTAAGTAGATGGTTTACAAAATTGGCTTTAAAATTCTAGTAGAACTAACAATCCATAAAAATATAGGTTTCATTTAAAATATTAAAGTTGACCATGACTTTCGATGTAAACCGGAAGTGCGACATAGATGAAATTGTTTTTTCTAAAGAGATCATACAACTATGCTTACCGCAAAGTTTCAAAATCTAGAGATCATTGCAAAGTCAAAAACTTTTAATGGACGGATTCCGTGAATCACCCTATACAGGGTGTATCAGATACAGAGGTAAATATAATATGTAGCAGCTGTAATTATATACAATCAAAAAGTCTTAATGCACAGGGGGTCTATCTCTAGGCATTAACGAGAAAAAAATATTTTATAAATGCCGTGGGCTAGAGCCGCACCTGTGTCAACATTTACCAGCCTATTCAAAAGAAAAATATTTACGTTTTTTGTAAACTACTGAAGTCGCATATCCGGTGAAACTCGAACGTCTTATCAGAATATTAAAAATAATACAAAAAAGAATGTTATTTTATAAAAGAAGAAATTTAAAATGCCTCAGCTTTGCTATTTTTACAACGGGCTTTATTTACTCAGAATGACGTTAAATGAATTTACGGCATACCATTAAGAATAATACTAAATGAGTGCAATGTATTTATACATAATACCACGTTCAGCGGGTGCTTAACATGACGTTTCCTTACATCAGGCCCGGACTAAAGAATTTTTGGCTCTACTTTTACTTTTTTTATTCTTTAATGATGAAATCCGGTTTCGGTGGGTTTGTGCTTCATATGTCGTTCAGTTAACACCCAAGCAAAATTTACTTTTTTATTTGATACACCCTGTATAACGTCTACTCCGAATATAAATTCCGGTTATACCAAGTTATCCTGAGCCCCTTTGTGTAGTTAAAACAAATTTTCTACACTGTATTGATATTGTGATAAAATGATATTATGCAAAAGTCCTTGCAGGTTCAGAAACACATCCAATATGAATTAGTATTGAAAAAATCAACAAAGTTTTTTACTAAAACAGACCAAACATATATTTTTTTACATGTATTACTTATAAAGCTTTAAGAAACTGTTTTTGGTTTAGTTTAGTTCGTTAAATTTTTATTTTGTCTTTTTTTTTTGTAGCGTATCTCGCTTATGCAGCACTCATTTTTTTATCCCTACTGTCCCTATAGAGTATTTATAACCGGAGTTCACTGTATTTAATTTTTACGCTGCACCAATCAATGTAAAGAAAAGATTTTAGAATAAAATACAGATTGGATAAGAACGATTTATGTACAACAATGTACATTCAATGTTTAAATTAAGAAATAAGAGAGAAAGAAAAGTTTTTATTTAAAATAAATAAATAACTGTCGTCATTTTGTACATTACTTTTCTTGCACAATATACATTCAAATGTTGAGTTATCGAATTTCTGTTTGTTATGTGAATGTATGAATGCATATAACGGCTTTTAAATTTTAAATACTCCGACATTTTTACGTACGTAAACATTTACGAATTTACAATTCTAATAGTTGGAGAAAAATTCCTATGAAAATTAGATAATGTTTTAGATGTATGTACTATCTTTATAAAATTAATAGATAAAATATCGTTAATATATTCATTTTCCAATCTACATTTAACGTAAACATTGAAACTGTTGGACCTGTAAATAATTATTTTTAATTGAATATATAAAGTATATAATTCGAGTATCTATTATAAATTCAATATATAAAAGTCTTTCAGACTTTTTTCCTATCGACTACCTATTTGTTGTTGATTATTATTGAAATATTATTAACTATGCTGATACTATATGCGCTTCAACTAAATTCAAGATAATATCATTGTTTGTGTCTATTTTGTTTTTTAATTATAATGCATTCAGCGATAAGCATAGATGAGTTCCGGCTAGATACATAAATTTTAGAAAGTGAAAGATATGAGGAGGTATTATTCCTCGATTATAATTTATAATAATTTACTAAGATATCTCGAAATCAAATTAGAATGATCTAAAAATTAGATTAATACATTTCACTTAACAGTCCCCAGAGATAATCAAGTAATGGGCCACACATGTTAACTTTATTATCAATCAAGATTCGCATAACAGTTTTTTTTAAATGTTTTAAAACACAATGGCATAAAATATCTGTAATGGATTGCGAAAGCAGTTCCTGATCATCTTAGAGTAATGCAATAGTCAATAAGAAAATGCACTGAGTAAAATAAAAATACGTTAAAAGTTTCAAGTATTTAATATAGTACCACTACGATCGTTTCACCACATAGTGACTTCATCAAGGTGGATGAAATGTAATTACCACACTATCAAGACATTTCTGTTTTTACATCGAGAGATAGTAGTGGAGAGAAGTAAAAATCGTCTTGGTCATTCAGACATAAGCCTAATTTATGATGTAAACTGATCAAGTATTCTATAAGTCTAGTTTTTTTAATTTTTGTATTTTTTACTTTTACTTTTATATTCTCCTATATACAGTCGTTGACTTTTCGGAATGACGCCTGTGCCAGCAGTGTGAAATACTCTACCACACTCACAACTCAATCTAATATAGACTCCCGAGTAAAATGTTTTGTCTGTTTTGTCATTATTTTTTTAGCTGCCTAATTTGTTATTTGTTTTATATATGACGTAACCCTTGTTAATTTTCTTGATGATTTTACAAATTTTTTATTATGTTTACTAAATATGTCAAAGAGGTACCCTCCGATAGGCGCCCAGCGACACTCCGTGCTGCATTCGCACTATTTTATAAATTTCAATAGTATATATACACTCATAAATATTTCTCTTTTGCCAGTGTTATTTTTACTAACAGAGACAGCGTATATTGCAAAAGATATAATACATGGTGTGATGAATTATATGCAGAGAGGACGTCGAAGCACTGGCAAAATAAATTAATATAAATAAGCAAATCCAAACTATGTACTTGCTTTTTTCACTCACTAAATTACTTTCACTGTGGGAAAAGATATTACTTTCTTATGGTTTTGCATGCGGCATAAAATGCCGCGACGCGCCAGGTCGAAGAAGTTTACAGAGCGCGCCTGCTGTAGGGTTAATGAGGTCTTTATTTGAAATCTTCGGGTAGATTGATGAAAGAGTAAAGGACTTTTATTAAAGGATATTATCAATAATGTTATGCGAGTAATCATTGGTAAAAGCTACTGTATAAATTCTACTAAATTCTAGATCAACATTAGTTCCGTTCATAGGTGTGTAGTTACTAGTCTATGTATCATAGTTTGATATGCAGCTGGTTTGTGGTGAAAGGGATGGTGCGAGGAGGCATTAATCGTAATATCAGTATGCGTTAGTTTATGGAAATGAAAACTCATATTTATTATTATTACAAGATATAGTTAATCTAAGCAATTGACTGAATTTTTATGTTCCAATTCTATTGTAAATTTAATATTAGGGCGAAGAGTGTTGATCTAGCTACAAAATATATTAAGCTATCTATCAGCTGGAGTCTCAACAAGTATCTCCCACATCTATTAATTTTAACTTATGTTAATATTCGAAGTTGCTACAATTAAGTCTGTAAGTGTTTTCCCCTTCAATTCCAGACAATTTTTTTAAGAATTTATGGATTTAGTGCGGATGTTTATATGTGTTACTTATCGCTAGAAAAAAAATACGTTACAAAATGACTTTCCCACACATCAGAGCTATATTCATGTAGTGATGTGAAATTATATCATAAATAGTATTTGGACTTATGATTATTTTTTAATACTCGAGGATACTGGTTAATTTCTTGAATGTAGCAACGGATATTGAATAGGGAACATTGCGCTCAATTTTATGATCATAATATTCGCTACTATTCTCAACATATCCGCTACTTTCGCAGAATATTCCTTACTTTTATACTCGCAGAGTATTCATTATTTTATACTCATACCTATGACTATTTTAAGGAATAGAGTAGAAATATTCGAATAGGTATCCAATAAACGTAGCGAATATTTACTTTGCATAAAGAGTATTTCTAATGAATATAGAAAGTATTTACGACGGTAATTATTGTGGCCAACATATTCAGTGAATATTTACAATGAATATATACTGCAGGAAATTGCCATTTACTAATATATAGCTATAGCCTATGTAAGTGTTCTAGTACTCTACGTCGTTCTAATACATAAATTTATTTATAAAAGCAAAAAAATAGTTTTTGTATTTTTTTACATAAGATACTTTTCATTTACAGCAGGGCTAGAAATATTTTTTACTGCTCTCTTTATAAAAATAAAAACCAACGAAGTATGTTTACCTACAAACCGAGTTCAAACCGTCAAAGCAAAAACTAAATCTGATTGGTTTTGTTAAATTTGCAGGTCGAAGTGCTGGCGATAATTAAATGCGGTAAAAACATAAAAACCGGCACAAACATCTCCAATATATAGGAAAGAAATATCAATAGAAATAATGTATGTATTTAGGCAAGTTGATTTCCTTATACATTTATGTATGGTGCTTATGAAAAAATTGATAAAAATAACGTATTTATAAAATAATGTTTTTTAAGCAGGCTTTTATGTAGGATATTAATTGTAAATGTAAGCAAATATTTTCGGTACTCATTAGGAACTTTACATATGAAGTAAATATTCGCTACACTCCTAGAATATTCGAATATTTCTACTCTACTTGTTATAAACATCCACTACTCGTTACTCTTGAGTAATAAGAAGTAGCCGATATTTTGTAACGAATAAGTACTTTGTGCCCACCACTAATGCCAAACTATAGTATTACAGGCTTATTATAATCAACGCTGATGCTTGAAAGATTGCAGCTTAAAACCCAAATATTATTTTAAAGAATGTTATTAGATTCATAGAGAGCAATCCTTTTATATTTTACAAAATAGTGGCCGTACAGTTTTGCGAGTTTTATCCATATAAATAAAAAAAAAGATTCCTTACCAACAGCAATAGCGAAAGCCACCAGAACGCAGAAAAATAGAAAAGTTTCTGTCAAAATCAGTAAAGGATAATACCATTAGCACTGTATTCTTTCATAAAGTAGTTTACTTACGTTTGAACATGATGATTAATTTTGTAGTTATTTTCTTAAGTTTTACTACATATGCCAGATAATAGAATCTGTTTACAATTTATAGATGAATGAACACCCCACCACTACGTCTCCTAAATCAGTGTAGATGTAATTAATAGATATAATTAGGTACATCAAAAATAAGTACTTTGACATATTAAAATACCACGAAATTATCAATTTTAGACCTAATGACTGATATGAGAAAAGAGCAAATGACTATCTACTATAAAATCTTATTATGATTTATTTTGTTGTTGAACGAATAATACAAACTGTGATTGTATATATAAGAGACAAACAAGGTGCTGAGAAAGAATAATCGAACCCCTAGAAACAAACGTAAAACCCAATAAGGACATATGTTTAAGATGTTCACATATGTACGATATTGAATTGATGATTAATCTTAAGTAATCTGTGTATGTATCCGATAAAATTGAGTCCGAATCCAAATATTCTGAAAATTGCAATTCTTTCGGATTCCTCGTTTGGTAACTGATCCAGAATCCAAAGTTTCGGATAATGAAATATTAGCATCCAGATTCGAATATCCGGAGAGTAAATTTTATTCGGATTCAGACAATATAAATTCAAGATTACATATTTTACAATGTAGAAAGCACTTAATAAATAAAATATCGACTTCTTGATACATATGTGGAAAAAGTGAATTGTTTTTTTTTAATTTATGAATTCGAAATATTTTATTTCCATGTGCGCAATTCTAAATTACTTTTGCATTACGTATAGGTGTTCAACAGATATGTCGATTCTTGCGCTTTTATTGCAATTTTACGATACCTACTACTTACTTCTAAAGGATTATTGCAAGGATTTTTATCAAAACATTTTTGCTAACTGTGTATCACTCTTATGTAAATTTACCTTCTTCGCCGTAAATTACATAATCTTAAGTTGTATTTGATAATTCTCCTTAATTAGTGCTATTGTTCAAAACAAGTTACTCCTAGAACCGATTACTCAAAGCGGTTGTAGAACCGAATAATTGGATATAAGGATTGTATACCGATTTACCGGTAAATTGACCAAAAAACGTTCGATAAACTTGGTAAATGAAAAATCCATACCAGAAATGTTTATATACGAAATATTGTGTTTATAGATATTTAAAGGCCTAAAGGGACATTGAAAATAAAAAACCAGGTAAGTGCAAATAAAAAATACCAAATATTTATTTTAGATTGAGAGCCGCTGTAATGCCTAGAATAGTGATATAGAAAAGAAAATGATAATTTTTTTTTTATAGAAACGTATACCTCCATTCCACCGAGTTAGTCAGAAAGAGAAGGAATCAAAAAATTCTCAACAAAAAATTGAGGGGGATTCCAATCACTGCTATTTTCTTATAAAAACCGATTTGAAAGCTACACGAGGTAAATCCAATAACAAAAATTTGAATTTAAAAAAAGGAAACTTACGGAAATAACAGAAAATATGTATTATAGAAATGGCAAAGAAATAAATAATGACATAAACTATAGTAATTCAATAAACTAAAACTAAACAAAATTTCGTTCAACGCGCTTCCCTCTCAGTTCAAAAACGTAGCTCCCCTTCTATGACCAGCTGGATAATTTGGTTTTTGGAAATTTCCTAAATTTCGTCAACTTGGAGAAATACAAAAGTCATCTTTCCTCTTCCTTAGAACTACCGGTTCTTTAAAGTATTCTGAAGTAATAGTAATAATAATGAGGGAATAATAATAATAAATAATAATAATAATAATTCATGCCTTCGCATCCCAACAGTTTTCACCAATTACAGGGTAATGAATATGGCACCCATTATTTTCTGATGCTTTCATAATGGATGAAGTGCTCTATTTTACTGTCCTGATAGCGCTTGGGAGGTATTTGGGTATATTGCTGTCCCCCGCCAGGCCATACTATTTTTTTTATAGTTTCTCGCCATAATTTTCAATAAAACCAACGTAGAAACATGAGTATTTCATATTTCTACGTTGGTCTATGAGCATGTTCTTTGTTCTTTTACTTTTCAAACTGAATCGTATTACCCATGAGGTGTTAATTTCCCTTACTCTCTTGTTATTCCAACACTTTCATAAAGTCAAAAAGAAACGGTGAAAAATGAATGACAATTGATTATTTTCACCTTATCCTTTTCGAAAATTTGCTTAGTCCTAGTGGGATTCCCCAGTAGTAGTTTGTTTCCGTCTGTATGAAATATTATCGTTGTCATTCCATCGGAAATTATTTTTTTAACACGGGAAACTTTAATGCAACTTAAAAAGCCAGTTAGTTATCTATGTTATAAACAAAGTTTATTAAATGACTGTGTTTCAAAACTTTCTTATCCTTTCCATAGATGTCAGACTAAATAATTGTCGTAAAATCAGGATTGATCGATTTTACCCCATGCGATCGAATTTGCCCCACTCTACGGTATTGGAAAAAAAAATTAAATTATTCTTCTGCAATGACGTAGATCAACTTCAGAAGAAAAAAAGTATAGAAGTGGCGAGGAGTGGCGCGATGAGCAATGCATGGTTTTAAAGATATTTAATGTAGTTTCCAAATATGACAATTTTTTTTGCTAAAATTTGCTTATTAAATATTTATTATCACTTTTGTTAGGAAATCGTGAATTGAAAATAATTTATAGTAAAGGATGTTTTTGGTTTTTTAATATAAACGAATGGTGTTTCTTTTGTATGGGGAAGGATTACTTTGTTAGTTATAGTAAGGAGCTCAAATTATACCGTAGTCGACAAATTTTAATTTGAGTATACGAATCTTATAATAAGCATAAAGTGACATAAAGTGTGAGTACAATGCGTGCCGATGTCAATCTTGAAACGATACTGGGCGCTAGGCTTGTGGTGGGAGATCCGACTATATGTCTGTTTCTATTTTAAAATGGCGCGTTCTTTCTTACGCTCTGCGTTCCTATACAATAAATAAATTTTGACGATTACAGTATGTTCAAATGAATATTTTGTTCGCTTCAGGAATAATGTGGTACTATTATTATTTTTCCTCTATTACTTTCAAGAGTTCAGAAAGCGATGGGTGAGTTCCTATCGAAGTAAGTCTGGGTTCATCACCAATTTTCATCGTGGCTTGACAGGGACGATTTCTCTATCTTGCTTTTCCATAGGAATCGTAATCAAGATCCTTTCCCACGCGTTAGTGGACGTCCGACAAAACCTTTTTGAGACTCTTCCGATAAATCAAAAAGGAGAAAAATTGCACATTTGCTTGATACCGAATTCACGATTCAGGCCAAAGAACTGCAGCAAGTGTTCTTAAAGAAGTTCTTTCATCTCCAAACTCAGCTCTCATGATACGCAATAAAATAAGTCGGCATTCCAAGTGCAATGCACCACAATTTTCTCCAGAGGAAGCGTTGGCTATCCTTGTAGACTGCGATTTGAGTAAAGACACTTACATTTATCTAAAAAAACGTGCTATTGACAAGGACATGACTTGTTTCCATTTCACCATGGAGTCCAGGATGCAAAGAAGAAATGTTGTGTACAAGATGATACTTCAATCGAGCAAACACGTGCAGAAGTATCATTGCAGAGCCTTGGTAGATCACACAGCTAAGCGATTAGCTATCGTGCAACAACCTGTGCTTCAACAGGTTGTTATAGAAGAAAACTTAAACTTAAATTTCGAACTGCTTTTTAAATGGGGTTGTGATGGGAGTGGGGCGCATAGTGAGTATATACAAAAATTCGTTGGTGATAATGGCTCTATAACTGATGAATTTATATTTATGTATTCACTAGCTCCTCTACAGTTGCGCCTCAAAGCCAGCAGTGACCTTTTGGTGTTGTTTGGCAAAATAAACCCCTGGTTCTCCCAGGTTTTGTCGGCTAATTAATTTATGTTTGAGAAAGAGAATGAAGATTTGATTAGAAAGAAACAAATCTTATACTTGAACAAATTTCGAATTTAACTCCCACTACATTAACTGTTGACGGAAAAGAAATCAAAATTACACACAAACTATATCTAACTATGGCAGACGGAAAAGTTTGCAATGCGTTAACAGGAACAAGGTCGACTCAAAGATGCTAGATTTGTGGCATGACTCCAAAAGATATGAACAATGCAACACCAAATTTTCCTGAGGACATAATAGAAAACTATAGTTTGGGTTTATCCCCGTTGCATACTCTCATTAGGTCTTTTGAATGCTTAATTCATATTGCTTACCGTTTAGTTTTCAGAAATGGCGGTTAGAAGGGATAAAATAATTTAAAAATTATTATTGGTGATGCGATAACAGTGATGGGAAGGAGAGCATGAAAGTGATCAGCAGATAATGAAAAGAACAACGAAAGAGTTACAATCTCAGTTCAGGGTGCAATTGGGGCTTAACATAGATAAACCAAAACAAGGTTTTGGATCTACCAATGACGGAAATTCAGCAAGATGCTTTTCCGCAGTCTGAAATATCATCAAAAATCACGGGATCAAGGAAATTTAATAAAGAGCTTCGGCGTAATTTTACAAAGGTATCATCTGGTTATGAGATAAACTTGCATAAATTCGAAAATTACGTGTCGAAACGAAAAAACTTTATTTAAATCTTTATCCGTGGTACCCAATGCCAGTAACTGTGCATAAATTACTATGCCACGGCCAGAAATTGCAAATATCATTTGGTGCCATCGAATGCTGACAGAGGAGCCTCAAGAAACTCGTAACAAACAATTGAGAAGCTTCAGACTGTATCATACCCAAAAACACGTCCCTCAACGAATCAGGATTTAATAAATATTTTCATGGTACCATCAGATCCAGTTATTGCCAGCTCTAGGCGTCCTACATCAAAGAAATTGAAAATTGATTCAGAAGTACTCCATATGTTAAATGCACATTGTTAACACAGGCGACGAATGATAAATTTTACTCGGATAGACTTTTTGTTATCATTCATTTGTTTCTTGTGCCTCTGTAATTTAATTCTGCTTTCTTTAATATTTTTTTCTGATTTAATATTATTGTGACACTTCACTTGTTTGCTGTTTACCAGTAATTCTTATAAACACTGTTTCATCTTTACATTTTTCTGAGAGAAGAAGATGTGTTAAATTAACAAACAAATTGTGATCCAACAAAAAGATTTGGTTAAATATAGTCAAAAAAATCATTGTTAAAGTAAAAAAAAACGCGAATGTTAATATAATTGAGTAGATTTGACAATATTTTAGCATTGTTTGAACATGTCAAACATGTTTGGACATGTTCAAACAATGCTAAACAATGACAAACATGGTTATGTTAAATTGAGTGACGTCTAATGATAAGAAAACCAAAGAGTAAAAAACTCAGTCAAAGTCTAAATGTAATTATTGGTTAACATGTTTCGGCCGACTAGCCATCTTCAAAGCCAAGTTAAAGCAGAGACAAAAAATTAAAATCCAGAATTATATTTATTACAATTAATTATAATAATTTTTCCAGTTATTTTTTTAAAACCAAGTTCAAGTATTGTAATATTCTGAATTAATATCACAAATTGTTAGTACTATTAGTGTTATTTAGGTATTATTATAAAATTCATTTATAACTCATAAAATCTTGAGTAGCATCACTTAACTACTTTATCGAACTTAGCGACCCAAAAACATATGAAACGACCATAATATAATTTTGTCCATCTAAATCAGTATTTTGCCCACTGTGGGACGGTAGGAAGCAAAACATCCCACTTTTCCTACCTACCTTTGTCAACAAGTGCAATTTCAATTCTTTCATTTTATGGTTTTTTGTGTGGATTTTATTTATCTTTCGAAAAAAGTTGAGTTTGTATATGTGATTTGTGTTCTGGAGTTTTTTAATATTTGAAGGGTGCACGGGAATAACGATCAAAGTTCGTATTCATACATTAAGAGATCAATGAATTTTTAAGTTTGCGACTTAAAGGTTCAAACAAAACTACATTATAAGCAACTTTGATTTCTACGGACTACGACCGTTTTTGAAACAGTTTGAACGCGCATTATTAAATACTCAGAATTTCTACAAAATGGCACCCTTATCTCATTTTCACAAAAAAATGGACTTGATCTTATTCCCGTTCACCTTCATTTTTATAAGTTTAAAATCGTTTTTCTAAAAAGTAAGTAAATGTCTCATTTTTTAATATTTAGAAATAATATATAAGAACAACATTTCACGTATTAAATTAATAGCAATTTTGAATACACACATTATGAGAGGACAATAATGCAACATTATTGTAAAAAACATTAAAATTTGAACCTTAAATATTTTTTTTTTATTTCTAACAACTGTTTAAAATAATTAAACACAAATATTTATTACAACATTCTAATATTTATGCCTTAAGAGTGTGCAAAATATGTATTATTCTAGCCTAAATTCTAACCCTATTTTCTTGGGAAATCCCCATTAATGTCACACATGAAAAAAAATATTTTGATTTTGATTTACCGAATTACCTTGGGCTTGTTTTAGATGATAAATTAGATTTTAAAGCGCATATTCAGTATATTACCGCGAAAGATAGGGAAATTAGCAGTGATAGGTTACTAGGAAGCAAACTGCTGTTTTGTAGTTTTGTAGCAGCTAACAATCGTTAGCAGCTATTCAATATCAAAAGAAGTTGCCACTTTTTGTAGCAGTTGATAACTGCGAATGTTGTTAAACATACATGTATATTCGTAGCAGTAAAGCAGTGTATAAAATGTTTGTAAATATGTGTACGTAAAGATTGTAAAGGGAGTGGAGTACGTCGGTTTGGATCGGAGCCGCGCCCCCCAAAGTGCAAATTTTGTCATGTGGGGCAGAAGGGATTAATTTTTTCAACGATTAAATTAATAATTTTTTCACAACACCGGCACGGTGAGGATTGGAGATAATAATAATTTAAAATGAAACAGTTAGCTCTTTAACGTATACCGCTATGTAAGGGAAACTGCTACGAAAGTAGCAGGTTTTTAACTGCTAACCAAAAGTAGCAGAAGCAGGTTGTAGTGCTAAGTAAAGACGCAGTTTTATACATCAATAGAACCGGCAATGTTGTACGCGGGGACAATATGGGCAGACGGGTGTAAAATTAAAGAAATAAAAAAATAATCGAGCGCAAAGTTGTTAAAGTTAGGGCCGCGATGGCGTATTGTCTATTTCGGCAGACTTATAATAAAATTATTACGCACTTTTGAAGAGGGTTTAGAAAAATTTTACAGATGGATCGAAGGGTGAGGGTGATACAGGGGCGACTTTTTGTTGTTTATAATAGGGGTATTGAAATACATAATCAAAAGTTTAAATTAGGGGATTATTGCAATATTTTTCAGGGAGAATTAGTTGCAATAAATCACGCAGGCATGTCCTGCGCGATTTATTGCACAGCATATTGGACTTATATGCATTAGAGGCGTTAGGGAATTTAAAATTCGACTGATTTGTTATTAGATACTTGGAACATGTTGCGCGAGGGGATATAAAACTTTTTTGGGCTAGGACTCACGTAGGTACAATCAGTACTAAGAAGGCGA
>RXPK01000255.1:2248034-2347905 GCA_004143645.1 Protaetia brevitarsis
GGCGTGGATAATTGATTTACAAGCTATGCCTTCTCCTAATAACCCGGCGCACAGTGGTCCAGGGGGCGGGCAAATCACTTTTTGACAAGTATGAAACCTAATGATATATTTGCCGTAAATAGTTAGTTAATATTCAAACCTTCATGAAAAATGCTATGTTGCAATATTTATTTCGTTATAAGCTATGCAATATCCCGCTTCAAAGTTGGCATAAGTAAAATCCTGAAATAACCACATATTTTTGTTAGAAATTAATAATGCTGTATTTTTAATATAGTTTGGTTATCTAAATTGAATATAACTTCTGGGATGTATTTCTATGATCCTTATAGTTTATGGACTGCTAAAAAAAATTGATTTAATTTGTAAAATGTTTGATTTTATCAACCAGTTTTCTAAAATACTACATTTATACATGAAAAGACAAAGTTCAGGTAGACTTTTAGTGGTCATTCGGCAAATTATCGACAAGCTGATTCTTACATGCACATGATCTCTAATGGCTCTAGTATAATGTCCGAAAAGAATCAGCTGCTCCTTTTTGCTCTCTCCGAGAAAATCACATTTAATTGCGAGGCATGTCTAATAAGTTTAGGCATTCGCCATGTATTGTGGCAGGCCGACAATGGTATCTCGATATATCTATAGCTTCATTTATATTTATTGTATGTTTATGTCAATTTCAATGTGTGTATATGTGTTGTACTTGTATATAGGTATCTTGGTCTATTGGTTTTTAATTGTTTTAAGTTTTAGTTTTTAGAAGGCATGTTTTTTTTTTATTTCACTTATTCTGCCCCGAAGGTAATATTATGTATTGGAAATAAAAAAGCCATATTTATTCTAAGAATGTCTATATGTATTTTTTTTTTTTTTAGATAACTTGTTAATCCTTAAACGGAAATGTATATTTAGTGGAGATATATTGCCTTTCTTTCGTACTACGAAAAATCATGTTTTTTCTAATTTTGTAAAATGTCTTTAAATATTTTGCAATGCATGTTTTGGCTCATCTTTGGCTATATTTCTCGATGCTTCTGACATAGAAATCACAGAAAGTGGGTGCAAGTGTATTCTTACAAGATCTTTTTAAACCACACTACTTTTACCGACTTTTACTTAGCAAATTCGATGATATCGATAAAATTGCTTGGAAATAATTTTACACTCGATTAATAATGGGGTGTTGCTGGCGCTTCAGGGCAGAGTGAATACAACAGAGTTTTAGCAGCGATATTGGCATAACAGATGCGAATTTATTCATGATATCTTCTGTCCCACTAGAAATGAGATTAACAGCAGACGCAAACACATGCATTACGGAAAAATCCCCGATCAGCATCTACACGATATTGCCGACCTATAAAATTTGAATATGCGAAAGAAATATTGAGAAAACTAATGGCTGAACGTAAAAAGCAGTGAAGCGATCAAATTCGCAACTTCATGTAACAGAAATAATGCTTCTAGAATGCCCCATTAGAATGACTTATGAATTACATTTTACAATGCTTGATGGAAAAGAAAAGCCATAACAAACATCATCAGCATTCAAGATGCTACATATGCAAAGCTACCCAAAAGAAATGAATAACCTGACCCGTTATTTAATCAAAAACCTTATATCAGAAGAATGTTTAAAATTAGGTCTTTCAACACTACACCGCGCGTATAAAGTTTATGGAATGCATATTACCATTATATCATATAGAATACCGATACAAAAATGGTCTGCTGTAACACTAGAACAAAAAACAACGACAGATAATACAAAGAAAAAAATCCAAGACGAGTTTAAGAAGAAAATGGGGATTAAAGTAGATTTTGTGCACCAAGGTTCAGGAACCAGGAATGATGGCAATACCGCTAGAAGGCTTTTCAAAATCCTCAAATGACTGCAGATATAACAGGGGTTGATGTAGAACTAATTGAAAGATTTAGCGTAATTTTGCAAGTAATAACAAGTAGTGCAGTAATTGATTTCAATAAATTTGAAAAGTAAGCGCGTGACATGCAGAATTATATGTAGCTAAGTATAATTGGTACTATATGCCTGTAACCGTGCATAAAGTTTTAATTCATGGCAAAGATATAATAGACAGAGCTGCTTTACTGTAGTATTATTGACAAGACGCAAATAATAAATTTATAAAAGTATAAGAAGCCCACCATTCGCGAAAATTTCTCGGTAAAGCAACAAAATGAGGACATTATGCATATGCTGCTGCTATCATCCGATCCGCTTATTTCAAATGGATGAGCGTTTGCCTCCTAAAAAAAATTTGAATTTCACGATGACACTAATAATTTATAATATACCTCAAATTATTCTCTATGGATATTATTATACAGTTGGTCTGGTATTGTGCTATTATTTTTAAATGTTTGAATATGTATGCGTTTCAGTGTTTTTTAACTGATTAATTGCGTTTTGCCATTTTTTTGTTTTTTATATAGAAAATCATTAATTTAGATTACTGCACTGAATGTAGGTATGTGAATCCTATCAGATTTTTGTTTTTATTTTTTAAAATCTTTGCTTAATTACAATAACATTTATGTGTTCTGAGGTACCTAAAAAATTTGAAATATTGCTATACACATAGACTTACATACACACACGGAATAATATACACATACATGTATGTACATATGCTTTGTTTTCTTTTATAATATCGGCTATTTTGTTTATGTAGCGATGAGCGAATGTAGTACTCTTGGGACGCAATAGCAGTTCCTCTTATTTTGACTACATACTTCTGACTTAAACCATATTCTCTTATTCTGTTATCACTTGACGGGAAATTTCTGCTACAATTAGTAATTAGTTCGTTGTGTATTATTAAAAATATCTAACCATTTTCTGTTTGTTTATAATAATTTAAAACATTTTTTAAGCATGGCAAGTGGTTATAATAACTTCTTCTGAATATTTTCTGAATTTTCTGAATATTTTCCCGTTTGTATTTTATCATTGCTATTATTATTGTTTATATTATATACATATGTATATTTAACTAAAATAGTTGAAAAAAAAACATTAATGAATAGAAACTGCAATACCTAACATTATTTGAATAATTTATGTATTTCCGCCAATAAGTACATCGTGATTTTACGCTTAATCCTTTTTTCTTTTATGCAATTCTAGTCGCCTATATTTAATCTCATTATCCTGAGAAAATTATTAAAAAATTCCAATTCTATCAAAAGTTACAGATTTATTTCCGCAAAAGTGCGTTTCTGGACCACTGTGCGGCGCCTCCACCAAATGTCACGTTGGGGCGTGACGGGGTAGCTCAGAGGTAATACTAATACAATAACTGCACCTACCTCATATGCACCATGGGTTACGCGCGCAGGTAAATTTAAAATACAAGGATACATTATACGCTCTTATTAACAGAGACCCCAAGAGGAATACCCCGTGTAGTCTCCTATCGGAGAGCCTCCACGCGGAGTGTCTCCTTTTTAGAGAGTCCCGTTTAACTATTATTACAACAATTATATAGCTTAGTGCTACCCCCACTCTTGAAGGCCGATTCGTGGCAGTATAGATGCTTTTTCAGGGGCAGTGTCCACTTACTTGCTAACGTTTAGGTCTGTAGCAATAGCTCTTGAAGACCAATCTTCTTCGAGTTTAGCAATTGGTTTTGATTTCTGATATTCGTTGAAAAACACTCGAGGCATAATTATAATATATATTTATAACATAAGTCAATTACTTATAAATGTCAATGTCAAAACTAACATTCAACAAGGCATTAAAATGTTTGGTATAAATACCACAGAATATTTGGTGTCCACAATTCCGTGCTCTTAGCTATACATATATTTTATATTTATTACAATGTATGACGATTCAAGCCTATGTAACATGAATAAAGGTAAATAATTATAATGTATCCTCTCCACTCGGTGTATGGAAAATAAATATTTCAATTATTTAAAACAAAATCATCCATCTTCCAGTTATTCTCACCTGTTTTAGAACATAGTCGCTGCACTCAGACATTAGAAACACAATCTAAGCATATTTCACACCACTTCTTGTTCTTTACCGCATCACGGACATCGTAAAAGCATCTTTGATAGCAAGCCCGTGTGTATTACGAATATAAGCGCTCAAAGGTGGCGTGGCGTGCCGTTTTCCTTGGGGAGAGATATAGTTGCCTTCAATTCCGTGTTCTTTGAATGCTATTCTTTCTCCGGGCTTAAAAGTTTGCATCTACTATAATATACATATGTAGCTTCGTGTAATATAATCTGTAAAGCGTACACAATGGAATACATCTTTTATGCTTTACATGTATATAATTCTCCCTCGCCGTAACTGTACGAGTTCTGTGTTTCACATTGTAGAAACTTTACGATGGGAAATAGAAGATTTTTGTCGGAATATATGATTCAAAGTAGTCTTTATATGTACGTTTGGGATTTGCGAAACGGTACTCGTGCATCTTTGTGACTGATAATCTTAATTTTATAGATATATATTGCTATGTTAATTTTAGTTTAGTAGTCCATTTAATACTAATTTAAAACAGTTTCAACGCATACAGAAGAAGTCATTGGAATTCCTATCTTCAACAACTCGCCTGGTTGCGTAATCTATTTGTCAGATAGAAATTGTTATTTGAGTCGTACACTGAAAAACCCATTTAGGTGACTCAACCAAATTTTAGTTGTATTGACTAAAATCTTTGTTTAAACATGGGCAAACATATACAGTAAGGTCGTAAATGGGGCCCCCCCCCCCCCCCCTGATAACTTTTGAATGGTATGAGATAGAGCAATGAAACAAAAACCAAGTGAAATTAGAGATAATTTGTGATTTTTTGCCTATAGAGATACGCACATGGCTTCTGGTGTAAAATAGAGATCGTAGCTATCTCAAATTTAAATAGGAAAGTAATTTCATTTAGAAGCTCATTTGGAAGATATCATTACTTTTATGGCAATGCAAACAGTTTTATGATTTTCGAAATTTTTACCAACTTATCCAAGATTAATAATTGCGAATACTTACGATACTTTTTCGATAGCCCTCGTTATTCGCTTTTTGGCTATAGGTGACAGAAACCTGTAATTACAGTAATCTGACACCCACACACATGGACACATTACACTGACAGAAAATTTTGCAAAACGTCATATTGTAAAATATGTCATATTTTACAGCAATCGCTTCCTAAGTTACATAAAACCACAATATTTATACGAGGGCTATAGAAAAAGTAACGTTATTAATCAATTAATATACAATAATAAACAATTAATTAATCTTGGAATAAGTCGGTAAAATTCGGAAAATCGTAAAACCTGTTTTGCATTGCCATAAAAGTAATGAATATTCTTCCAAATGAGCTTCTAAATGAAATTACTTCATATTTAAATTTTAAAGATAGCTACGCCCTCTATTTTACATCAGAAGCCATGTGCGTATCTCTATAGGCAAAAAATTCACAATCATCTCTAATTTCACTTGGTTTTTGTTTCCATTGCTCTATCTCATACCATTCAAAAGTTATCAGGGGAGGGGAGGGGAGGGGGGGGGGCATTTACGACCTCACTGTATATTGTTGGGCGAATCAAATAGTTTTGTTAATAAAATTGGTTTGTTTTAACAATATCTTTATAATAGAATTAAACAAATTAAATATTGTGCTCAAATAAAAGGTTTTATAGGGTATCCAAGTCTTCAATAATTCAGAAATATTAGCCATCATTGTAAAAGACACTAAACGCATACACTCAATAAGAAAATATGCTTAACAAAATATATCGAGTTTTTAGTGTAGAGATACAAAACCCGTCAAGTCATAAAAAAATAAAAATGAGATTTGTTGTTGTTATTTGTGCTACTAATTATTGAGCCGCATTTATTAAACGATTTATTTTCAAAGTTTTCTGTTTTTATCTTTCATTCCGCTTTAATTCAAAATTCGCTAATTGTAACATTGTCAAAGTGCAAACTCTGTCAAGTCAATTTTAATCAATATACTACGGAAACATTTAATGCCAAATTGACTAAAACGCCACTTAAAAAAGGTAAAAGAAAACAAAAGCAGCTAGAACAATATAAACGATGCCCAGGAAAACAGACCCATAATTAAAACTATATTAGACATTTATAAACAATTACTTTAAATCTCTTATGGAAATATTACAAAAAGTTTACAAAATACTCCAGCATGTATGCCTAACAATTATTTGGGGTATGATACATTGAAAATATGTAATGTTAAAGCATTTTATAATTTATTTTATAAAGTATACCAAGACACTCTACGTACCAAACAAGTGTGTGTTGAGGAATAATAGCGGAGGTATTTGAAATTAACTACAGGATTAGAAAGTTTAATGGAAACTACAATCTTTCCATTAAAGTTATTATAGCACATTCTTAAGTATTTTATGTATAAATAAGGATATAGAGTGCAAGGAGTTATGAAACGATTACATGTAACAGGAATTCCACCAAGGAAGGTCGAGGCGGTGACGGAATTAAATTATATTCATCAATAATAAATCTACAATTCTTCGGTAGTGGGTGTGGTTAACAATGAACATCCTGTGGATAACAGTTTATCCACGTCAATTTCAAGCGGATAGTCCAGACAGCGAGTATGTTAACCAAAGTATTGTGAGATATGACACCCAAAATAGCGGGATTGTTTAAAGAATTTCCTAACAAAACAGTTTCATACGGTTTCTTGCTTTTAATTTTTCACTGTTCGAATTGTAACGCCACTTCCACAGCTCAAACTTCTCAATATTTTAACAGGAGGACTAGATAACATGAATTGATAAGCTTGGGGAAACATACAACGGTTTTCCAGGCAGAAGTATTCGCTCTTGCAGCCTGTACAGAAATGATTGCAAAAGGGGGCTACATGAGGAAGAAAATTAATATAAAGACTGACAGCCAGGCTTTAAGTCAGTCTCGAACCCAGTAACTATGTCAAAATTAGTTAGGGACTGCAAACAATCCCTCAATGCACTGGCACGAGACTACCCGGTGTCTCTGATTTGGGTGCCGGGACATGAGGATATAAAGGGCAACGTAATAGCCGATGAACTAGCCAAGGAGGGCTCTAAGAGACACTTCATGGGTCCAGAGCCCGTATGTGGGATTAATAAGATTGCGTAAGAAGGGAGATCTGGACCTGGTTAGATAAAGAAAGTACAAAGAAATGGAAGTCTACTGAAGGTCAACTCCTTACCAAAGTGCTAATAGAGGATGCGGATGCTAAATTCTCTGATAACCTACTCAGGTGCAACAAGAAAGAAGCCATTACTGGGGTGGTAACTGGACACAGGCCGAGTTAGCGAACCGTGGTGCAGAAGATGCGAACTACAGGAGGAAACGAGTTTACATGTAATCTGCACAAGTGAGGAATTGAAGGTAGTCAGGCAGAAATATTTTGGGAGAGATCTATTGGAGCCCTCGAAGGTTCTCAAGTTTCCACTGGGCAAGATATTGGGCTTTATAGGGAACATCAAGCTGCTCGAGTGGAAATAAGCGAATTAATAGGGATGCTACAATGAGCACCTAGCTCAAGTGCCCGGACTTTAAGTGCCCACCCTAACTTTAATGAATGAATGAATGAATGGACATGAATTGAATTGCGATATTTGTAATGTTAAACGGCCTTAACGCAGGATCACTCTATCCAATATAAACATAATTTTGATTTTGATGATGTAAAGATATTATGCACAGAACAATTCTTTGATTTGTTTCCTGAAATGTATTTTATAAATAAGGACCCCAGTTATCCACAATCTGAGTAACATTTACAGCTATTTTTATGTCTCGATGCTAAGTGACCATACCGTCGTACTCCTTATGTTCATTTTCTGTTGCTTCCTCATTCATTTCTTGCCAATTTTGTAACCTTAATTTTAATTGACTTTATCATTGTACTTTTATTATTAGTTCCATAGTTTTATATCACCTTACATATGTTGCTTTTAGTGTTTTCAGTTTTCAATTGCTGTCGATTTGGATTTTTGCTTTGGCGGTTGCCACGCTTGCTTTTCATCGCGAAACAGAATTGTGATTTAACTTTAACAGCACGTGCTCACTCCTCTGAATGTTTTCTTTTCATGGGCGGGTGTAGCTCGAAAAAGGCAACTCAGCAAAACTATTGTGCCCCCATGTAAATTTTAACTTCCTCGGTCAGATTGCACCCTATCAAGAAAGATCGCAATCTCTAACCGATCGACCCCAAAGTGCGTCTGCCTCCCCTCGTCCACTGCCATGGAGTTGACCAGAAGGTGAACGGGAGTTTCCTTCTCACTCCAGGATTTTTCTGCACAGGGGAGAGTTCCTAGGCCCATGCGATACTTATTTAGTGCATAGTGCCCAGTTAAGATTCCTGTGAGCAACCCTAGTGGATGAAACCATAGAGATTTACAGTGTCTTGCACCGGCGAGTTCATTCCAAAAGGAGCAGTACCCAGCAGCAAGTTGAGATCGGATGTTGCCATATGAGCTACCACACGTCGATTCTGGACCTAAGAGCGGCAGCTCGCTGGCGCCCCTTGCTAACGTGTCAGCTATTTCGTTACCTCTGATCCAGAGTGACCTCGCCCATCCATGTAACCTTTAATGTTCCACCAGTCGTTTAAGCTTTCTGTGGTACCCCAGTATCACCTCAGAGTCAAATCTGACAGCTCGCAAAGCTTTGAGGGCAGTCTGGCTGTCGGAGATGATTTCTACCCTTCCATTCTCGCGCAGGCAGTTTAAGATGCCCTCAGCACAAGCCTGGATGGTGATTAGTTCAGCTTGGAAAATGGTGGGGAAGGTTTCTAGCCTAAAAACTTCGCTTTTCTCAATGTGGGTTTTAATGTCAACTTTTTGTTAGCTTATCTTCATGGGCTTTTTATCAATCGTCTTCTTAATTCTTGTAAGTTTATTTTACAACTTATTTAATATATTTCTCATTGTTCATATTTTATAGAAACTGTATCTCTGTAGAAGCTAATAGATATTAGGAAAGTTTAGATAATATGAAAGCAATCTTTTTCAAGTTTACCGTGGCTGTTCGCCAGTAATTCAAAAACCTTCAGTTCCTTGTCTCAATGTTTGCGTAGCCAACACTACTGCCAAATACAATATAAATATATATACGGGCAAAGAATAGTTCCGCTAGCGTACTATAGATGTCCCAGTTAGGCTTATTTTAGAAAAGTGTACGACCAAACAAATATTAAACGTGATTAAACGTAAGTGGAATTTTCGGTTGCACAAACGCGTAAAAATATAAGATAACCGAAGAGTCGGTGCGAGACGAATGAAAGTGGTTTAACTGCGCGCGCAACGAAGAGATAGAGCATTCAAAATAAATTGTCATTTCGCAAAATTATTATGAAATGAATATTAAAGAAGTTAAAGCAAGTAACAGTTTAGTAAATAAATAAAATACCAAAACACACATATCGGCTCAATGGATTAATATTCGTTTTATAATGAAATTAAAACATATTTTTGTGTTAAAGCGAGGCTACACACGGAATATTTGCTTTTATTTATTTCGTCAAATGCCTATTAACTTTTTCACAGCACATATTATATCTTATTTACTGTTGATTTATTTGCGGTGATAAAATATTTTTGCTTTTAGTGGACTAGTGGACATTTAAAATAATTTTTGTTTCTTGATAATATATAAATTTATGTTTTCTTTTTGCTAATTCTTGTCAATATATCTGCAGTTAACAGCGAAAGAATATTATCTTGCTAAAAACTGAAATGAAAATATCAGAAAACATTAAAAAAGAGTATCTATAAAATCTACAATTTTTTCTTTTTTTTTAAATTCACTCTCAGAAATACCATGATGTTTGAAAAACATAAGCTCATATTTGTTTCCAAAATTATTGTTTACTGTTTTCATAGGATAGTCAATGGCGTATTGAACAAGAAATTTTGCTTAAAATGTTACTTAAAACATTACAGTACAAGTTTCAATCGCAGCCCAGTAAACAAAATTCAAATCTGCCGCAATGATATTTTAATGTAATACAAAATCGTAGGTAACTTCATGCTTTAATGTTGAGATTACTGAAAATAATTGCACGCAATTTGAATTTGGTTTACTGGAAGGGGTCTACAAAAAAACATATATGCAACATTATTATTATCTGGTTGCACTTTTAAGGTATTTTCATCAATTTTGTTTTTATTAAAGTGTACAAGTACAAGTACGGTATACAGACATAAGCTTTTGTCGCTCTTGAACTTTTTCTGTTTCGTTGTTTGTAGAATCAATATAGAAAATATAATTCTTGGACATTATATTATTCTACATATCTTATAATGGTTAGAACTGTTAAACTATATATTTGTAACAAAAACAAATGATAAAAAATAGAAAACAGGAGAAAATTAACAGAATTCAAATTTTCCGCATTTATTTCTAGGAAAGATTTTCATTTTTTTTTTCGTTCGCTGCGTTCAGGAAATTTTGCTTTTAGAAATGAGACATAATACTAGAAAATTTTATAGGTATGCAACCAAGTGCAAATGCAGACTTTTTATAGTAAATCATAAAATTGGAATTTTTATAAATCATCAATAAAAATCATCGATTACAGTGTATCTCTGTTTAGTACGTTAATTAAATAGCGATAAAGTATAATAGATGGATTCATAAAGAACAAATCTCCAAACATACATTCACTCTGTAAAATAACTTGGATAAATATAAACCGCAGAACTAACACCTAGCATCCGATCCTCAGACCATCCACTTATTTATATGCCAGGGGGTAGAATTCATATTTGCCGCGATTATTTATGGTTATTGGTGAAGATTGTATTGTAATAACAAATAATCATTGGTAATTCAGATTTGAATGTTTTGAGTTACTGAAAATTATGGTAGGCAATTTGAATTTTGCCAAAAGGAATAGATTTCTGAATTACCCACAGCTGTAATACTCAAGTGCTTCAATATCAAGTACATAGTTCGCTTGGTCCACTGCTTATTTTCGTACGTCTCTTGCTCCGCCGCTTTATAACTGCATCCGCGAAGAAGCTACAGTGGCGCCGCTCTATAGTACGCCAGCGGAACATACGTCTTTGACCATATGTATACTAGATTTATATTTGCTACTACTTAACTAAAACTTTTTTTTACTATCAGCAATTAATCTATTGCTTCCAGTATCATCAAAAATGATATAAAGCACTACCATTGTATATATTAGAAGACACAGAAATTACTTCCTGCAAAATAAAAGCAGAGAAACTAACTCTACTGTGCAGGCAAGTTCGTTCTTTCGGAAAAAAAGCAAAACGGTAGAATTAAAAATCTCCATTAAAGTCGCATTAATTTGCTAGTTAATAGCGAGGTATCCCCGGACAGCTAGACGTAGTCTAAAATTGCCGACGGCCAAATTTCAAATCCCCAACGACTTGACTATCGCCGACTGCTTTATTGTGGTGGCTGCCTGTTTTTTTCTCCCCCTGTCGTCTTCAATAGAGACGAGAGACCGCCTTGAACATTTTATTAGAAGGACCGAGACGACGGTAATTCTTTGGGGCATTAAAGCGGGGACTTGTTTAGGCTGTTTTTGCCTTGAGTCTTCGTATTTTTAATCTAGACGAGAAGATCCGCTTTTAATTTGGTCTTAATGTCGTCTCTTTTCTCCAGAGACGGGTTTATTATTTATGGGTAAAGCGGTTTCAAATTTGAGACCCAAGTTCTCAAACATAGATCGACTAATCCTCTTCTATAGACACCTTCTTTTTATATTGTATATAGAGAAGTAATATGAAGAGAATTAAAGAATAAATGGGAAAGTAATCAGGTAAAATGCATTTCGCGGTAAATATTGTGAGGGAAGATTTTACCTTATGGCTATTAGATCAATCAATTTTATCGTAATTGAAAATCTTCTTTTCCAAAGCTTTCATAAACATTAAGCGAATGGAGGTCTCGATTTAAATATAATCGAAATCTAACATATATTGTAATACTTCTATTTTTAGTTCAAGCTTACTTGCTGTTTCTATAAATATTGTTCAGGAAATTTTTCGGGGTTTATTTTTGGTAATATGTTGTGCATTCCTCTGTCTATGTGGATGAAGTATTTTAATATCGTTATGGTCTTCTATTGATTCGAGTTGGTTATGTGTGGTTGATTAACAATCGAGCTAGATAATATGGCCAAGTTTAAATGAGACTTTAAACATTTCTGTGGCCAGCCGAGGACGAANGTACAAGGAGCCGCAAGGTCCACAGTGCTTAGACTTTTACATAGTCAGTACGATAAGTAAATCGCATGGGGCTGACTATAAAAAAGCTATTCTCAAGAGGCACCCCTTTAGAATTCCATGTGACGCCATGTTCAGAAAGTTTACCTAGATGAACATAACAGGTTAAAATGCCAGAAAAGAAGGACTGGGAGACAGGTACTCCGGTAAGAGCGGACTCATACTGGTATACTGACGGCTCTAAAATGGACTACGGCGTTGGAGCGGAAATATACGCTAAGAAGCTTAAAAGGGCTCTTTCGGTAAGCTTCAGCAAAGACACGACTGTGTTCCAAGCTGGAGTTGCTGCGAATCCATCACTGTGTCCGGGAGATTGAAAGATGTACCTGGCCAGATAAAAAGTGTCGCTATCTTTTCTGACAGTCAGTCCACACTTAAAGCGATTAGTTCCACAAGCGTGGACTCTAAGCTGATTTGGGACAGTGTAAGCGCCCTAAATGAGGTGGGTACCCAAAGGAAACTAACCTCGCCCTGGGTCCCTAGCCACTCGGGCGTGAAGGAATGAGGCGCGGACGAGCTGGCCAGGCGAGGTTCGTCAAGGCCATTCGTTGGAGCCGACCTCTCTTTCGGCACTACCAAATCTCAAATTAAAAAATCTATCAATGAGTGGGTACATAATCAGTCCAGGGAGTGTGGCAAAACTCACCGGACAAAGACAGGCAAAAGAGTTCCTAAAGGAGCAGAGGCCTGAATTCACGAGAGATCTACTGAATAAAAACAGGAAGACTGTCAAAATGATTGTAGGTCTGCTTGTAGATTGAATAGGCATATGTACAACATAGGCCTGGCAGATGATGTAACCTGCAGATACTGCCAAGAGGAGAAGAAACCACCAGTTCATGTTCTGTGCCAATGTGAAGGCCTGGCGAGGACAAAGTGTTTCTAAGTAACGGGGGAGGAGAACCCCACAGTGTAAGCTACATAAGAAGTCGCCTCTCAAGCTATGGCCTAATTACAGAGGGCAAAAAGCGTCCTCTAGAAAAAAGGGGATCACAATAGATCTGAAAAGGTCGCGGTGAAACAGGTCCATAGGCCACCCCAATCCTATTCTAATCTAATCTAAGGTAAATAAAGCGTTTCTTCCAATCGTCATTATGACATCGGAAAAGAACCGGATCCCAAGAAGGACCAGACCAAGATGAACCCTCAAACCATAGTAATAGTAATAGAGGTCCTAACACAGGCTTAGGATATTACAGTATCATTAAGATACGTAATTGTTTTTTTTTTCTACTCTTCGAGAAACCTGCGATCTGCCTAGAAAGAGTTTGTTTTGACAAGAGAAGAAAGTCGTATAGGAGCTCATCTCATTGAGTAAAATAAATTAAAATAATTATTATATTATCATTAATTTTTTACTGTTTAAATAATCTGAATGTTTGGTATTAGGTTTCAAAAACGGCTCCGATATTGTGTTTGCATAGAAATGTCTCTGTGTGGCATTCTGTTCTTGAGGAAGCTGATATTTATCAACACCTAGAGGAAGGTCATGCCTCTACGTAATATGAATGTCATTAGATGGATTTTGTTTCACTGATTTGTATTCGAGTTTTTTATGATTGTTACTTTTTTGTACACGATACTGAACCTGTTTTGAGATGCCAAACGTCTAGATGATACATGTAAGGGTGATACAACTAATAGATGCTTTATATTTACTAAATATTGCCATGGTAATAGTTTTTCTTGTTGGTAAATCTGTACCAAATGAGGTATCCCTATGGAGAGCCAGAATACCATGCCAGTTATTGCAGCAATATCATTCCCTGATCTTTGATGCAACGTGGCACCTTCTATTTTTTTCATTTAAATCATGCCATAAACGCTCTATAGAGCTGATGTTAGTGAGAATATAACACAGTTTTGGGTGACTTTATGAAGCAAAGGTACTATGCTTTCAAATATTTTTTCTGGTTAGAGTAGGATTTAAGTAAGTTCTTCAGTAAGATTGGGCTACTCTTAAATAGTACTTCTTCAAATTGTGACAGCTGTTAGTGACAAACCAAAATTAGAAACGGTTGCATTAGATTGTATTATTTTATTACAACATGTTAAAATTACAGCACAAAACATTTATTATCGAAAGTTACTTTAGAATTGGTCGAAAATTAGATAATGGAGAATAAGGTTTATTCCTTTAATTATTGCATGCAGGATTTTCGGTAATAGTTTTATAATCTGGCAGTTAGCACAGCTTTTAAATCATATTCGTGTTTCTATTGACAAATTTCGTGCAATTGAGGCGGTAACTCGTAAACCTGGCGTTGGTACACCTAAAAAGTCATTACCGTATATTTACCCGTGACTTGGTAAGACAATACGCACGAGTGTAGGTAAACACGCAACATTTGTCAACGTTCAGCTTCAATTCGAAAGCATTATATCAACTAATAACAGTATTTAAAGCACTTCGGAGCCTGCACACATCAGCAAAACAAGAAATTTCAAAGATGATCTTAATATCATCAACATATGCAAGAATGGGAAGGTCGATTCGGAGAAGTAGATCATTCGGAGGCCCAGATTCGATCCTAGCGGTACGCCGGAGGTAAGAATAAAATCCTTCGACTTGTATCCATTATAGAAGACGTAGCACCTTATTTGCTTTGGAAATGATCTAAGAAGAACCATAGCAGACGGAACAAAACCGAAAGAGCTTAGCTGGGAGAGCAACGTATGATGATTTATCAAGTCAAAAGTCTTGGTTAAATCGGTATAAATCACGTCAACCTGACCACGTCTATCCAAGACTTCCTCAATGAATTAAGATATTGACTTTAAAATAATGGAAAGTATGTTCAATATCACCTTTAGTGCTATTATCTTTTTAACTTATAATAAATATTTTTTTTAAATAATCTTTGCACACATGTTGGTGACAAACGAACTGTCAAAGTGATTAGTGCGTGCATGCACTGGACCAACATGGCGTACTCTAATCAGGAAAGTTTTTAAAAGCATGTCATGCATATTCTTACTGATAGAGAAATAAACATCTGCATGGGAAATCACTACCAAACAAAACTCTTATTTTATGAAAAACCTAATTACGGCAAACAATTTTCTCTTAAAACTTGTTTATAGAAATCGTTGTCTCCTAATCAAAAACAAGGAGAAACCCCGCACTCAGTTAAAATATCCGCTTTAAACTTCACCCCAACAACCCTTTCAAAACCAATAAATGCGGTTAATAAACCCGCATACCCAACATTGCAGATCTAACCACATTCCGGGCCGTAGATATTGGATTTCTCACCACCAAAGCGGGGAACATTCCTTAAGCGACTGCCACGACAGATTTTATTAATACACCAAAGAGGGATAACTATGTAAATGAGATCTGAATCCCTTCTCTAGTAAGAGCGACTTCCTTAGATATCTACTACAATTACAGATCGACACTTTTTCGTTAATCGAAAAGTTATTTGGAATTGCAAATTAAAGATATTGTTAAATAGATATTGAGCTGAAATTTTTAATGTTAATACCATCCATAAATTCCAGACAAAGAACTAATCAATTATATGCAACAACATTTTATAAGAGATTGCAATCCGTAAAAATTGGTTTTTTAATTTGTTTCACCTTCCATTAATTATGAATTAATTGTAACACTCACTAATTCTGGCATGGACAGAAATATTTTAGATTTTTCAATTTCAACCACATTTCATTCTATAAGCTCCTATGCATATCTGTTCCTTGAAATATAAGTATGTGAGAATGGATTTAACATGATTTCTTTGGGGAAGTGGCATTTGGGAAACTTCCTTATTGCTCCAGGCAAGCTATGATTCCCGCAGCAATCAGTAAGAGCCATAGCTCAAACTTCATACTCGTCACCGTCTATGGTTTGTACTATTCCCAGGAAAAAAAACCTGTTTGTCTTTAGCTGCAACATATACACCCACGGAAAATTGATATTTTTCAGATTCTTTCACCATGGATCCATTATTTTCTTGCGAGGTCATATCTAGTAGTTACATTCTTCTTTTTAGGTAATGCTTTCTTACCTGCTTCTTCCTTTTTCAATCATTCTTGTTTCTTCTGTTCCCGGGCGATTCTCTTTAGCAGTTTATCATTCTACTTCGTCTTTTTCTCAAACTGTATGAGGTCAGAATTTTTTTGAGGTAACGGTAAATGGAATAGGGATCGCTGACTTTCGCTTAGTAGTCTTTGCTTCTTAGGCCAGCGAAGGTGTTCTGACCATAATGTTCTTATAATTTAAATTTTTATAAACAATAAAATTGCTATGCGCCATTACTTTAGGACGATTCAAATCATTGACTTCATTATTTTGAAAAATCATATTTACAGATAGTTTTTGCAACTTCCTTTTCCCAGGATTTATATTCTTCATTCTCAAGTTTTATCACCTACTGTTTACTGTTTACATCCATCTACATTTTGACCAAAGTGAGTAATAGGACGCCCAAAATGTATTTTATTTTAAATTTAAATTGTTATTTATTTTCTTCATAAAAGATATTCGATTTCATCCTATTTATATAAACAGATAAACAGGTGGTATTTGACAAAAACGTATTTTAATTCATTAATCTGTACTTGTGTGTGTGTGTTGTGTGTGCGATGATGTAGCGGCGCTCATGAAAATCATCAAACAAATAGAGCGTGGCGACGAACATCGCAACGTCCTTATTGGCGGACAGCCGAGGGAAGCGCGTGGGAGCGCGTAGGAACAAGCGAACGAGGTACAAGTCGTCAGCCAGCGCCCAAAGCACGTGGACGTGTTATTCAGCTCGAGAGCGGTTGTACAAGGACTCACCATTAGGTGCTTGCAACATCATGGTGATATGTTATTTATTATTTGTAAAATCAAAAATTATAATCTTACTTATTGCTTATTTTAAATTTAATATTCAATTTAGTAATATATCAATTTATTATTTTTCTACCACTAAGTAATCTTTGTTTACCAAATAATCCTTTTATTTGTATATTGTTCTGCATCCGTTGTTTTCAAATAAAATATTGTAAAGGTGAGATCAATTTCTTTTATTATTTTATTTTGTTATTTAGTATACAGGGTCGTATTATATTTTAGATACTTGTAGAACCGCATGACCTGAGAGCAGTTATTTTGATCGATAAAAGATTCTTATGCTAATTTTTGTTTTATTTCAATTAATTAATAGATATTACTATTGACCAATCTTACGGCGTTTACAACATAGCAAATTTGGAGTCTCTACTTGCAGTATTAACCGGGATATTAATTTCTCAATGATGTGACTAAAAAAATATAAAACTTAAATGAACTTAAATAACTCAAAACGTAAATATATCGTTATAGAATATGCTGATGAAAACTGACGTATTTATGGTCGTAGAATCGAAAAATTAACAAAAAATTGGATCATTCTATTTAAAATAACAAAGTTGGCATCCATTTCCGGTCAACCGGAAGTGATATTTTAGTTAAAGTATTTTATATTTTAGTCTCAATCGAACAGATAATGGTGCCAAAATTTTAAATATTAGTAAATTATAGAACATCATAAACTTTTAATGAACTACTTACGTGGAATACGCTGTATATATCGTATATAATAAATATTATTTACTTTAGATTTTTCTAATGTTGGTTACATGCTGTATTTAGAAACAGTTTTTATGTAGACTACAGAGAAACTATGTCGCCATGTTGCTTAATTGCTAATTATGTTATATCATCTAGTTTACCTCAGGTAAAAGTAAGTAGAGCTTCCCTTTGTTGGGTAAATATTTGTTAGGAATTAACTTTATTGCTGTAATTCAACTCGATTGTAACCTGCATCCGTTGCCGTGGTAACAAAATAAAATTTACAGCATAGCTTTCAATTTAGTTCGAGAAAGTTGCCAATTACGTAGACCCTTTTGATTGTGGAATACGGTAACGTTGGAATTAAACAGAAATTGCATATTTCTCTGAATGAGAATTTAGATATAGCGTTTTACGGTTTCGTTCACTTTGTTATGGAGATTTTATAAATTTTAAAAGGAAAATTACATAATCCAAAACAAACTTAATTAAACTGATACATTCCAAACGAGAATAACCTACTTAATTTCTCAATACCTTATTTAGGAAAGCTCATCCCGCAAAAACCTAATTCCAATCTTCGCTTATTCCACTTCATTTTACTATACTCCTTTTTTTTATGAGTAACCTATGCGTTTTACAAGCGGCGCGCATATAACTTAGAATAACAGCTACGGTCCGCGCTGGACCCGAGGCTTTATTGAAATTGCCACTTTCCCATCGCTGTTATTATATATTTAGATATCGAACCATCGCCACATCATCCCAAGTACACGGTTCGCTTGGTTTTATATCCGGAGATGTCCTGTTCTTTTTTTTATGACGCAGTATATCAATTTTATGCCGTTGATATTTTGATATCAGTGCTTCTTGTACTCTTGGGAGGAATGGAGTCGTTATTTCTTTTTGTTGGTACACGTCATCTTAGTTATATACACACACGTTTTATGGCAGGGAGATTCAGAGAGTATATGGGGTATTGACTGGATGTTTGGGGTGTTCACTGCCTGTATGCACAGTAACACAAGTTTTTTACACAATTTTCTTTCACCTAAAGAAATACATTATATAATGCATTTCAAGATATAAGAATATTACTTTTAAGGTCTGTGATGATCTGATGCATGTTTATCTGCTTACAGCACATGAACATACAAGATAATATACAAAATATTTTTTTTTACTTTTAATTGTTTGTAATACACAATAAAATTGCGTTAGTTGATCAGCTGTCATTAATAATTAAGAAATTAACACATTCTAATGTGTTATGCATGGAAAGTAATCCTTCATTGATTAATGAAGGAATAATATAAAATATAAATAGGATTATGAGATTTGACCCTTAAATGGTGCTTCTAGTTAATCATGCTGTCATTAATGATTATAAAATGCAACATTACATCATACATCTTTTAATGTGCCATTTATGGATCATTAATAGTTAATAATAATAATAATATATATTTCCAACAGGTTTTTACACCCAATACAGGAAATACATAGAGGAAAAAGAAAAGTACATGCCAACGAGCATTACAAAGTAGAAAGCGAATCATTGCATTCTTACAAAACTAAGATTTAAGCGTAAAAGAAACTATTAACAATTTGCTTACATAATTCAAAGAACAAAATAATATCATGAAATAGCCAGGAAAACAATTGAAAAAAAAAAGAAAAGAGAATAGACTCTAACTGATTGAAAGAGGCGTAAGCCACACTTTCCATAAATTTCAAGCCATCATTGTTGATGTCGCATACATCTGAAGTCTATTAAAGTGATCACACATTAATGAGACGGGAGATCGGAGCAGCACATTGGACCTATGTTGATCATAATAAAATGTAGGGTGATAACGGCAATTCAGCCTAGGTATGAAAAGTTAAGTTTATGTATAAGCCACGGGCAGTCGATTCTATTATGCACCGGTTAAATAAAAATTTAATTAAACTAACCATTCTTCTAACTTACAATGATTCAAGTTGAATTTGGCTAAAGTATCTCATAATCGAAACCCCCTAGTGGATAAGATCCCTCAGCCTAAAAAGTAAACAAACTTTAAAAACTTTCTTTGAAATCGATTCAATATTATTTATGTGAATTGAGTAAATAGGTAGAACCATATTAAAATTGCATATTTCTAATATAGAGGTATCAAAGAAAAGAACAACGTACGCATACGTCCTGTACACGAAAATCTCTACAATTGCGGTAAATAAAACATAAATTTTAAGGTACGTGCGACAACATCTGCTATGTGATGAGGAAAGGAAAGTTGGGATCAAATAACACTCCAGATCTTTTCGTTAAACTTACAGAGATTAAAAGTAGTACCGGAGATGTATAAGAAAAAGTAACGGGTTGATTTTTAGTAAAAATCATGAATTACACTTAGAAACATTAAGTAAAGCCTGCGTTTCTACACCAGGAGAACAACAGCGTTGATATTTAATTGAAGTACTCTACAGTCCTCAACGGAATCAATAGAGGCAACAACTTTAAATCGTCATCAAACATTAGTTTTTGACAGGATATATCATTAACAAGGTCATTAATAAAAATTAAAAATAGAAGTGGTCCTAAATTCGAGCCTTGGAGGACGCCTGATGTAGGATAATAACTTAGTATGAAATTACGGTACTTGACACATTGTTTCCTATTTAGCAATAAGATTTAAAGAAATTTAAACGGGAGTTAGAAAAGCCGAAAGAACGCCTTTTAGCTAAAAGAACATGATGATCTACCTGATTAAATGCCTTCTGAAAATCCAGGTATATTACGTCGACCTGTCCCCTGTTATCAATAACTTCGGAAACAACTTGGGTGAAGCAAGCCAAGTTAGTTTCGACCTATTTTGCATGAAACCATGTTGTACTGGGGATATTAAATTACAAATCGAGGATAGATGTTCTTATATAAAACAGTTTCAAAAATTTTAGCAAAGTTGCATATTAGTGATATGGATCGATAGTTATGAAGCTCAGATGGGTCACCCTTCTTCAGAACAGGACATATATGCGCTATTTTCCAAATTGATGGCATTTTAGAATGTTCTAATATTAAATTAAATATAATGTGCAAGGGCTTTGCAAAAATGCCTGCGCAATCTCTAATAAGAAAACTGGGAATGGCATCAAAGCCAGCCGTAAAGGAATTTTTAGAACATTTCAAAGCACACTCGATTTCTTCAACTGTAAAGTATGGGACACTAATAAGCTCATTTGACACATCTGAAAAATTAGGTAGGTCACCAGTAACAGAATCTGTGTATACACTATTAAAGTAATCTGCAAACGCATTTACAATAGAATCAGGGAAAGAAAACTCATTGTTATTATGTCTAACAACGCCAGGGATTCTGGTAGTACCTCTTTTATTTTGAATGAAAGCCCAAAATTGTTTGGAGTCGCAGTTAATCCTTCATTACTCAATGATGGAATAACACTTTGATTATGAGATTGGTCCGAAATGTAATTTTAGTTAATCAGCTGTCATTAATTATATAAAAATCAAATATATTTAATATAAAATGCATGGATCATTAAAGTTAATTTTGCATTACTAATACTACATAATACCCTTATATTATGAGATTAATCTTAAATGTGATTTTAGTTACCAGCTGTCACTGCTAATTATAAAATCAACATGTTTCAATAGATGGATTATTAAAGTTAATTCTTCATTACTTAGTGGAGGATTAACAGATTCAACCCGCGTTTTACTATTACTCTATAGGGCCGTGATTCTTTACTCATACGGCCGCTGGTTCATATGCTAGCGGATAAACCCTTTAAATGAGAGGTCAAATATATAATACTATTACCAGTCGCAAAAGTCATTCTTATATCTTGAAACGTACTATTCTTAAAATAGCTTTTGTACAATACAATAACATACAATTTACGAGTTTTTTTGAAACTAGTAAATCAATATTTCAAATCACCACGTATGTTGTACGTACTTATTTTAGTGTAGATATTTACACTTCCTTTTAAATTTTCATCTAACCAACACTCAAAGGGAACTTCTCAAGGGAAGAGAGAGAGCATGAAAAAGATGCGGCGAAAATATGTTTTCCCTTGATATTTGCCGCGCATATTAACCCATCACGTCGCGCCATACCACTCAACCGCCCGTAAATATATCGTACCGAAACAAGCGGACGCAAATACGCAAAGAGAAAAAGCGACGGGATCAAATATCTCCACCTCTTTCTCTTTTGTGTATACGCTGCGGTTCTTTCACCTTCGATATCCCGCGACCGTGGATATTCTCACAGACACCCACTCACGTGTCACGAGGCAAATTACGGCCTGGAACCTTTTACCGTGCACCGTGGCGTTAACGTAAATACGCCATGACGCCCAGGTGTTCGCGGTTGAGTGAGCGACGTACCTAAAGAATTTAGCGCCCTCTGAGTAAACATTTCGCGATGGCATTGATGTAAAGATCGACGATGATGTTCTTTCAGGGGTTGAGGAGGTAGGAAGGATATCTTGCGTGAAAAAAACAAGGAAGTTCTAAGAAATTATTCTGAATTATTTTAGAATAAAAAGAAAACTGGACTTAAAGTGGAACCTAGAGGTACACCTTTTTTTTTTATTGTGGCAATCGTCTGATATGGAGTCTACGGAAACACTGCAGTCTCTTGGCTTTTTGTATTTAGTCCCACATTTCTTTAACCAATAAATTTTATGCACTAATCTATACAGGTCTCTGACTGGTTGATCGATGTAATCTTTCTCACGGTTAATTTTTAGCTTGCCAAAAATTGCCTGTCTCTCGTATTCACATAGAGTGTGGTAGGCGTTATCTGTCCTCTCATTACACAGTCTGCAGTTGGTATTTCCAGTATTAATCCCAACTTTCTGTAGGTGTCCTTTTACTGTCCAGTGTCCTATTAGGAGATCTATTACGATGCGAAGATGATTCCTAATGAGCGGCAGTAGTTCTTCAACCTTCTTTTTTTGGCTAGTTTACCTGGTTGTTTTATTTTGTTCTTTCGTTTCTATTTGATCCGACTTCTTACCTGCTCTCGTGCTGTGCTATTACACCCTCCTAGAACAGGCTGTTCCGGGGATTTTCAAATATTTCAATTGTAATGGGGGTTGTTCTGTAGCTTCAGTTCGTGAGTGTAAGTCCAGGATTCTAATATACAGGGTGTATCAGATATAGAGGTAAATATAATAATATGTAGCAGCTGTAATCATATACGATCAAAAAATCTTAATGCACAGGGGGTCTATCTGTAAGCATTAACGAGAAAAAAATATTTTGTAAATGCCGTGGGCTAGAGCCGCACCTGTGCCCAACCTAAATGCTGTCCCGAGTATACCCCCACATACCACTATCATTCAGCCATTACCGCTGTTAGTTTTGTGTGGATCGCCGCTTGGAGTGTAAGCCACTTCGAACATTTTATTTAAATTCTTACCGTCTCGAAAAAACGATCCTTTTCAGGACCATCATGATTTCATATAAAGAAAATCGAAGCTTGATGTATCGGCAAAAGCATGGGAATGTGTAGATTCATTTTCATAGTAAAAAGGCGTGTTTGCAAATTTTCTGTATCTACATTTATTTCTGTGTAATTCGATTCAATTCATTTTGCGTTATATGATTAAATAAATCCAAAAGAAATAACTCAGATTCATGTGTTACCGTTTATTAACAACTAACTCTCCATTCGACAAAGCACAAGAAAAATATTTACGTTTTTTGTAACTACTGAAGTCGCATATCGGTGAAACTCGAACGTCTTATCAGATATTAAAAATAATTACTTTGTAGACTTACGACAGAATGCTTATTTTATAAAGAAGAAATTTTAAAATGCCTCAGTTTTGCTATTTTTACAGGAGCACACTGGCCGATTGGCCTTTATTTATTCAGAATGACGTTAAATGAACTTACGGCATACCATTAAGAATAATACTGAATGAGTGCAATGTATTTATACATAGTACCACGTTTAGCGGGTGCTTAACATGACGTTTCCTTGCATCAAGCCCGGACTAAAGAATTTTTGACTCTAAATTTTACTTTTTTTTTATTTTTTAATGATGAAATCCGGTTTCGGCGGGTTTGTGCTTTATATGTTGTGTAGTTAACACCCAAGCAAAATTTACTTTTTTATTTGATACACCCTGTATTTGTACGCTACACTGTGAAGTAAACCAGTGAAACTAACAACTGGTTTTTGTGTTTTATTCTTTCAACAATAGTAACACAGAGAAAAAAAGTGATGCACATACGGAAACACAGGTGAGTATTTGCAAATTTACCTTTAACATCAACATGAACAATAATTCGACAACATCATATATACAATCAGTGAATAACGAAGCGATCGCCTGATTTACTTGTGAAATTATCAAATATAAACCGCGATAAATATACAAGGCCTTTCATGCCAAAATTAACAATGATCAGCAACAATAGATTTAACGATAAAGACGATTAAATATGTATAATGACTGAATAACGAGGCGGTTGCTTGATTGACAGGCGAAATTATTAAATGTAAATTGCGGCAAATACAGTCGCGAGCAAATGTTATAGGCACCTTTCACAAAATTAATGGGTGACATGTTTCTTACATTTTTTTTTTGTGACAGATATTTCAACATTTATATAATCGTCTTTATGGTTACAATAGTCTTTATAGATACCTTTTGTAAATGTATTATTGTTTTTTATATATTTTCAAGTCTTCGAGATGTCACTTTCCCCCTCCCATCTAAAAAGTATTATAGCTGTACTAAAAACACTCTAATATGCAACAAATTAATAAGATCCCCTAAAATACTACGTATTTATAATGTATTACCTACAAGTTTTTATTTTCTCATTTTTTACTGTGATATTCGCCCAAAATTTAGGGTGCCTATAACATTTGCTCGCGACTATATATACAGGGCCTCTTATACGGAAATTAACAAAGATAAACAACAATAGTTTTAAACGACAAAATCGGTCAAATATAATATACACTACCGGTCATAAGTTTGATCGCATCTAATATATTGCGTTGAACGCAGTAAAATCTAAAAAAAAATTAAGACAATTTATGCTACTTTTTTCTCAAAAGATATTTACAATCTGATATTGACAGTATATACCTATTACAGTAGGGCTTATTTCCAAATTCCATTCAAACATGAACATAATGTAAGTATTTCTATTTTAAATTTTATGTTGGCAATGTAGTGTGTAATAATTCTGATGCGATCAAATTTATGGCCGGTAGTGTATATGTACGTAAAGGGAGGCGGCAAATACGATATCAAATTCAAAATACATAATATACAGGGCGTATCAAAAAGAAATAAAATGTAAATTACCTTGCATTACCGAGACGGAATGCGCGCCTTGATCGCGATGCGACAACGGTCGGAGGTGGGTTACCTCGTATCACCCCTCAGGATGCGTCACCCCTCCGCGTCACCGGACGGAGAACAAAAAGTTAGGTTGTGCCACTCCTAAGGTCGGCTACAATCTCTAATTAAGCGAACAATGGAAGGCCACGTCGTGTCACACAGGGGACGACTACGATCTATGACCCACCGTCAACGGAGGTTGACTAAGCTGTATCAAAGATCTGAATTTGAATTTGCTTGGTTATTTTATTTCAGTGTTCTTTGTGTTTTTCTTTTACCCAGCCTCTTACTTGCTCTCGTGCTGTGTTTTTGGGACACTCCTAGAACAGGTTCTGGGCTATATATGAAGCTAACACATACGGCTTTTTCGTTTCCTTCGATTGCCGAGTGTCCGGCCACCCACAGCATTGACTTTATTGCAATCTGCCAGGGTCTTCAGTTCTCGAATACATTCCGAAACCATGTATAATGTATAACAGACCTTCAAATATTTTTTTACTACGCAATAAAAAAATTTTCTAATCGACTTAAAAGATTCGCCAATACAAAACAATTACTTCTTAGTAATTTCAATCTGATTCAATTGTTAGAAACCATTAAATGGCAACTATTCCAGAACATACTAAAAATAACACGACCGCACCAAAAATACTATACGTAAACTCACAAACTCGTTCAACCTCAAATAAATCCATATATCTGTTCTGCTGAAATACACAAAAAAAGTACATGATGGTCTACAACTCCACATCGTACATCCCATTTCTCTCCGGGTTGTATTTGTTTAGGCTCTAATATAATAATAATCGCAAGCCGTGAGATTTTTACTTTTTGTCGTTCGGAATACACGGTCGCAGACAGTGGGAGGATTGAAACGGGCGTTGAGTATATTGTGAATGAGATTTGGATGGAAACATGGGAAATGAGCAGATGTGGAATATTCCTTTTTTGCTTAGCCGATTCCGCATTGTATCTGCAGGGTTTGTTAAAGTAAGTATGATGCGGGTTTTTGTCTGCCATATTCATTTCAGGATATTAGGTTCAATACAGCAGTTTGTTTTAAAATGTTCTCCTGTGTTTTAGAGTAGTCGAATTTTCTCCCTTCAATTGTTTTGCGTCATAAATATAATAGATGTAATAAAGACATTAAGATATATGTACTTACTACGTTTTGATGAAATATGGTTAGTACTTGATAGTTTTAAAATGGAAAGCCTTTGACACTTAAAGCAAGTGATTATTAATCAATTGCGTACAGCAATCTAATATGCATTCAATATACATATAAAGATAACAATTTGGTCAGACTCTCATGACCATTTTAAATTACTCTTAAAACAAAGTTCTTAAAGGAATTAGACCAAATTGATGATTTCTCAAAAAAAAATGTATCAATGCAAACAATCCCTTAAACATAAAACCAAATTTTAACTTCCCGTTTTACGATGCCATCTCATCCAGGCACACCGTATTCGAATTCAGCTTATACCTCATCCCCGCTCTTTTTCCCATTTCAGCCCTTATTTCCTTAACTAAATTCGAGCTTTTCCAAACACAACCAAAGGAGATTGCTAAGCTAACTAGCCAGGGATACTGGGAATATCGTAAAAGCCGTACCACCCACCCTCATCTTATTATTTATGGGGCAGTTAAATTTTTAATTTGAAAAGATTATGTTGCACAGCGTCGTTTTTAGGTTGGAAGAATACATATTTGAAACTGTCCACGTTTTATAACCGAGCAGTTCGTGAAGTTTTGGGCGCAGTTTGTAGGAGTCTCTGCTCGAAAGGTAATAATAATTTTGATGGGAACTGGAAAGAAGGAATTTAATATTTAGATTCCCGTAAAAAAACTTATGATGAGGTAGGACTGGTGTTTGAATAGCTATTCTGGTTATTTCAAAAATGTTATTTGCATGATGTCGCAGAATAAATATTCCTAATTTTCGGAAATGATAGAGGACAAATAACAACTATAAAAATGGTTGTTTTTCAAAAGTTGCTACACACTTCGAAATTTAGCCGAGTGACATCGTCTAGAGTTGATAGTAAACGTTTTCAAGTAAAAATTCACGCTACATTTTACTCTACGAATTAATTCACCCTACGCGGCAATATATGTAGAGTAAAAAGTTTCTCTTAAAAAGAGCTAATTTTTTTAATGGACTTCATTTAGAGTAAATTATCATCCCTTCTATTTAGCACAGAGGTATGTTTTTACTGACTGTCATTGGTTGATTGATCGTGCTGTGATTTTTGCATCTTTTAAGCAATTAAGCGTTAGGTGTATTGTGAACACGCTCTTTATACTGAGGGAAAGGATACGCTAGGCATGCTTTGCGTGCAAAACTTTCTATTGTGAAATAATTTTACGATGGCAATTCAGCAGAAGTTTCACACGATTTATTTGAAATAAATCATCCTGAAAGATCAATTCTTAGTGCGACTAGTATTCGTAATACAATTTGAAACAATGTATTGCTGTGTACTGATGGTACCAGCATAAATGCAAAATGAATTTAAAAAAAAAATGAGAAATTAAATTGACTAGCTCAGCGGATAAAAATAAAGGGCGCAAAAGAAGACTTAACCTCAGGGTTACCCTCACAATTAAACCTACCATGAAAAGTAAAATGTGGGCGTTTGAAAAATTTGACTTTCTTTAATTACTTCGAAAATTGAAATGGTTGATTCAAAAATAAAAAAAACAGAAATTTTGAATGACGTTAACAATCATTAATTTTATTTTTTTATAAAAAAAAGAAAAAAAACATTTAGTTACAACTATGCAGAAACAAAACCATGAATTTAAGATTCTGGCCGGAAACAAAAGCTGCATGAATCTACAATTAAAAAGGACAATCCTTTAACAAACAAAAGACAAATTTGTTCTAGAAGAAAATCCTTTTTTCAACAAAAATCCACGTGGTCTCAAAAATTAATACAAACTAAATTAATCGTGGAGAAAATAAGTGAACTAAAAATAGGAAACTTAATTACAAGCACAATGCTTCTATTCACCTTACCCGAGGTGATTAAAAATAATTACAAAACAGCAAAATATAAGAAAAACGAAAAATTAACTCTTTAAACTTAAATATATCTTCCTGCACGAAAAATAATAAAAGATCTTATATCCAATTTGTGTACCCAATAATACAATACCAGTTATTATAAAAATGAGTTCTTTGATGGATGAGATAAATTCAAAAACACGAAATCAAAACTAAAATCAAAATGTAAGGACAAAATGGCAGCTAACAATATAAATTTACATGTACTTACTCAGTATCTCGTCAAAGAACTGCCCTTTGAAGGTTAACAGTCGCATATATATATATATATAAAATAACAACTGCGTGCGCCGCACTTAACGCACAATGATCATAGAAAACAAACTACAAGAATAGACATGAGCTAACCTGAACAAATAAAAATATACTAAAGAGTGAAAACAATTTCAACTGGACATATAAATAAATAAATAACCAATCAATACATTCAATAACTAACTCTTATTTAAAAATAAACAATTAAATTCTGAGACCAATTTCTCAAAACATTGAGGAAAACAGATCGTAATAAAATATGAACACTGAATTTACAAACCCCGGGGTGCCAGACCACAGCAGTATATATTCATAAATAACTAAATTAAAAATGTCCTAGCGAAAAATGTCAGTGATATCGAAATAAGTTTGTGAATTACTGGAATAAAATCCTAGAATGACGTCTAAGCAAATTGCTTGCGCATTTAATAATAGTGCAAAAGTTTTAAACCTTTTATATTAAGATAAGTTTTGATCGCGGTTACTAATTTTATAAGAAGAAAATATAATATTATACGCCCGAGGAAAAACTTTCTATTGTGAAACAATTTTACGGTGGCAATTCAGCAAAAGTTTCTCACGATTATTTGAAGTAAATCATCCTGAAAGATCAATTCTTAGCGCGACTATTCGTAATACAATTTGAAACAACGTATACATTAATAAATAATTAAATTAATAATGTCCTAGCGAAAAATAGCAGTGATATCAAAGTAAGTTAGTGAATCACTGGGATAAAATCCTAATATGACGTCTAAACAAATTACTTGCGCATTTAATAATAGTGCAAAAGTTTTAAACCTTTTATATAAGATAAATTTTGATCGCGGTTACTAATTCTATAAGAAGAAAATATAATATTATACGCCCGAGGAAAAACTTTCTATTGTGAAACAATTTTACGGTGGCAATTCAGCAAAAGTTTCACACGATTTATTTGAAGTAAATCATGCTGAAAGATCAATTCTTAGCGCGGCTATTCGTAATACAATTTGAAACAACGTATACATTAATAAATAATTAAATTAAAAATGTCCTAAGGAAAAATAGGAGTGATATCGAAGTAAATTAGTGAATCACTGGGATAAAATCCTAGTATGATGTCTAAACAAATTGCTTGCGGATTTAATTTATAGTGCAAAAGTTTAAAACCTTTTATATGTATAGAAGAATAAATATCTGTAATCACTAATGTAGTATTACTGTCGCCTGGAATTTTATGAATTAATGATTAATAAATATCCCGAAGATGAATATTTTCAATAATATACTATTTACCGACGAAAAAATGGTTTATTTACTATTGTTAAGTTTTTTAAAATCTAAGTTTGTTATTTTATTTGATTATTGACTTTTAAAACTGCTTTTCATTCTTTTTAGATTACGAATAGATTTCAAGTCATAATTATGTATACAATTTTGCATATATAATATAATAAATAATATAAATATATTTTGCATAAATAAATGAATCACATTATTAGTAGCTCCGTTAGCTTCATTTCACTCTAAATTTATTATATTTTAAACACTAACTAGAGTTGTTATTCAATAATTACAGTATTAAATTATCTTCGTTTAGAGTGAAGCAACACTTAAAACTCACAGTTGTAGAGTGAAAAATATTCACTTTTCCAATAATAAAATGTAATCTGCGTTAACTCGCATTAGCTGAGTTAATATTTTATTCTAAAAGTGTTGTGGACCGTTATAGATTCCGTCTAGAGTGAAATATTCACTCATATATTTTCCAGTGTGTATGATCCATTTTTTTACCTCGATACTTAATAATTTTTGGACAGTAGTTTACTAATTAAAAAAATATATTTACGTGTCCACGATCATTTCTGAAAATTAGGAAAGGTTGTTGTGTGACACACTGTATTATATTTTCGACTTTAGGTTTACATGACGCTGTGGTATAGACAACCCAAGTTTGCTGAGTGTATTTTGAGTTGCATATTTTGATTTGTTTACTTTCTTCCGAGCTGTTGTTCGGTTTACCGAGAATTTTTCACAAATTTTATGTTTATTTTGTATAAATATCAGTTAAACGAGTTTTATATGTATGATTTAATGGTTTAGTACGACTTTAAGTGTGTTAAGTTCTTTTTAAATTAATTCCATTCATTTATTTGTCTAGTGTTTGCTTATATAGATTTAATGCGGATTCTATTGAATGTTATCGTTGAATTGTTATACGACTGCGTTGTACGATCTTGAGAGAGGGATTTTCGTAAGTAAAACAATTGTAGAGTTTTGTTAAAGAGTTCCTTGTTCGACTATTGACGTGAGTAGACGTATTTTTGTATATCTTTGTTGCCATTTTGTAATTCATTTGATATTGAAATTTAATTCCGTAAAAATTTAGTCCATCAAGGAATTCATTTTGTGATAATTGTTAATGTATTGACGTGTACACGTAGTAGATATAAGATCAATTATTATTTTTGTTTTTCAATTTTGCTGTTTCTTTTTTAATTATCAATCACCTAGGTTGAGTGAGTAGAAGCTTTGTTCTTGCATTTAGTTTTTCAATTTTGTAAATTTCTAGTAATGGTCCACGTTAAGTTTATTTTAATTTGTGAAACCACGTGGATAGTAATTCAAAGGTCGTGTATTTTGGATTATCTTCCTGAACAAACAAAACTTTTGCTTTGCATAGGAAATAGCATTGTCCTATTTTAATTTAGAGTCAAGTGCAGTTTTTTATTTTAGACCAGAACCTTCAGTTCAGGGTTTTTTTTTCTGCACAAGTTGTAATTTTACCCAGTTTGAAAAATAAATTTGATTGTTAATTAATGTCGTTTGGTTAAAAATTCTGTTCTTTTATTTTTATATTAAACCTTTTCCATTTTTCGGGTAATTAAGAAAGTTTGATTTCATTCACTCACAATTTACTTTTTGTTGTTAGATTCAAGTTTTAATTCGCGAGGGTAACTCTGAGGTTAATTGTTCTTTTGTTCAATTTTAAAAACTTATCTGTTGAGCTAGCTAATTTAATGTTTCTTTTTTTTTGTTAAATTCATTTTGCAATTTCATTTAATTCAATCAGTACACAGCAATATATACAAATATCTTTTGATTAGTATAAATGTACATATTACTTCTTAAGATATGACAGCTAATTTAATACAGTTTAATTCAACCTTCGCCGAAAAATTACCGTACTTGATGAAAGATAGAACTGAAGCAACAAGAACTTGTATAAAAAAGATTATTGGCAAACTTCAACAAACAAGAAACATTTACTTTGCTCAAAACTAAATAAAAGAACATTCACTACTTCTGACGTCGATTAAAACTATCTGGTTGGTTTAGTTTGTTTAAAAGAATCCCAATAACGCTAAGAATAAGAGCTTCGAAATCTCTAACGCATTTTTCGTAGAGTCGGACATAATAGCACAACAGACCTCTTCATTAAGAATTTCAATTAAAACCAGCTTCCTGTTCTCATCTCTCTCGGAAAAGGAGAGCAATAAAGTGAAACAAACCCAAAAACGAAATACAGAATCCGCTGGATACAAACGGAAAAGAGAACTTCGGAATCTGACCTTTCTCTCGCTTGAAGTCGCTTGAGTGAAGAATTTATGAACTTTTCTTCACAGAGGACCAGTCAGTTGAAGGGATCATAAAAGTTGCAGGTAATTAAAAAATATTCCGCTCCACTAAATGCCCATTCCTCTGGTAAATATTTGCAACGGGAATCCGCAGTATTAAGAAGAAAGTGGTTAGCTTTCTTGGCTTCTTAGTATAAATCATTGTCGATTATCTTGAAGTTGGTACAGATGGGAAGGATGTGTTTTTAAGTATGTTACTGAAAATAGCATATTAAGATATTTAATAGTTAACACTAAATTCGAAGTTAGGTATGCATAAAAAGTGTATGCATATAAAACTATGTTTTCTGCTAATATCTATTTTATGTGTTAAGTATTGTCTTTCTAATATGCTATTTTGATCTGTAGATGTCTCATCAATGCAATTAATTTTATTTCCTGGGCAGGTTATTATTAAAGAAATACCAGTGAATAACTTGGCAGTTGCAGAACTCTCGACATAACATGAAGTCTTTTCTAAAATTGATAAAAGTACATACTTTAATTTAAATAAACCCATGATAATATACAGGGTGTTTCACTGGGAAAGTATCCCTTAGTAATAAAACAAAATTGAAGGCTGTGTTAAAGCTACAAAGCATCTTGCACAAATGCCAATTTATTGCAATAATTTCTACTAGGCTAACTTAACATATTTTATTCTTTTCTTCTGAATAATAAATACTTTGCCGTAGTAAGTTGATAATTTCCAAAACATCAAACCATACGAGAATCTAGTTTGCGTATGACCAAAATATAGTACTTTTAAGGTAATAACATCAACATTGTTTTTGATTCTACCCCAGTGACCAACTATATTTATTTCATATTTTATAAATATTTAAAAAATATTAAATATTTCTTTAAATATTAGCTATATTAATATAATATACATAAAATTTATTTCATATAAAAAAAAAGATTGAATTTTTGCTTTTGTACATTTGGTGCGTAGGCGAATAATATAAAATGGGTAAAATATGCATACATATTAAGTAGGTATGTACCTATTTAAAATGATAGTTTAAAGATTAAATTAGATAATATATATCTAATATGATTTAATTAGTATCTAAGTTGAGCGCTGTAACTTTTCTATTAATATATCTGCGTTTTGTATTATATTATTTGTAATATTTGTAAGTTGCGAACGTCAACGCAACACCTCTATTCATTACGGTGCCGGTGTTATATGATTTAGTATTGTTGATGCGTCTATGGATTAGGTACATAGAATGCACGCACGTGCGTATCATCAACGTTTTCATTCGTTTGTCCGTTACATGTTATAGTTTATAATAATATACGATTAGGGCAGATTAGAGTTAACTGTGTAATTAATTGTTGCGGAGTGTGTTTTAGTTTTTGTGGTGACTACGAGGTAAGCAAAATTTGAACATGTATGGCATTTATAAAATAATTGGAATACTCAATATCGCTATGTACAGAAATCGTTTAATAATATAATTGTAGGAATTTTATGCATCATATATGTACTGCACCTACCAGATAAATTGCTAGTTGATTTGCTTAAGAGATTCATCCCGGTGGATAAACGTCATAACCTCAAATAGAGGTTAGAATACATTGTGTTGTTTTATTGTTTGTACGTAGAGTGTTTTCAAATATTATGAAATAAAGTAAAAATAAGTATCCTAAGTATTAGAATGTAGCTACCACTCCGATTATTGTAAATGCTCCAAATGTATTAGTAGGTGTTGATAATGTTGTACGATGTTTTATTCATGGTATGATCTAATACAATTGGCTGTTTTAGAGGCCACAAGGAAACGCATGAGGCGCCACTACCGAAGATATGAAAAAGCCATAGGGTTGTACTGGCACCAGCCAAGGCTAGACTTAAAAATGAGTATTTTTCATTTTTATTGGCTTATTCAAATAAATGACATAAATACGTTTGTTTTTTATTTAGAACACTTCAATTAAAAAATAGTGATTAATTGATAAACCTTCAGTATGCCTTAAAAGATGCAGAATTATTGATTATTAACTTGCATGGTGAGTGTGAAAAAACAAGTTCTTGCCTTTAGACAACTCTATGTATATTTTCAACTTTCGTTATCGACGTTATACATTCTAAATAACCAGGAACAATTTAGTCATTTTGACAAATTAAATAGATTGCATAAAAAAATCTCAATTTTTATATAAATATTTTACGAATATTTTAGAAATAATATAGCGCTTACATTAATTTTAAAATATGGCATAAATATTTTAATTGAATATTTTATCTATATTTAGAAAAAAATTTAAAAATATATTCAAAAACCTCTCACGAAAAATATTTATAAAATATATTTTTAAAAATATCTATGTAATATTTCTGGCTGTTAGAGTATATATTAAAAAAAAAATTGTCCTGATTTTTTAATATAAATTTTCTGTTTGGGAATTTAATTTTTTTATTTCTATTATCCCTCAAAAACTATGTTTTCAACTTGTTCTGTTTGACTGTTAGATAGAACTGTTTATTCCTTGTCGAAAAATGTACTAATTTTTTTTTTGCTTGACCGCACTCCATTTTCTTGAAAAGAGTATTTATTAAAATTGAAAGTTCTATATTTCATCGTCCTTTTACTGTGGCGGTGGCAACGTCAGCATATTGATATAAAGCTCCAAGATTTAAAAAATCGTTGAAATCGTTAGCTTAAATAAAAAAATATTAAGGCACCCATAATTCGTCCCTGAGGTACACCTCAAATTGACAAATGCACGCAAGTTTTTATATCGGAGGAAACAGCTATTCTTCCCGAATATCCACCTGAAATAAAGTGGTAACAACCTCACTGGGAAACTCTGTGTAAGAATGCTAAATAGATATCCTTTATCGGATGACGAAAATACAACTCCCCTGCGAAAGAAAAAACGAAAACAGAACAACAAAGAAACATGGCTGTGGAAACAGTTGACGTGAAATTAGAAACAATGTTCTGAATGCTAATAAAGGAGTTTTCCTGATTCCATTTTTTTTTTCTTCTTCCTCGGAGTTATTTATGAGGGTAGGAATTACTGTACCCTAAATTATTGTACCTGTTTTTTTCATTCTGCTGTCATCCTCTGAAATATCGCTTATATTCTACATAATTTAGATATAACAATTTTTATTTTTATTTTTTCAGATCGTGCTTATTAATATCACCATTACATAATTTGCATTTAAAATTGTGTCACCCAGATATATATGTACGCAAAACTTTATAAAAAGCGATTGGTTTGAGAGGCGGAATATTTACTCTGATTTAGCACGAGAACTAGGTAATATGAAACAAACAGAGCCATAAAAAAATGTAAATAAACCTATAAAAAACTTAAACTAAACCAACATTGCATATTTCTCTAATATGTTTTCAGCGCTCAGAGGGATTGGGTTAACGCGATTTTCAAATTACGCATTCGGCTTTTAATTAAAAATTTTAATGAACTGACAGTGAACCAACCACAGTGCTTATCATCACTATCCTGTAGTTTCAGATAATCCAAATATTGTTCTTTCTATATTAGATTTTTAAATTTTTTTAAGTTTTTAATATTCTGGAAGCAAAGTTGTTTTTTTTTTCTTTCTATAATCAGAATTTCTATACCTGCGTACAATATATTCAATGTTTGTTTGTAATTATAGTTTCTGTTTCAAAAAATATAATCACAAAATTGTGCAAGAAGTGGTAAATGTTTTTAAAATTTTTAAAAATAGGTTTGCCAAACTTTCATTCCAATGTTTTTAGATGTTAGAAATTTTTGCTCCCGACTCTAATTTATTATTGGCAATTTCAAATTTACCTATATTTGCATTAAGATTATTGGGCTTTTTAAAGTTAGTTTAACTGTTGCTCGCTAGCTGACTCTGCTGATATTGATTTAGCGGTAACTTTTGAAGTATATTTGACATATTTAAATACCTGAACTTACAATTTGTTGAGCAAGCTTCGAATATTTTCTTATAATAAAATTGTTTAACCCTAAACCTACCAAGGTGTGCTTTTGAGGCACAATTGATTTTGAAATTGCTGGAACTTTGTAAGTTAACTGCCCACAGACTGGAGGATTTTTGTTTCTCAAAATAAACTATTTAACACAAGAATGAATAAAAAATTTTTAATAATATTTTCCTATTTTACTAAAAAAATTAAACATAATTTACGACACGTCTACCAGGTGTGTCTTTGAGGCACATACTGTTATTATCTATAAAAAGCATTGCTCTTTATTTAAAATAGGTATGTGGGTAAATCCCCCGTAATCAAGATATGCTTTATATTTGGGACTTCCCTTATATAAGAATTCAGTTGATATGAAGGGAATTCCCTAAATGCGTTATGCTAAAACAGTCAGCTTACAACGGCATTGCTATCAGTGTATTTGTGACTTTCCTAACGAACGCATTGGCCGTTTTATGTGTCTATTGGTTAATTTTAATATTCTTTTACCTTAGTGGAGAAGTATAGTATAGACACAGTAAGCAATAAAGTTTGATTGACCCAGTAAAAAAGATTTGTTTGTTTTATGCTTATTTGGTTTTGAATTTATGCAGAAAGTATGACCGATTGGTTGACTGACCGACGCGGCACTAACTGAAAGGAGTTGCTCGATGCATTGTACGAAAGTGATGAGGATTTGGGAAGGAATGTAATGATGGTAAGATGAAGAAGAGCCAAATGACGAAACCTCTTCTAGTGAAGCGGATTATCAAGAAACTGGGCGATGAAGAAAGCGATGAACAAGAAGGAAGTGACGATAGTGATGCTAATGATGAACCGCCGCCATTCGCAAACTTTTATTGGAAAAGATGTACGAGTGGAATGTCACGCGATTGCCAAGGAAAACACGTGTACACACATAATTACAACGTTTGACAAAGTGAAACTTCCACCTAGAGTGCATGTTGATACTCCTTGTGACGCATTCAATTTGTTTTTTGATGATACGGTTATTGGTATTGTGGGTTACTTTCACTAATAAGGAGCTGTTCGTATTCTTGGCGATTTGTGGAACCAGTTGACGACGTTAAATCCGTGCTTTCTTGGCCTTTTGATTACTGCTGGAAGAAATAAACAAGGAATGGTGGACTATAATGAGCTATGGAATCTTTATATGGAAATCCTGTTTATCGAGCGTGTATGTCACGAAATAGATTTACTCAATTACTAAGATTATTCGTTTTGACGATAAGCGACCAGAACCTCCGAAGGCAAAGGACAAGTTGGCACCAATTAGAGACCTGTGGGACGTGTTAATACAAACTTTGCTGAAATATTATCTTCCTGGCAGTAATCTAACATCGATGAACAACTGGTGCCTTTTAGAGGTCGTGTATCTTTCCGACGTACCTGCAACAAAGCCAGATAAGTATGTATGAAAATTTGGTAGATATGCGATGTGGAAACTAGTATCCGTTACGTGGTATACCGTACTTAGGAAAAAAGGTATCAAAGAGCAGAAAACTTAGCGCAAAGGTGGTTGAAGACTTTGTGAACTTTTCTGAGAACTAAAGGAATATTACGTTCGACAACTTCTTCACCAGCTACGAGCTTGCAATCAGTTTGCTTACAAAGACTAACTTGTGTAGGAAGCTCAGAAAAATAAGCGCGCATACCACCAAATTTTTACCTCACAGGCGACGGAATATTGAAACGCAATTTGTTTGGTTTTCAGAAGACAATGACTTGGTATCTTATGTACCTAAGAAAAATCGCTGTGTCATATTATTATCTAATGCACAACGACTCCACCATTGATGAGGAAAATAAATCTGAAATCAATAAGTATACAATTCACGAAGGAGGGGTGGATACACTTGATCAGATGGTACATTACATATTCAGTGGAAACGCAAAACTAATAGGTGGCTTTGGTTATTTTTTCAATATAATTGATGTGTGTGGAGTGCTTCATTTGTCATTTGGAGAAATATCCATCCTGACTGGCATATTTCCAAAAAAACGAGAGACTTCGCAAAATTTCTTACGGAAAAATTACAACAGAATTAGTACTGGGCAAATAGACGTCGTGTGTGAGTGGCTTGCATAAAAGTCATACTTCATTGATACCAATACGTTGATCAAGTACCAACCACAGGGAGTCTTCGGCTGAGAAATAAGAAAACGAAACGGTGCTATATTTGCCCATCAAAGAAAGGCAGAATGTCAACACAGTTATGTGATAAGTGTAAGCAAAGGTTTGTGGTGAACATTCAGAGAAAAATACTCACGTGCACAATTGCAAACTACATAAATAACTTTCAATATTTACTATCTTGTACTATTTTAATTATATCTTCTGAACACAATATTTTTTCTATATGTTTAATCTTACTGATACTACTACATGAAATAAATAATGCAATTTTGCTATTATTATACATCAACATGTGTACAAATAGATGTGTGCCTGTGAGGCACACCTTGGTAGGACACGTTACGATAAAACGTTGGTAGGACTAGGGTTAAAGTGAAGATATTTGCTAGATTCTCGATGTGAAACTACAATATTTCCCTTTAAAGGGTAACAATAATTCTAGGACGACTTAACTAATGCTGATTAATAATTAGATCACACTAAAAATGCGTGTAATACTCGGTTGATATTAGCATGCATTTGTTTCACTTTATCAAGAATCTTCAGTGCTATTGGTCAACCTAATGTATTATACGGAGAAATTCGCATATACTGGATGACAGAAAAAACTACAATGCATAGCGCCTCGAGATAGAGGAACGAAAACTAATAAAAGAAGGTTCTATACACTAATGTCCGATTGCTTTTTTTTAAGTTACAAACTGTTTTTTATATTGTTCTTTTATTTTAGTATTACCTAGGCAATAAAAAATATTTTAAGGTAGGCTCTGATTTCATTAAACAAAACATTTGATAAATATGAAATCAATATTAGCATAGTGTCTTGAAAGTTTTATTTCAAAATGGTGCACTATACTTTCGTAGAATACAGAGACATGATCATGTGTTATGGCGAAGTTCGTTCAAATTCTATCGAAGCTCAACGGATCTATCGAGAGAGATACCCATTAAGGCAAGTTCCTAATGTTAGGATATTTATTGACGTGCATAGGCGTTTGGAAGAAGATGGTTGTTTTAAAAACCCAAGATTTGATTTTGGGGTTAACAGAACTCGTCGTACTGTTGCAAATGAAGAAGCTGTTTTGCAAATAGAAGAAGGCAATCATAGAGTAAGCACCAAAAGAATAAGTGCAGCTGTAACGAATGTCAATCGTGAATCTGTTAGGGAAGTCCTCAAAGAATAACTTCTTCATCCATTTCATTTCCAAAAAATCCATCACCTATTGGAACAGGATTTCCTACAGCGTTTACAATATTGCGAGTGGTTGCAAAATAAAGGGCAAAACTTTCTGTCATTAATTTTGTTTACCGATGAAGCAGGTTTTAGTCACGATGGCATTTTGAATATTCACAATATGCATTATTGAAGCGATGAAAACCCTCATTAGAACGTAATATGGAATCACCAGTATGGGTTTTCCATTAATGTGTGGGCAGGTATAATCGACAATTATCTAATTGGTCCATTTCGAATGCCCAGACGATTGACAGGCGAACTCTATCGATTTTTGTTTTGGAACATGAACTGAATACTTTATTAGAAGGTGTTCCATTGAATATTATAAGAAAAATGTACTACATGCATGACAGCGCGTCAGCTCACTATTCTAGGAGAGTAAGGGAATTTCTGCAAAGAAAATTTGGAAATAGATAGATTGGTCGTGGGGTACCCATACCATGGCCAGCTCGTAGTCCCGACCTTAATCCCCTCGATTTTTCATTTTGGGATTTATGAAAAATGAAGTGTATGCTGCAGAACTAAATAGTGAAGAACAATCATGGAACAGAATTGTGGAGTCTGCTGACAGATTTCGTAATAATGCTAACATTTTTCAAAAATGCAGTCAGTCATTAGCACGAAGATTGGAAATGTGTATTCCGGAACAAGGTCACCAATTTGAACACATTATGCAGAACTAATATGTATCTCATATTTTTGAATGTTGTTTTGTTTAATAAAAGCCTTTTAACTTCAACAGCTTGTAACTTGAAAACAAAAAGCATTCGGACATTAGTGTATAGGAACTTTTTTTGTTATTTCTTGGTCCTCTATCGCATGTATTGCTATGCATTGTAGTTTTTTCTATGTCATCCTGTATACTTAATAAGTGGAAGAATAATTGAATAAGGGAAAAAGCAAATACCTTCACGTTAATAATGAGATTCCCATCTTAAACCCTCATTAAATTATTTTTCCACTTATTAAGTATATGTATTGTTACGCTACACAGTAGCATACAGCCCGGATTAAAAAAATAAATTTTAAAAGAAATACATTAATTGAATTAGAAAAAATCAAGTTTTATATATACCAGTGTCATCTATTTTTAATAATTTTGAATTAGAAGTGTTCTGTCTCACCAGCCAGATGGCATGCAGGGCGAGAAATTTCCGATCGAGGGGCGGTGACATAAAAAAATATTGAATAGCTCGTTACTTTCTTATATCTTTCAGTAAGAGTAGAGATACTGAGCAAGGACGTTGTCAGTTGTCCTCTCTTCAAATTCACTGTCAAAGACCAGTTTAATGATCATCCTAGCATGATAATGTTGTCCTTAATAGATTCAAACTATTAAGTAAATAAAACATTTAATAGTGGATAAAGTGATTTTATTAATTAAAAAAATTCAAATGTGACTTGTTTATATCAGACATAATCTATGGATAATAATCTCAGGTAAGTCCGTGAGTCCATTTATTAATAACACTAAAGTTTCATTAAGTAATTCCACCTTTTGCAATTCAAATTCATAGTTTCGTACTTAAATACGTTTGAATAAAATTTTAAAAATCCGCGTTTTCTGACCGTTCAAATGGAGTTAAGATAGGCTTAAATAGAACGTGTGAAACAGAGTAGCCAACTGATGGTAAATCACTGGATATTGGTTCGTAACGTAAAACATAACAAATTTTATAAACCTAATTAACAATTTCCCAAAGTAACTGGAGACCGCTTAGCTATGTTACAAACGATTTCTAACCTCAAATTTGCAGAACGGATTAAATATAAATTTCTTATAAGTATAATTGAATTTAGATTAGAATTGAAATAATACGTTTCTTTTTAGGTAGATTTGACGAGGAGTACCTTTTTTTACAGGGCCGAATTCTGCGATCATCGGTGGTCAGGACTGTTCAGGTCGGATATGGACTCTGGTTCGGGTACATCGAAGACAGGTACTTCAGATCAGAGAGGATGGGTCGCTCAGGACAGGAACATTACTCGGAAAAATCGTCGTTGAAGAAAAATTACCCAAAAATTGCAGGTAATTTGGATAATATTTATGTGGAAAACTTTGTTTAACAATTAACAATTATTTTTAGGTTGTAATTTGGGATAAAATTGGATTTTATCGAAATAGCCGTTAAATTTTTCAAGAACAAAATGAAATAGCTCTACCTCGAACTGAGTTCGGTTAGTGAATGGTTCGAATTGAAAATGTTTTAACTGACTTGAAAGCGATTGTCTTCGTCAAGGAGACCAACTGTCTGTCAAAATCCGTTATTATAACCGAAATGAGGAACCTCCATTGTTTTATATGAGAAAATCCATGTGATCGACAGGATTGTCAGATGTTTCAACGATGTGAAAATAAATGAGATTACAAAATCTGGAATCACCTTACACTTGTCACATTATAAAAGTAGGTGTCTCTGAATTATGAGAAAAATACATTTGATATTTTTACACACGTATTGCTATTTAAAATTAACAATCTTAAAATTCATAACTGTGCCCCCAAAAGGTAGGCAACTATTTATACACATAGAATTGTTACAGAATCCCATTTCCAGCAATTCCCATGTCTGTCTGTTGACATATCAAAGCAATTGGTCTGCCAATGCATATAAAAACATTATTAAACAAAATTTTAATGAAATAAATACTCTGTAAAAGAAATTACAACTGTTCACTTGAATTAAACGTGGATCCAAATTTGATCTGTCAAAATCTAATGTTAAAAATATAATGTTCAAATTCTAATATTCATTTTCGACGTGTAGGTTTATCACTGCTGACCCTCTTGCTTCCTGAAGGGAAAATTCTAAAGGAAAATGCCTTGAAGGACTTGCCAAATGCAGAGATTTCCTACATCACCGGGACATCGTCCAGCTGTCTGCTGCTACATATTATATCCTTTTTCTATTATATCTAATAAGTTTTAAAATATAACTAAGTAAAATAGAAACATTCCCTTTTTTAAATAATAGTAGAATATCAAGTAATCTCTCCATGACAGTATATACGAATTTCCCCATATAATACATTAGGTTGACCAGTGGCACTGAAGATTCTTGGTAAGGTGAAACATATATATGCTAATATCAACCGAATGTTACACACTTTTTTAATGTGACCTAACTATTTATTTGCCACCATATGGTAGGGACGTTTAACCACCGGTTTACTTATTTTCATGCGCTTTTGCCATCTAGTATACAAAAGTGATGGGAACTGATGGGATTAAAAAAATTAAAGATAACAAATAAATCCCTGGGATGTAAGAATACAACTGAAATATCCTATGAATATTTTATTGAAATCTGAAAGATAAGGTCATTACATTAATTCTTAAAATCATAAATAATATATTTCATATCATATTATATTAAGATTATTTGAAGTCTTTATTCTTTAATGTTTATTTAAACGATCCCATATCATTAATAATTAACTTATTATATATATGAAGCATTGTGGTAGTTTAAGCAAGTATAGTTCCTAACAAGCGCGTATAAGTGTTAAATTCCATCGCCACAAATGGAATACAAACACCAAGTTGCAAATTGTTAATCCATTATAACTCCATTCGACTTGCTAAGCACTTTATGCTAATATATCCGACAGCGGTTGTCAGTTTCAAGCCCCCTTCAAGTATAAGCGGATGACGAACTGCTGGTACCAATTTCACAAATTTCCTTGGGAGATTTTTATTTATCCTCCATTCTGTATGTTTCTGCATTAATGTTTTCAATACAATAAATACGAAGTAGTTATTTTGAGATGTTACTACACGAAATGAAAATAAAATAGAACGGTAGCTTGAAAATATATTGAAGACTCGTCTTCTCATAATAAAGTCGATATAATCCCCTACTAAAGCAGATAGAAGCAATTTTATCCAATTTAAATAACATTAAAGCCGAAACAGAAATAGAGTGGAGAGCTAGCGGAGGCATTCTAAAGCCCTCTAAAGCTCAACTAATCAATATGAATTATAGATAACGTTGCAAGAGACCGGAATACGTCCTATATACGGGAATACCGAGATTTATATACACTGCGCGAGGTAGGAAAAAGGTAGCAGACAGGTGCATTATTTATTGATTATGGATTTGTGCTATTTCAACGAACCTATTTTTGGGATGTATGCGAGGTATTTCGTTTGAAAATTTATGAGTTTATAGAAGTAAAAAAGAAAAGTTCGACTTCCAAAATAGAATATACAAAAAAAATTAATTAACCATAAGTAAATTGTATGAGTATTAATGAAGAGCCAAGAAAGGATGTTTTTTTGACTCTATTTATGCCGTTGCAACCATCCCCAATAGCAAATTATAACACATTACATGCTATTTTTTTTTTCCAATTTCGATAAGATCCTATAAGAGAAAAATAAATCGAAGCAGTACGTCTTCTGATATTTTGAAGACGGCTGTATCATTGGTTATCAAGTGTTACATTTTTATATATGTACTTCCCGCGTATTTAGCATTGTATTAATGATAAACCATTTTACTTTAGTGTTAATATATTTATGTAATTAGTACAGGTATAATTATAGTTACGACTGCCCTTCACGGCTGCCCAATGCGAACTTATGCAACTCTTAGTTTAAGGCATTGCTTCCCACCGGACAGGCGCACTATCATATATTAATATATATTGTAATGTTACAGAGTAGCATACAGCCCGGTTTTAAAAAAATAAATTTAAAAAGAAATACATTAATTAAATTAGTAAAAATCAAATTTTTAACATCCCAGTGTCATCTATATTTATTAATTTTGAATTAAAAGTGTGCTCTCTCACAAGCCAGATGGCATGCAGGGCGAGAAATTCCGATAGAGGCGCGTTGACATCAAAAAAATAACGAATAGCTAGTTACTCCTCTTATTATATCAGTACGTGTGGAGACGGCATGCAAGACTGTTGCCCAAAATGTCCTCTCCTTCAATTTGCAGGTTTAATTACCAGCCTATTATTTCAGTACGTATCAAGATGGTGTGGGAGAGTGTTGTCAAAATGTACTCTCCTTGAATTTTAATGTTAATGACCAGTTTCAAGGCTGTCGTAGGCACAATAGTGTTGTACCTCACTGGTAATCAAACTATCATGTATAATTAAAACATTTAAGTGCAAATAAAGTGGTTTTAGTTAAAAAAAAACATTCAAAATGTAAACCTGTGTAAAATCAGACATAAATCTAAGGATATATTTATCTCAGGTAAGTACGTGAGTCCGTTTAATTAATAACACTAAAGTTTTATTAGTAATTCCACTTTTTGCAATTTTAAATTCATTGTTGAGAACGTGTATACGTTTAAATTAAATTTTAAAATTCCCCGCGCTTTCTGAACGTTCGAACGGGAGTTAAGCTAGGCTTAAAAAGACGTGTGAGACAGAATGACCAACCTTGATGGTAAATTACTGGATATCGGTTCGTAACGTAAATATATATTAAATTCTTATTAACCTAGCATACTACCAACTTATACAAATTTCCCCAAGTAACTGCAAACCGTTTAGCAATGATACAAACAAATTTCTAACCTCAAATTTTGCTGAAAGTATTAAACTGAAATTTCTTATAAGTATCATTAAATTTAGATTAGAATTGAAATAATACGTTTATTTTTAGGTAGATTTGACGAGGAATACCTTCTACAAGGACGAATTTCGCGGACATCGGTGTGGTCTGGACTGTTCGGGTGTCGGATAAGGGCCCTGGTACATCGTAGGTACTTCAGATCACGGAGGATGGCTCGATCAGGACAGGAACATTACTCGGGAAAATCGTCGTTGAAGAAAAATTACCCAAAAATAGTAGGTAATTTGGATAATATTATGCGATAAACTTTGTTTAACAATTAACAATTATTTTCAGGTTGTAGTTTGGAATAAAATTGGATTTTATCAAAATAGCCGTTAAATTTTACGAAACAAATTGAGACACGTCTCGCTCTGACACAGGTTGGCTAGTGAATGATTTCGAATTGAAAAATTTTTAACCGACTTGAAAGCGATTGTCTTCAACATGGGGTCCAACTGTCGCAGAATGTCCGTTAATTTAACCGAAATGAGGGGAATATACATTGTTTTATACATGAGAATGGCCATGTGAGGGAATGGACTGTCGAATGTTTAAACGAAATTAAAAATAAATAATAATTGCAAAATTCTGGAATCACCTTACATTTAAAATATAATAAAGGTTGGCGTCATTAGATCATGAGAAAAATACATTTAAAATTTTTAAACACTTATTACTGTGTAAAATTAACAATCTTAAAATTCATTACTGTACACAAAAAGTAGGCAAACTTTTGTACACATAGAATTGTGGCGAAACCGATATTCCAGCAATTTTCCATGTCTTTCTGTTGACATATCAAAGCAATTGGAATGCCAATGCACATCAAAACATTATTAGACCAAATTTAAATGACATAAATACACTGTAAAAATAATGAGAATGTTCACTTGAATTGAACTTGGATCCAAATTTGATCTGTCAATATCTATTGTTAAAATATACTATTCAAGTTCTAATATTCATATTCAATGTGTAGGCGTTTCACTGCTGATCATCTTACTTCCTGAAGGGAATATTCTGAAGGAAAATGCTTTGAGTGACTTGCCAAATGCAGAGATTTCCTCCATCACCTCCATCACCTGGACATCGTCTGGTTGTCTGCTGCTACATTTTATATTCTTTTTTTTTTCTATTATAACTAATTAGTTTTAAAATATAACTAAGTAAAACAGTAACTTTACATTTAAATAGTATCGAGTATACATTCCATTACAATATGTATAAATAATATTTCTTAGGTATAAACTAATCTATCTGGTGGTTTTATTAAAGCTTTAGGTCTTAACGATATTAAATCTCTGTTATCTGCAGGAGGATTTAATAACTTGTTAACCAGTTCAGATCTGGAAATGAATTCCTTAGCACATTGTTTGCCGTTATCTCCACTAGTTGGAGTTTCATTATGATTATTGCTACCTACAGATAACAGCTGATTCACATGTCGTTTTAGTGTTTTATTACTTTTATCTTTAATCAAGTAATGTCTATTTCCCAGTTGTTTAACAACTAAACCTTCCGACCAATACGACTTGTTAAGTAAATACACTCGATATCGTACGCGTGCTCCTGGAGGTGTTTCACCTGTAATAGAATGGGTAGCATTCCTATAATATAACAGAAACCGATGAATTACCAAATTTACATCATCATTTTTATTAGAATTTGTAGCTTTTAAAATTGAGTTTTTCATTGTCTTTATCGCATTATCGGCTTAACCATTACTTCCAGGATTATAAGGATCAGTAGTAATATGTTTAATACCATTCTGAGTTAAAAATTGATGAAATTCTACTGATGTAAATTGTCGACCGTTATCCGACACAACTATCTTTGGAAAACCAAAACGACAAAATATTTTTCGTAATTCATTAATAGTTTTACTTGAGGTAATTACTTTCATAGGAATACATTCAATCCATTTGGTCGTAGAATCAACAACAATTAACTAGTAATTGTTAAGCAATGGACCCATAAATGGTCCATGGTTCTGTACTCCATGGTCAGGGTGATAGCGGCGCTTTTTCTGGAACATCACTATATTTACAACATGCGTTGCAATTCTTAACCACTACTTCAATATCTAAAGCAATCGAAGGCCACCATAAATATGAATGTGCTAAAGATTTTAGCTTTACAATTCCCATATGGGTTGAATGCAATTCTTCCAGTACACCTGATTGTAACTTTTGTAGAATTACTATCAGATCAATCAGAGCAGTGACAAGGGGAAATGGAAATTTGTCATGTGAGACTTTTCCGTTATACTAAACCGTTGGGTACGTTCCAAATATACAAATTTTCAGCCAGGAACAAAAGGAAAGCTTATGCGCTTAATTAAAAAAAGCTACAAGCATTTATTTCAAACTTACACCAACCGATGTTCGAACACTGGCATACAAGTGTGCCATTTTTTCATAAAATACGAGCTCTTACATCATGGTCCATGAAGATTATGGCCGAAGTAGAATGGCTAGCGTCAATTTGAAACGGAATCGTAGTTTAGCAATTCCAGGTCCTGGAGGTACAAGCCTGGTACGGGAAACGACTTTCAATGAGGCAAATTTCAAGGATTTTTTTTTGATAAACTAGAGCAGGACTTGGGTAAATACCAGTTTAGTCCTTCTCAAACTAGGAATGTAGACGAAATCGGCGTCACTATTGTGAAAAAGCTCCAAAGAATCATAGCTGCCAAAGGCGTTAAGCAAATTGGAGGACTGACATCAGAAGAACGTGGGGTTCTTGTTATCTTTGCTGTTTGTGTTAACGCAATAGAAAAAGCCATTCCATGTATATTCGTATTCCTCAGAAAATAATTTTCTTTTTCTTTATTTTTATCAGCCATTTTATAAACACCTACTCTCCTATTACTAGACAACCACCAGTTACACCTAGACATTGAAGTAACAAGTAAGCCAAAGAAAATAACATTGTTATCTTGTCGTTTTCGCCTCATTGTTCACACCTTCTGCAAACTTTGGATGTAGGTGTATATTAATCATTTAAAACGTACCTTGCTACATGTCAATGGATGCATGAATGCATAATAATGCTGGTAAGGTGATGACCATTTATAACTTATCATCGATAGTAAAAGAGGCTTTACTTCTAGCAACTACATCAAACAATATTGCAAAAGGATTTTCTCTAAGTGGTATTTGGCTGTGTCGTAAAGAAATGTTTCAGAAATCTGATTACAGTGCAGTAAACGTTCGTTATGGACCTTTTACTGAAAATATAACAGAAATGTTGCAAACTCCTACTGCTGGAACCTCACGTGACAGATCTGCTTCTCTGTCGGGTACTAAACCGTGTCACTACAGCTTTCTCCAAAAGGTGCGAAAAAAACACAGACGAGGAAGGGGAGAAAACGTCGCAAAGCTACAGTTTTAACTTCTAATTCTAAATTGTCAATGTTAAGGGGTGCGCACATAAAGAAGACGATTAATCAAGTGGTGAATGTTAAAGCAAAGAAACAAGTGAATAAGAAGCGTTTAGTTGAAGACACAAGTGATGAAGATGAAAGCAAGGATGCTTGGTTCTGCCTAATGTGCTCTAAAGCATTTTCTAACAGTCTACCCAGTGAAGAGTGGTTGGAGTGTATGAAATGTAAATTATGTGCACATATAGGATGCATAAAAGATAAAATTTTGTTTGTCAAAATTGCAACTCCGATGAGAGTTTATCAGATTAGTTAGCTGCCACTATTTTTATACATTTTTCGTTTCATACAGAGTTCTGTTATTAATTATTATTACACCTATTATTATTATTATTTAAATTGTCTGTTTATTGTATCTCTTCATTATATACACATACTGCTATTTTCTTTGCTGTATTTTTATAATTTTAAGAGTGTTACATCTTACCCCAAGCAGTGTTTCTTTTAGCCCCGATACTGGGGTAAAATGTAACAAACTTTTCAAAATGCAAATAATTTTGTATTTGTGTTACAGTTAATACAAATGTGGAATAATTTTTTTTTTTTATGAAGCCATAACCCCAACCAGTGTTTAAAGCCTATTAAAACGTTTAAAAATGTCTTAATAATGCCGATACATAAAATAAAAGCTAAAATTTGTCACTTTCAAGCTAGGTCTCTCCTATACATTTACGTAAAAAACGCAGTTGTATATCTAGAAAAGTAGTGGCCTCAATACCGACCCAACGGAACACCTTTCGTCAGCGAAAGAGTAGACGATTCCCCACCTCTAAGTCTGACAGACTGGGATCTATCACTATAGTAAGAGAAACGTAACTCCAAGGCAGTTCCTCCAAACCCCAAGTGTGACAAGATTGAAAGTAAAAGTTTGTGATTAATGGTGTCAAATCGACTGTAATCAAGCAGTACTAAAAGTGTTATTAGATTTCCGTCAACCTGGCTAAATATGCTATCAATGACCTTTAGAAGCGCGCTTGTACAGCTATAATTGCGCCTGAAATCAGATTGGCGATGGTAAATTATAAACCTCTAAATAGTCACTGATCTGACGGTGCAGCAGTTTTTTAAAACTTTATTTAATTCATTCCTATAGTTTCATATTTACTCAATATTACTTCAAAAGCTCTCAGAAACTTTTCTTCAAAATAAAAACGTAATGATTCTTCAAAATGCATATAAAAGTTATGAATTATAACTCCCACACTTACAATGAAAGCCACCCATTCTCCCTCATAAAAAAAAAACTTTAGAATCTCATCCCATTCGTTCTACCTTCCACGAATTCATTACCGAATCTGTCATCTGCGTTCGAAAGAACGCTAACAGAACGTGTCAATGGCCAGATAGAATCCCCCATTCACCGCCTCCAGCCTAAAAATCTAACAGAAAAGGGGAATCGAAGAAGAAACAGAAAAATTCGATGACAAGCAGCGATCACCGAAGCTGGGAAGGGAATCAATTAATTTGGCGCCTCCTAGCGATCGTCGCTGGTAATAAAACCGAACCGAAAAGACAGAAGCGATAAAGGAAAGAATGGAAAGAATGAGGGGAAGGGGGGTAGGCAAGGAGAGACGCTGGAGTATCGAAAAGGAACATTAAAAGAGTCGAAAGCACCCGGAGGCTGTAACAGAAGCCGTGTTCGATAATTCCACCATCAACACAATGCCAGAGCTTCGCGCGCGGCCGATAGATGGCGCGTTGCGATGTCAAAACTGTCGCGGAAAAAGCCTTAAATCATTATCGAGTCATCGATAGATCGAAAAGGCTCCTTCTCTCTTTTTTTTTATAATAGATTGTTATTATGACTTTAGAGTTTCGGGTTATTATGTCTCGTCGATGCCTTTTTGTGAGAGGCGTTATAAAGGTTGCATTGAAGATATAAAAGGAGAAAAATGGAGACGGAACGCGGAAAAGTATTTAATAAATGATCCGGCAGATCAATTTATCAAGTTCCTATAGGTGCTATTACTTGAGGGTGAATAGAAATATCGATTTCGAGTTGTCGATTGATGATATCGTTTGTGGCGACGTTTGTATATGGGGCAATTCAAGTCGTACAACCAATTTTCAAGAGGTTTTACTGTGGGTGAGTTATCGTAGAGGATTCAGACAGCAAATCGGAGGTGCAGACAAACATTTAAAATAAGTTACATAAAGTATATGTTAGCATCGTATTAATTTTTATGTAATCAAAGGAAAAAATATATTATTGTATATTATTGTAGGGCACAAAACTTACACAACACTCACAAAAAATTAGACCAAGAAAAGGGGGAATTTGAACGATTTTTTTTTAGCACAAAAAACAAAACACCTCTCGAGGAAAGCTTTTGCTTCCTGTTCTCGAATTTTTAGGCTTATTTTAATTGCAAAAATTAAGAAGAGAAGTTTAATTTTAACTTTAATTTATGGAAACGCCCGGAACGAAATGGAGTCGCGTGCTTTACTGTAGCTAAATCAGAGTCAATGAATTAATTGTCTCAAAACAACAATGTAAAGAATTTTTATAAACTTTGATTGTGACGTCATTTCGCACCGATAACTAGTTCGACTTCTCTTTACAAGGAGGCACAAGTATGATCGAAGGCGTTATTTTTCAAACGCCCTTCTTGAGAGCAACGTGGGATCCGCTGGTCAGCATTTGTAACATACAATAAACAAAGAAGCAGATAATATACAAAGTAATACCATATTATCTTAATTACGAGTGACTTTTAACAAAATAGACTATTATTCCCTATGAAGTAGACGCTGCTTCAGCGAATGCCACATTACTTATCATCTAGATCTTAATAAAATGATTTTAAACACTTTGTATTATACAGGATGGAATTTCGAATTCTTACAATATTAATAGACTCTCCAGCTCCATTCTGCCGAAAAATAAAGCTGTTGTTCTAGTGGGGTTTAATTTTAAACAAAACGTTTTGGATATTGTTGCAACTGACTAGATTTTAGTTAGATTAGAGTTTAAGCAAAGTCATGCGTCTAAGTAATTTGTTGGAAAGAATGAATAGTATATTTACGTGTCACCGGCCTAGAAATGGGACTTAGAAAATGATAGGCAAGCTGATTAATGCCAACTTATATAAAGTGATATTATTTTTCTTCGTAGTATTTAAAAATAGAATATTGTACCATTTAAAATAGCGGAGTAAGTATGCGTTTTCTTACTTTTGGAACACTCTGTATAGTCGAAAATATTTTTAGATTATGCAACATTGAATTCTGTAAAACTTCTGTATAAGAGACTAATATCCAAAATAGACCTGTAATCCTAGTTTTTGATGAGACACTTGTACGTAGTTAGGTTACCTGTGTGAAGTTAGTAATAGATTCTTTTCGGTAAAACTAACTCCAAACGTAATACAATTGCATTATGTATATAAAGTTAGTGCACAGAGCATTGCAAAAAGTAAAAACACAATCTTGTTACAAAATGACGACGTTCAGCAGACGTGTTAAAGAATATCCAGAGATGGTTTTAAAAAATATAAACATACTTTACAATACAATACTTTTGTAACAATTTCCATAAGCAATCAAAGTTCATATCGCTTCTATCGGTAGTATTTCATATAGAGAATTGGGTACCTATAATTTTAAAAATATTTGTAGCCAGATGTGGGGGGCATCGATCTGTATAAAATATTGAAAAAACAAACTGGAAAAAAAAGTATTATCATTAAAGAAAACTACAACTTGAGAATATCATCACCATCTATTCCAAAATACATTTCACAAGCAATAAAACAAAAGAAAGCTACTAGAGGTGTATTCCACATTCTATAAGTGCTACCTATCAGGGTGAATAGACCGACATACTAATTCACCTTCTTCAAGCAACGCGTTCTGGAAAAACGTCCGACTTCTAGTTATATAATATTATTTTAACGCTCAAAATTATTTGGTGCATGAATCTTGAAGGTATTGTGATTTATAACCTAAAAAGGTACATTGACACATATACACATATTTGCTTATTTAACTACATATATGGCATTAGGTCATGAGATATTGACACATCCGGAAACTAACGCTCTCTCAATACGCCATAAGTAACTATAATCGTTCCCAACTTGAAACTTTATACATGTTTTCTTATACTGCTTCTTCATTATAAATATATGAATCACAGTAGTAAGAAACACTTTCATGCATTTAAACGAATTTAAAACGATTGAAATAAGTATAAACAAATTCAATTGACGTTAAGTCCACAGATAAAATGGAAAAAGTTAAATTCAATTGCGATAAAACGTAATAATAATAAAGATAATAGAACTTACACATAAATATAACAAAATTTCGATTTATGATACTGGTTAAATATTTACGTTGGCCCTGTATAGTAAGGAATATACTAAATACTAGAATGCAACAGAATAGTGGTGTCCATTACCTTTTCGGTGATGTTGCATGATTCAGATCTTCTATATCTTCACTAGGAGTGATGAAGTGACCAGTTATCGAACACAAAACTGCTATCCCTTTAATTGGGGTAAAATTCTCATAACAAAAACTTCACACAACACAAACATTCAACTGGAATAGGGCCAAACTGATGTACGTCCACACGCGACAAAGGTTGTATACCACGTGATGAGGACAGACACTTCATAGGTCCAGAGCCCGTATGTGGGATGACTGAGGATTCTGCAAGAAGAGAGATCTGGACCTGGTTAGATAAAGAAAGTACAAAGAAATGGAGGTCGACTGAAGGTCCACTCCATACTAAAGCGCTTATAGGGGATGGGGATGCTAGATTCTCTGATAACCTACTCAGGTTCAGCAAGAAAGAAGCTAAAACCATTATTGGACTGGTAACTGGGCACTGTCCTCTGAAAAATCATCTATACAACACAGCTATTAAGGCAGTCAACAAATTCCCTTCATAAATAAGAAGAATGACGAATGCTAAACAATTCAAAACCTCAGTTAAGGTATATCTCTTACGTGAATGTTTTTATAGTTTTACTGATTATTTAAACGCTTAAGCACTAGATTAGCTGTGTAAATTCTTGACAATGAGGTTGATAATCTGAATTGAAACTCTATTATTGTTTTTGTCGAAACTAATATCAATTGTGATCCATGGTTAATAAATAAACATTACATAACAAAAAAAAAACTGAAGCTTTATGAAACTTGTGTTTCAATATGCTATTAAATCAAGACAAATTGAAACAAAGTCTCACATAAACTTCATACAAGCGCACCTGCAATTTATCTCCAACTTTACTAGATTACTCATAAACGCATCGTTTGACAACGAACGATCCATCACAATCCTAAGCACGGTAAATTGAACCAGATCTGTTACATAGGATCGCGTAATAGTAGAGCACGTGCATACAACACGTTGCTTCCCTTATCCAATTTATCGGTACTATTTGTACCGTATTGTACCGGCGATGCCATACAGTTTGAATAAGAGCGATTTGGAAGGGTGCCAATGTGCGGCTCTACAGTTCGATTCTTATCTGGCAACAAAAACGGCCATAGAGCGTCCGACGAACGTTCGGGCAACCCTGGCATAGAATAGAGGTCTGTTTTTGCATCGACGGCTTAAAATGTCTGAGGGATATATCGCGTGTTACAGGCGCAGAGATAGGACGGCATAATGCATGTTCATCCATTCATATCACTGGGCTCCCCCAATTAATTTTGACGTCAACTTGACAGAGCGGCAATACGTATGCATGTAAACGTGCTAGACGAGGCTAGTTCGGAGGGAGGTGGTATTACGCTCTCAGTTCGTATGTGTTTTGACAGGGGAAATCCCGTGGAACAAACGCACACGTAAGGATTATGTGTTAGATCTTTGGATGACAGGAGGATGTATAACGTTATGTAAACAGGATTATAATGCTAATACCCTCACTGTTAACTAATTGCTTTTTGGTAAAAATTTAATGCCACGCTTGCTTTAGATGTTCGTATAGATGAATATATTTGGTATAACAATACCTAAACTCGATTTGTGTAGTGTAATTATTAGTAGCAGTTCTAATTGTTAGTTTTATATTAAGGATTTGTTGTGCGCGGACCACACGCATTGTTTATTATATTTTAGTTTAGTTTTATTTCTATGTTTACCTTCACGTTTATTGAACTGTCGTCATTTCATTTTACGACTCTTTGTCCAATTTAAGGTTACTCTGTCTTTTACCATACGTGTTCAGTTCCAAATTCATTGTATTCCTAAAAAGCCTTTTGCTGTTTATATTAGTTTAGATCGTATACAATTGTAACCACCTTACTTTGACATTCACCGCCAATTCTATACTCCAATACATATTTACTGTTTTATAACCTTAGCACCCTCCAATCGCACAATTCCGACTCTTAGTCTGCTTGTTTACCAACTCATGCAACAGCGAAGGACCAACCGTTGCGTCCGTTTCTAGGAAATATTGCCGACCTAAAGGTTATATAAGGATGCCACTTCAGGGAAACGAGAGAGAATTATCCTGTTGTCCAAACACTCCGTGTATCTCCGCTGTTACATGTGTTAGACAAGTGATTTGCAAATTGTCCTCAGTAAAATTACTCTTTTCGAAACCGCGTATTGTATTTTTGTGTAATAAACGTAGTTTAGAACAAGTGACTGTTTTATTTAAACCCGGACAAATCTGTTGTGGACGATCGGAACCATAACATATTGTTCTGTTTTTCAGAACAAACGCCCGGGATTTCAAATTTTCAATTCTCTTAACTTCAGTAAAATAAAATATTATAATTAAATTCAAAATTTCAATTAACACATCATTTCTCTTATTTGTTTATTATTTTTTTTTCCATTTTTTTTTTCGATAAAAAATAAATGCAATAATTTAGTGGTTTTTATTCACCTAGCGACCTCTCTGATAAATGAGTGAATACTGTGATCAGTGACCTTCTACCTGCTAGGAGGCACGGCACACTTGTAGGAGCACCAGATTACGTGTCAAATTAGCTTTCCGGGCGCTTGCTAACGAATAAGCAGTTTCTTACCTAAAGAGCGCTCCCCCAAAACCCCTTCTCTGATTGTTTAAAATTGAGAAAAAATGTAATTATCATATATCGTTGTAAAAACACATAAAACGTGAAATAAAATAATGTTTTAAAACAATATAAGCGTATCTCTTTATTTAAATACCAAATAATGCCATGTTTTATCAATTTTGAGACTCTCAAATCACGGGTACGTATTGCTGTGTACAGAAAGTACTAATGAAAAAGCAAAATGAATAAAAAAAAATGAAAAATTAAATACCCCAAAAATAAAATAACAGAATTTAGAATGACGTTAATAACAATTAAGAATTTTAGTAAAAAAAAAAGAAAAAAAAATAATTACAAATTTTTTTGCAGGAAACAAAAACCGTGGCCAGAAAGTCCTGGCTTAATCAAAAAACTGCTATAGATTCTAAATTACAATAGGACAATGCTAAATCCTATATCAAAGCAAAAGATTAATTTGAACAGGAAGATAATCCTTTTTATATCAAATCAATCCACGTGGTTTCAAAATTAAAGCAAACTAAATTAAACGTGGACAATTCAAGTAAATTTACAAAAGAAAAATTTAAATACAAGCACAATGCTTCTATTCACCCAACCCGAGGTGATTAATAATAAAATACAAATCAGCAAAATCAAAAAACCGAAAAATTAACTCTTTAAACTAAAAATATCTTCCAGAACAAAAATAATAAATGATCTTATATCTAAATTGTGTACACAACAATATAATAACAATTATTATCAAGCGAGTTCCTTGATGGACGAAATATAATCAAATTAAACGAAACAAATCTCTAAATCAAATGAAATAACAAAATGGCAGCAAACAATTACAAATTTCATGTACTCACGCTTGTGTCTATCGAGGAAGTGATTCTTACAAGGTTAAACAGTCGTATATATATATATAAACAGCTGCGTGCAGCGAAGCCGCGCACAGATCATCGAAGAAAACTACAAGAAAGGACATGAACTACATGAGCAAATGCTAAACATTTTAAAGAGTGAAATTAATTTAAAAGAACTGAACATTTAAATAAATAAATTAAACAATCAATTCATTAACTAAATCTTATATAAAAATAAACAATTGAATTTGTGGAAACTCTTACGAAACATTGATAAAGGCTGATCGGATTAAACAAGAAAAAATCTGCAATTGCGGAAACCGGGGTGCCAGACCACAGCACCATATAAAACAAATTATTTAACTCAAAATCCGTATCCAAACTGCCTGGCAGAGTCATCTATCCGTAAATAGCCAAACTGAAAGAAAACTATAATATTCAACTATCCATGTTATTGCTATATGTAAAAATGCCTATAATAATTAAACCATCTTAGCGTCGATTTTTATGCCAACCTTTAAATATTAAAATTCCTAAATAACTAAAATAATAGCGGTTCATACAAACTTAACTCCAAAATTAACGTATCGTGAACATAAATTACACAAATCTAATTTACTGTTATATTGAGCTTAGCTCTCTAAAATAAAAATTAACGATAATAAATCACCGTCTCTATAGTATATAATTGCATATAAATATGCAGATATTACAGAACACAAAATGGCTGATTATAAAACACAACGCGTATATAAAATATTTCTATACAACAGCCGGCATTTGCAGTTTTAATCATTGTGAATGAAATGTGAGAGTTAAATTAAAATAATAAATAATTCAGGTTTCCATTAGTCGACCCCGGCCCAGCGGGTTGTAATTTCGCCGTATATTAACCGAAAGCTTTTAATTAATAAAAACAATATTACACATTAGGACAAATTTTAATAATCACTGGGAATGTAGGGCTTGTATTATCCGCTTTAGGGGAGTGGAGTATTTCCGGATATGAAATCGGTATATATGAATTATGTTTTATCGGAAAATAACAACAATATTAATTGTATTCTTTGGTGCATGACGTTATTCCGTATTAGTTGCAATTATTCATGAATTATTAATAAATCTCTATGCAATAATTGATAAAATTGAAACTAGAATATTTTTACCAAAAGTTTTCTTTTTTGGAATTAGCGCCCAACGAAGGGACATTTTATTTTAAACAGTAACGAAGTGGTTAAATAATTGTACTAATAATATGTATGCGTATGAATTATGTTCTGTCCGAAAATAACCACAATATTATTAATTCTACTCATTGGTGCACGATATTATCCTATGAATTACAATTATTTAGGAATTAGTAATAATACTCTTCATAAGGGGGGACATAAGACCATCTCGGTTAATACGACCAGAGGATGCCCACAGGGAGGAGTTACATCCCCACTTATGTGGAGCCTAATAGTAGACGAACTCTTATGCGGACTGACGGATCTAGGCATATCTTGTCAAGGGTATGCTGATGATATTGTCATATACGCAAGAGGCAAATTTAAGAATACCCTCTGTGACATAGTTCAAAGAGGCTTGAACTTCACGAGAAGATGGTGTCAATCGATGGGACTCAATGTCAACCCCACTAAGACAACCCTAGTAGCATTTACCAGGAAAAGAAAATCCAATCTTAGAACCATAAAACTGGATGGGCAAAATTATAGAATGGAAAGCAGAAGTTAATATCTAGGTCTTACCCTAGACAATAAACTTCTATGGAACAAACATGAATTTGAAGTAACAACAAGGCCAAAGAGCTCTGATGGTGTGCAGAAACTTGCAGGGAAAAATTGGGGATGCAAACCAAAAATACTGCTTTGGATGTATACAGCGATAGTGAGACCGATCATCACCTATGCATCAGTAGCATGGAGCAAAAGAACTAATCTGGCCACCGCGAGAATTCACCTTTCGAAAGTGCAAAGATTAGCATGTGTATGCATAACGGGGGCTATGAGAACCTGCCCAACAGCAGCTATTGAAGTAGTATTGGATCTTGCCCCCCTCCATATAGTAGTAGAGGGTGTGGCGAAAAGAACCGCACTAAGAATGGTCAAGGAAGGAATGATTAGGCATAGGCCTCAATCTTCCTGACGGTGATCAAACCTGGGATATGCCCGGGATGATATGTTAAAAAAAATTTAGCTTTGTCAAAGAATTCACCATAAAGCTAAGTAACAGGAGCGAGTGGGATCATAACACCATCTTGAACTTGAATAGAAATGCCATCAAATGGTACACTGATGGCTCCAAAACGACAGAAGGAACTGGAATAGGAATATATGGGCCTAGAACTACATATTTTGAAAGCTTGGGAAAATACCCAAGTATATTTCAGGCGGAAATACACGCTATTGGAAGATGTGTTCAGTTCATTATGGAAAGGAACTATCGGAAACAGGAGATTATCATCGTGTCTGATAGTCAAGCAGCCATCAAGGCGCTGAACTCATATGAAATCAGCTCCAAGTTGGTCTGGGAATGCCTAGGGAAACTAAATGAGCTAGGCAAAAGAAATAAAGTAACCCTCCTGTGGGTTCCGGGTCACACAGGAGTGGAAGGAACGAAATAACGGATAACCTCGCAAAAAATGGGGCTGGAATGCCTTTCGTAGGGCCTGAACCCTTTTGCGGGTTAAGTAGCAGTACAATACTGAAGAAACTAAAAATGGAAATGGAGCAGAGAAAATCCAGTTACTGGGAAAATCTCCAGGGGATGAGGCAAAGTAAAATTCTTCTGGGAACTTATAACCAGAAGAGGTTTACAGAATGCATCAACCTGAGTAAGAACAATGTTCGCATATTAACAGGAATACTTTCAGGCCATTGTAGACTGATAGGACACCTGAGTAAGCTTGGATTGGAAAAAGATCCTGAATGCAGATTCTGTGGGGAACAGGATGAAACATCCATCCACCTCCTCTCAAACTGCGTAGCACTGTGCAACCCGAGGGCATTGTACCTGGGTACATGTGAAATCGAAGAGGGAGACTTACCTAGACTGGGGCCCTCTGACATCCTACACTTTTTAAAAGGAATAGGATTGGAAGGCCAGCTGTAAAGCAGCAAGAATAGGGGACACAATAGATCTTTTAGGTCGCAGTGTAACACCACCCTTCTATTACATACATACATATGTTGTATGTATGTCACGTTATGTTTAAAATGCACCATCAACTTAAATGCATTTTGCGCGTGCAATTTGAGAATACATATTTTTTAGAACAGGTTTCAAAAAATTCAGTTTTATTATATATTATATATATATTATAAATTATTTCATACTAAATTTAAGACAAAAATCCTGTCTGATACCATACTAAATTTAGTATTAAATTTTTTGTACAAAATTGTGTACATAATTTAGCATCGTGTCCGACGGCCTTAAGATATATTTATAAATATTAAATACGAATTTCCAGAACAATATTTGAAAAAAGCACATCAGCGTAAGAAATTTATTTGATGGTAAACATTTCTCCATTTGTTTGAATTTTATATATCAAAATAGAATTTCTCCAACTTATATATATATATATATATATATATATATATATTATATATATATATATTTACATCCTACTATCGTTGGAGCGTCCGTACATTAACATTTTACATTGATTAGAGCGTCCACCTACATAGAGCGTCCGTATACGGACGCTTTATGCATGTTCCACGTAAAAATTTGTCTGCCATCTCATAGTAACGAAATGACCGTTATTTTAAATTTTGGTGGACGCTTTTTTGCCCACCAATGGTTGAAAGTAATACGGCCACCGTATATCATTAGTTCACATAGTGGTTCCATGGTGGCGCTGCGAAATCAAGACGTATATGTATTATACGATTGTTTGTTCATTTCTCGATTATCAAGCGTCCATTCGATTTGGCAACGGTGAGGTTTGAAATTCTATATTTATTTGAATTTCGTAAAATGAATCCGTTGTAGTGACTGTATAGTAAAATTTGAGGTCATTATTTTGTAATATTTTACGAAGCAATATGTAACAGAAAATAATACTATATTTGATATAGTTAAGATTTTTTTCTTGAGTATCTGTAATCAGTGTTGAGCGTAATTAACTTCTTTTGTAATTCTGATTATTTGTAATCAGTAACTCCGCTTATGTTTAGTAATCTACAATTGCAAATCCGTAATTTGTAATTCTAATAAGCCTGATTACAAATTTGTATATCGAAACTTATGGTGCAAGTCAATTTTTAACACGCTTTAGTTCAATTTTTATGTTGGTTAGCATTATAAATAAGTCATAAAGGTTATATTCTTTTAATAATATTTATGCAAAATAAGATACTTTGTATCTCTTTTCACAAGAGGACGATTTCACACAGGGTAGGGAAGGAGAATTTTTATGATGAAATATTTTTTTACACGTCGGGAGAGAGGGAGTATTAAACATGTTTTAAATGGTTAATTAATGTTTCTGAACACCGAGGCGGAGAAGGAGATGAGATTTTTAGTGATTAAGTTAATTGTTTTCACAACACAATGAGGGAGGGAGGATTGAAATGTTTTAAATGATGAATTTCTCTTTAAAAAAAGCCCTGTGGGTGGGGAGGGGATGAATTATTTTTCAAGTGATGAAACTATTGTTTTTTCAGAACACGGGCGGGACATGCTTTAAATGATTAAATTAATATTTTTTGAATTAATTAGCAAGTTAATTGTTTTCACAACACTCGTGAGGGATGAAGGTTAAAAATGTTTTAAATTATTAATAAGGTTTTTTTCAACACCGAGGTGGGGACGGAGATGAGATTTTTTTAGGGATTAAGTTAATTGTTTTAATTGTTAATTTGTTCAACACCAATGAGGGAGGGAGGATTAAAAATGTTTTAAATGCTGAATTTCTCTTTAAAAAAAGCCACGTGGGTGGGGAGGGGATGAATTATTTTTCAAGTGATGAAACTATTGTTTTTTCAGAACACGGGCGGGACATGCTTTAAATGATTAAATTAATATTTTTTGAATTAATTAGCAAGTTAATTGTTTTCACAACACTGGTGAGGGATGAAGGTTAAAAATGTTTTAAATTATTAAATTAAGGTTTTTTTCAACACCGAGGTGGGGACGGAGATGAGATTTTTTTAGGGATTAAGTTAATTGTTTTAATTGTTAATTTGTTCAACACCAATGAGGGAGGGAGGATTAAAAATGTTTTAAATGCTGAATTTCTCTTTAAAAAAAGCCACGTGGGTGGGGAGGGGATGAATTATTTTTCAAGTGATGAAACTATTGTTTTTTCAGAACACGGGCGGGACATGCTTTAAATGATTAAATTAATATTTTTTGAATTAATTAGCAAGTTATTGTTTCACAACACTGGTGAGGGATGAAGGTTAAAATGTTTTAAATTATTAAATTAAGGTTTTTTCAACACCGAGGTGGGGACGGAGATGAGATTTTTTTAGGGATTAAGTTAATTGTTTTAATTGTTAATTTGTTCAACACCAATGAGGGAGGGAGGATTAAAAATGTTTTAAATGCTGAATTTCTCTTTAAAAAAAGCCACGTGGGCGGGGAGGGAATGAATTATTTTTAAAGTAATGAAATTATTGTTTTTTTTTCAGAATACGAAAAGACATGCTTAAATAATTAAATTAATAGGATTTTTTAAACATCGTGATGGTGAAGGGGATGAAGTTTTTTTTAAGTGATTAAATTAATTGCTTTGACAATACTGATGAGCGAGGAAGGTTTAAAAGTGGTTTAAATGAAGAAATGCGTTTTTTTGGAACACCGTGGAGGGGAGGGAGAGTGTTATATAATTATATTAAAATAGTGAATTATTTTTTTTGCAACGCAGAGAGGGAGGGAGGATTTTTTTAAATATAATTCACAGCTCCACACCACGGGAGCTTTTTAAAGAAAAATGAATAATTTGAAATATTTTTAATTCTACCTCCCTTGTTGGTGTTGTGAAAACAATAATTTAATCACCCAAAAATTCCATACGCTTCCCCACCTCGGTTGTTGGAAAAAACACTAATTTAATCATTTAAAACATGTCTAATCCTATCTGCCTCCCGGTGATGCAAAAAAAAAAAAATTTCACCATTTTAAAAATAATTAATCCAGTTGTGACAGCAATTAAATAATCACTCAAAAAAATTTCATACCTTCACAACTCGGTCTTCGAAAGATATTAATTTAATCATTTTAAGGATGTCCTTTCGATGTTATATAAAAATTATTTATCACTTTAAATAATTCATCCCCTCCCATCTACGGCGCTTTTAAACAAAAAAGATTAAAGTTTTCGTGCAAAACCAATATATCAAAAAAACGTTAAAATGTTATTAAAACTAATATTGTTTCGTAGATCTTCATTAATCTTGTGTTTATCGTTATATTTTAATTGGGATTTTAACGAATTCTAAGGAATTAGGTAATACGTTTATATGTTCATCTGAAATTTATTTTTTGCGACGATCGTTTCGTTGTTTAACATGACAACTGTTTCAAGTAAAGCAATTTAAATTTTTATATAAACATTGAAATAATAATTACCTAATATAATTGTAAAAACCATTTTTTAAATTTTAAATTCAACTTACACTACTAATTTCTATTATTATTTTTTCTTTCTCATAACTATGACTACATATATTTTTATATTCCACACGGAACGTTGTCAAATAATTTTTTTTTAACAATCAGTGTTATATTAATTTAATTTGGAAACGTTCCGTATGGAATATAGAAATATATGTAGTCACAGTTATGAGAAATAGTGGTGGTGGGCACTATCGGTATTTTCAACTATCGATAGTACTATCGATAGCCAATTATCCATAGTTAGTAAGATAATTATCGATAGTCAAATATAAAGTATTATCGATAGTTGACTATCGATAACTATCGATAGTCAACGATGCTTGTAGTGTTTCTATTGAATTTGGGCATCCTTCTGCGTTGTAAACTAAATATAAATATATTCGTGGTGGGCACGACGACGTTCAACTATCGATAGGTATCGATAGTCAACTATCGATAGTCAACACTATCGAAAGTTATCGATGGTGCCCACCACTAGAAATTAGTAGTGGAAGTATTGAATTTAAAATTAAAAGAAAGGATTAGTTCCATTCAGTGAATAGTTGATGACTGATAATCCAAACGTGTATAATTAGCTCTTTATTCACACATTATTTATAAAAAAAAATAACGCCTTAAGACGGATGATGCTTGTAGTGTTTCTATTGAATTTGGGCATCCTTCTGCGTTGTAAACTAAATAAATATATTTTGTGGTGGGCATGACGACGTTCAACTATTGATAGGTATCGATAGTCAACTATCGATAGTTATCGATAGTCAAAACTATCGATAGTTATCAATAGTCAACTATCGATAGTTATCGAAAGCCAACTATCGATAGTTCTCGATAGTCAACTGTCGACAGTTATCGATAGTCAACTATCGATAGTCAACTATCGATAGTCAACTATCGATAGTTATCGATAGTCAAAACTATCGATAGTTATCAATAGTCAACTATCGATAGTTATCGAAAGCCAACTATCGATAGTTATCGATAGTCAACTATCGATAGTTAACTACCGATAATTATCGATAGCCAACTATCGATAGTCAACTACCGATAGTTATCGATAGTCAACTATCGATAGTTATCGATAATCAACTATCGATAGTTATCGATAGCCAACTATCGATAGTCAACTACCGATAATTATCGATAGCATAGTAGTTGACTATCGATAGTTGGCTATCGATAATTATCGGTAGTTGATTATCGATAACTATCGATAGTTGACTATCGATAACTATCGGTAGTTGACTATCGATAGTTGGCTATCGATAACTATCGATGGTTGACTATCGATAATTATCGATAGTTGACCATCGACAACTATCGATAGTTGACTATCGATAACTATCGATAGTTGGGTATCGATAACTATCGATAGTCAACTACCGTTAGTTATCGATAGTCAAAATTATCGATCGTTATCGATAGTCAACTATCGATAGTTATCGATAGTCAACTATCGATAGTTATCGATAGTCAACTATCGATAGTTATCGATAGTCAACTATCGATAGTTATCGATACCCAACTATCGATAGTTATCGATAGTCAACTATCGATAGTTGTCGATGGTCAACTATCGATAGTTATCGATAGTCAACTATCGATAGTTATCGATAGCCAACTATCGATAGTCAACACGATAGTTATCGATAGTCAACTATCGATAGTTATCGATAGCCACTATCGATAGTCAACTACCGATAATTATCGATAGCCAACTATCGATAGTCAACTACCGATAGTTATCGATAGTCAACTATCGATAGTTATCGATAATCACTATCGATAGTTATGCGAGCCAACTATCGATAGTAACTACGATAGTTATCGATAGTCAAAACTATCGATAGTTGTCGATAGCCAACTATCGATAGTCAACTACGATAGTTATCGATAATCAAACTATCGATAGTCAACAACGAACATATAAACGTGTTATTTAATTTGACCTATAAATCCCAGTCAGAATATATAGGATTTTAGGAGTTTTATCTTGAGACAACGGAATATCTCTATAAACTGCATCAAATAAAAAAGATCTTAATAAAATTTGTTATAATGTAGGGGGTCACTGGCAGCTTTGAAATCTGAAATGGGAACCCATATTTGTATTGCAGATTCGGATTCTACGAGGGGATCGAGTTCGGCACGATTCAGTGAGCTCCTACATTATAACAAATCTATTCATCTTTTTTTGATTTGATGCAGTGTTTTAGAGATATTCGTTGTCTCAAGATAAAAAATCACTCAGTATAAATAATGCCTGTTTTGTCAAGCAGTATTTACTAGTTACTTATACATGCATATTAAAGCATTCTTATTTTGGGTATCATAGTTTTTAATAAAATTATATAACAATATATAACATCACGATAATATAAAATACAGACGCGGCCGTATGATATTAACATGACATATGGGCTAATTCTAAGTTTAAAATTGCAACACTGCCAGACGCTCAATGACGGTTAGATGGATGCCAAGTATATGTTTGGACGCTTGAAGTGTCAAAGAATGAAAATTGGTAGGCAAAAATACGGGCGCTTCATACACGATTTAATGTAAGGACGCTTCACTGTGGTGGAGTATCAATTTGTAAATTTTAATGATCAATATTGTCGATTTTCTGTTATTAACAGCTTTGTTACAGATATGCAATATATATACGCAAAGAAATGGTCATTACATGAAATCAGCAAGTGGGCGCTCTAACAGGTTTTCTGTACCGGACGCTCTAAAGATAGAGAGATGTAAATATATATATATATATATATATATATATATATATATATATATAACTGTTAATGTGTTCATAAAATTCTGTATAAATAGTGCAATAGCTAATGATATGGTGTTTTTAATATTTTTCATATATTTATAATATAAATATACAATATATTTAAAATTTATATAATATTTTGTTTAGGGGAATTTGCTTAAGAAAAAAGGTATTGCTACATAAGATTTTTAATAATTTTTGTTAAATAACTGCCAAATTCCGAAATGCAGAGAATTGCAAAAAAAAAACAAAAATTGAATTTTTAAATAAAAGGATGTATAAACTTAGGGCGTAATTTTTTTAAAATGTAGTAATCAGAAGAAAATATAACAAAATATTACACAATCAATTAGTTTCCTTGCTCTCTCTTGCCTCTTATAACTTCATACTTTATTTTAACTGAATAACTTCGTTTCCTCTTCTCTCTCTATCTTTGAAGTTAATAGAATTCTTTTGAACTCCCTGTAACAACTTGTTCCATTTTCATCGTACATTATCAAAGAAATATAAAAGCAAAATCTAATTCTTTGTCAATTTCCACACTAATATCTGTTGTTTATGAAATACGCTTCTTTGTCAGCGTCGTCTTAAATTTATTCCATTTCGCTAGTGCGTATATACACATCTTAAGGCCATGTTATGAATACCTTTATAGATACCTTTGACTGGCTTCGCTTCAAAGGCGTTTACTTATACAGGGAATTACATATGAAGTACCTATGAAGTTGTCTTCAATTTTTTTCTTTACGTCGATGTAGATGACTTACTCTGCGATACTTTTCTCTTCGAAATATGATGCCTACATCGCGTATGTCGTTAATTATATAGTAAATACCCCAGTGACCAACTATATTTATTTCATATTTTATAAATATTTACAAAATATTAAATCTTTCTTGAATATTAGTTATATTAATACAATATGCATAAAATAATAATAATATTTTATTGCAAATGTTTTCTCAATATATTTTTCATAACTCTGCAAGAATATTTTGCTTTGTATTTCTGTAAATATTTATTTTCTATAAAAAACAAAGATTGAATTTTTGCTTTTGTACATTTGGTGCGTAGGACGAATAATAAAAAAAGGGTAAAATATGGATACATATTAAATAGGTATGTACCTATTTAAAATGATAGTTTAAAGATTAAATTAGATAATGTATATCTAATATGATTTAATTAGTATCTAAGTTGAGCGCTGTAACTTTTCTATTAATATATCTGCGTTTTGTATTATAATATTTGTAATATTTGTAAGTTGCGAACGTCAACACAACACCTCTATTCATTACGGTGCCGGTGTTATATGATTTAGTATTGTTTATGCGTCTATAGATTAGGTACATAAAATGCATACCCGCACGTGCGTATCATCAACGTTTTCATTCGTTTGTCCGTTACATGTTATAGTTTATAATAGTATACGATTAGGGCAGATTAGGGTTAACTGTGTAATTAATTGTTGCGGGGTGTGTTTTAGTTTTGTGGTGACTACGGGGTAAGCAACTTTGAACATGTCATGGCATTTATAAGATAATTGGAACGCTCAATATCGCTATGTACAGAAATCGTTTAATAATATAATTGTAGGAATTTTATGCATCATATATATACTGCGTCTACCAGATGAATTGCTAGTTGATTTGCTTAAGAGATTCATCTTGGTAGATAAGCGTCATAACCTCAAATAGAGGTTAGAATACGTTGTGTTGTTTTATTGTTTGTACGTAGAATGTTTTCAAATATTATGAAATAAAGTAAAAATAAGTATCGTAAGTATTAGAATGTAGCTACCACTCCAATTATTGTAAATCCTCCAAATGTATTAGTAGGTGTTGATAATGTTGTACGATATTTTATTCATGGTATGATCTAATACAGTTGGCATTGTTTTAGAGGCCACAAGGAAACGCCATGAGAGCGCCACTACCGAAGATATGAAAAAAAGCCATGGGGTTGTACCTGGCACTAGCCAAGGCTAGACTTAAAAATGATTTAGAACACTTCCATTAAAAAATAGTGATTAATTTGATAAACTTTCAGTACGCCTTAAAAGATACCAGAATTATTGATTATTAACTTGTATGGTGAGTGTGAAAAAACAAGTTCTTGCCTTTTAGACAACTCTATGTATGTTTCAACTTTTCATTATCGACGTTATACATTCTAAATAACCAAGAACAATTTTAGTTCATTTTGACAAATTAAATAGATTACATAAAAAAATCTTAATTTTCATATAAATAATATTTTACAAATATTTTAGAAAAAATATTGCGCTTACATTAATTTTAAAATGTGGAATAAATATTTTAATTGAATATTTTATCTATATTTAGAAAAAAATATGAAAAATATACAAAAACCTCTCACGAAAAATATTTATAAAATATATTTTTAAAAATATCTATGTAATATTTCTGGCTGTTAGGGTAGTGTTCAAATAAAACTTTAACGACATATTTGTTAAATATCTGTTAAATAAAAAGCCAATATCTTTTAGGAGGAGGAATCTTTAGAAGAGTAAGCACCACGAACCTACCCATTAAATAATAGTTTGTGTTATTTATTTATTTACCCAGTTAGATAAAAGCGTCACTATTTTCCCTGATGGCCAGTTAACAGTAAAACTATCAGTTCTACAAGTGCTAACTCTAATCTAGTTTAGAACTGTGTAAGCGCACTAAATGAGGTGATTATCCAAAGCAAATTAATATTGGCTTAGGTTCGCAGCCACTCGGGCGTGGGGGAAATGAGGCAGTATCTAACCAGGTGGAATTCATCAAGGTTAATCGTTGAAGCAGCTGGCCCTTCCTTTATCATTACCAAATAGAAAATTAAAAAGTCCATCAATGAATGGATACATAATAAATCTATAGAGTGGCGGCAAAAATCACTAACAGACAAACAGGCAAAAGAATTCCTAAAGAGATAGAGCCCTGAATTTACTGAAGACCTACTCAGTAAAAACAGGATGTCAAAATGATAGTAGATGGCAAATGACGCCATTAGTAGGTTCTACCAAGAAGAAGAAGAAACACCAGTTTACGTGCTGGGCTAATGCGATGGCCAGGCGAAGGACATGATTTCTAGCACTGGGCGTAGAGAACTACACAGCTAACAGCTATATAAATCAGCCGCCCTCAAAAGTGACAAGTCTAATTAAGAAGGCAAAAAAAATTGGCACCTTCTAGGACAAAGGACATCACAACAGATCTCAAAAGGTCGCTGGGAAACAGGTACACATGGCTTCCCAAATACTAATCTAATCTATTTACGAGATCACACATGTATAGCTTAACATTAGCGAGCAGACATTTGCAGACAATGTCTGCAGGTAAGAGCGAACTTTTACACGTGAATAATGGATGCTGTGTTCAGATTATAGCAACCAGATTGTATATATTAAATTACAATGGTTGCTTCAGAGAATTTTTAGGCGCTAAAGAAGAACTACTGGAATTTGTTGAGAGAAATTCAGTTGTAAGTACACAGTTATTGGAGCTAAACAAGTAGATTAGATTAGATTAGGACTGGGGTGACTCACCAACTTGTTTCACCACGATCTTTTCAGATCATTTGTCAAATCCTCTTTTTCTCCAGAAGATGATCTCTAATTTTACCTTCATAATTAGGCCTAAAATCCTTGAAAGCGATTACTTTGTGTAGCTGCTAGCTGTGGAATTCTCCACGCCCATTACTAGAAATCTTGTCCTCGCCAGCCCGTCACATTGGCACACCACAGGAACTGGTGTTTTTTTTCCTCCTCATGGCAGAATCTGTAAGTAGCATAATCTACCAAGCACATATGCCTGTTTAGTTTACAGTGACCGTTTATCGTTTTGACAGTGTTCCCTATCTTTACTGACAATCAGTAAAGCTTTAGTAAATTCAGGTCTCTGTTTCTTTAGAAACCCATTTTCCTGTCTCTATCCCGTTAGCTTTTGCCACCATTTTCTGGACTGATTATGTATTTATTCATTGACGGATTTTTTAATTTGCGATTTGGTAATACCAAAAGAAGGCCCGTCTCCAAAGAACGACTTTGACGAACCTCGCTTGGCCAGATATCCCCTCACGCTTGAGTGGCTAAGAATCTAGGCTAATCTTAATTTCCTTTCGATGCTCACCTCATTTAAGGTGCTTACGCAGTTCCAAATCAGCTTAAAGTCCACACTTATGGAACTAATCGCTTCAAGTGTGGACTGACTGTCTGAAAAGGTAGCGATGCTTTTACCTAACTCAATCTATTCTTCTATTTCTATGACACAATGATGAATTGCAGCAACTTCAACCTGGAATACCATTGTGCTTTGCTAAAGCATACCGAAAGTGCCTTTTAGGCTTCTCTGCGTATATTCCAGCTCCGACACCGTAGTCCCTTTTAGACCTGTCTGTATACCAGTTCGTGGGCTAATTTCGGCTAGTGTAGTTAAAAAAGCGTTTAGGGATAAACTTGATAATGATTGGCAGAGTAGGTGGGATAATACCTTAAATGGGAGGTGGACTAGGAAATTCATCGGTAGCGTTACACGTTTTAGGAAAATGAGGGTTAATTTATCGTATCGGGCGGTAGAATTAATAACAGGTCACGGTAATTTTAAATCATTTTTATGTAGAATTGGTAGGGTTAATGATTCGCTTTGTGAGTGTGGTGGGGTAGATACAGCGGGGCATGTCTTATTTGAATGTCCACTCACTGATGAGTGGCGGTCGCGTACGGAGGTTAGGGCATTAGCTAGGGGGTTAAATTGGCCGCGACGCGAAACAGATATTAGAGATAATGAGTCGATCGAATGGTGGGAATTTTTTAGTAATGTTGCTAAAGAACTAGATAGGCTACGGCATGATATTTAGATAGTTAGTAGGGTAGCACGCTTATAAATGATATTTTATGCTCTTAGTGGTCGGAATTGGTGTTAAACTATAAATATTTAAAACATAAATATTTATTTAATTACTCTTGGTCTAGAATAATTAGGATTAAGTTACTATTAAGTATTAGAATAGGTACTGCTGTTGTTTTGTTTGTTTTTTAGGTCATCATCTTTCTGTTCAACTTCTGAATGCGTGAAAGGAGCAGCTACGCGAGAACGGCAAGGCTGTCGGAATTTGAGGAGACGTGGGCTGGCTTCTTCGGCACTCAAGGATAATAATAATTTTGGCTACCAGTAATAAGGTCTGGGACTTCTTCCAGAGTAAGGTTTTGCCATGGTTTTCCCTTACTCCGTGGCCATTGATTTTATATAACTATATTATATATAATCAGTGTCCTTGGCGAATGCTGGGAGATAACGAAAGTCGTTCCATGGGCGCATTTAATAATAACTGACAGCTGACTGATTTATAGTAGACTCGCGATTATGTGAACTAATCACATTTTACATTTTTTTATCATTTTTCGAAAGTAATATTCGTATGGTCGCGAGGCTACTGTATTATATTTTTGTTATTAAAAATCATAGGGAAGTTATTTAGTTAGAGTAGGATTATTTCAATTGTTATGGACCATATATTATTAGAATAGGTAGCCTCGTGTAGTACCTTTTCAGGTGGAGCGCGGGGTTAGGATGATTTGTAATAATTTAGTTTTCATAAATAAAGTGTATACCAGTTCGAGTCCGCTCTTACTGGAGTGCCTGTCTCCCAGTCCTTCTTATCTAGTTTGAACTTTTGAACCATGGCATCACATAGCATCCCCAAAAGGAGTTTAAGCAAAACGACTGAGAATGTCCAGTAATACGGAATACAACATTTTGTAAGCAATTTATCACTCCAATATCACATTCAGTGTATACAAGATTTAACTGAAAATAATCGTTCCCTCCTTATTGCATTCCGCACTAGGTTTCTTTAACATCTAACAGAAGACGTAGACTTGACCCATGGCATAGTAATCTACCATCGAAAATTTTACACGAATAGAAAAAAAAATCACCGACTGAGCTTTCGCTGTCATTTAAAAAGGGCCCACTCTAACCGAGAGTGGATGCAATTTGTTCTGGAAGCGCATGAGGGATAATTAATAACGGTTTAGCTACACCGACTCTCCCCAGCGCATTACGTAGCGTACTAAGCATGAGAGGGCTTCTCTATCGAGCGTAGCCGTAACTACATTATGTGAAATAGCGATGCACCAGGGAAGTGAGTATGCATTAGAGTGATTAGCTTACTTAATAGGCACCCGGTTAAGGTCTGTGTCGGCTCCGTTCCGCTAGTTAGTGATCGAATTAGGAGGTAATATTTTCCGATGGTTAAATTCTTAGAATATATTCATGTGATGTATGTAATGTTAAGGAGAATGTAAGGATTGTACTATTTTTGAGACATTTATTTAGCTTCTTGCTGCGTTTCTGCGTTTTTTTTTCGTTTATTTATTTCGTTCGTTTGACGTGGATTAGTAGATTATGCTATGATGTGTGCAACCGAGACGAAATGATGTGAGAATAGCATTTAGCATTTTAGCATTTCGAGAAGATCAGACCGCCAATTTATTATTTTAGTAAGAGGTGCCTCAGCTTTGTCCATTAATTTATACCCATCAATCATAAAAAGATGGATTAGAGAACAAAGTACAATCTCAACTCAAAATGGCGGCTATTTTCTCATCTGCTATCACTTGCTGCATTGAAATGTAGCATCTCTAACAAATTAAATGCGAATTGAAGTTCACAATCTTGATTATTTATGCAACGAAAAGTAAAATATGCGTACGAGCAATTGCATAATTCGCAATTGCTTGCAAATAATTTTTAATTACTATTTCAGTGTGCTGTGGCTTTGATTGCATACATGATGGTACATACTACTGTGGTATAGACAACCCAAGTTTCCTTAGTGTATTTTGAGTTGCATATTTTGATTTGTTTACTTTTTTCCGAGCTGGATTAATTTAACGAGAATTTTTCACAACTTTATCTTTGTTTTGTTTAAATTGAGTTGAAGAGTTTATTGTATGATTTAATTAATTAAGTGTTTAGTTTTTTAAAGTTAATTCCATTCATTAATTTGTCTAGTGTTCGCTAGTGTAGATTTAATGCGGATTCTATTGAATATTGGCGTATTGTAATAAGATTGCGTTGTACGATTTTGAGAGAGGGATTTTCGTAAGAAAAACAATTGTAGGGTTTTGTTAAGGAGTTCCTTGTTCGACTATTGCCGTAAGTAGAGGTATTTTTGTATATCATTGTTGCCATCTTTGTAATTCATTTAATATTGAAATTTAATTTCTGTAAAAAATTAGTCAATCAAGGATTTGTTTTTGTGATAATTGTTAATATATTGAAGTGTGCACATTAAAGATATAAGATCAATTATTATTTTTGTTTGGGAAGATACATTTTAGTTTATTTTTTCTCATTATAGTTCGAATTTTAATACACAATTCCTACCAAAAAAAATGCCTTTTTATAGCATAAGAACTTGTCTGAAAGCAAGAACGCATTAAAATGGTTATCTTGTGCCTTCTACAACCCTTTGTTGCCGTCATTGCATCGGCTATTTGACATCGATTTGGTATAGTGACGGAAGAAACTTCACAAATGTGATTAATAAAAAATAAGATTCGCAGTGCTTGCGAAAGGAACCGCAGTTACCTTCAAAATAAATGGACCAGAACTGAAAAAAAATTATAATAGCTATTTATTTCGACAACCGAAAAGACAAGACTATATCAAGAAGAAAAAGAATGACATTTTCATCGCAGCACTATTTCAGAAAAGTATGTATCAATAATAGAAGAATCTGGATCTCTGATGTAAGACATGTTTCACCAACTTAGGTTTCTGGACAATTATTGCACTATAGTATCAGTTTGGATCCCCACAATGTGCTATTGGGTGTGTAAGGCATAGCTGCTTCTTGGGCATTTGTTTGAACATTTAGATGGATGAAGTTTGAGCCCCAGGTGAGAAACGATCTGTTGTGGAATTTATTCCAATAGTTAGGGTTTTAGCTGAAATAAATTCTAATGATCTTAATACAAACCAAAGATATTTATTATGCAATTGTACAAGTTGTTTCCTCTGGATCCTGTCAGCTAAATTTGGCTAATTTCCAACCTGGAAAGCTTTCACATGCTAGATGGCTTAAAATAGCAACTACACTACTTCATTATAATATTAGCTGCCAGAGCGCTACAAAGCACTTATGCATATGCAATTGTCAAGTTGTTTCCTCTGGATCTTATCAGCCAAATTTGGCTAATTCCCAACCTGGAAAGCTTTCACATGCTAGATGGCTTAAAATAGCAACTGCACTACTTCATTATTATATTAGTTGCCAGAGCGCTACAAAGCACTTAACGTTAGTAAATTTTGTAATGAAGGTATATCCCACGATGTGCTTTTCTATAAAGAAGGATGGACCTCGCCAAGTCTTTAAAACAATTCAACTTTCTTGCTAGTTAAGTGATAATTCTTAAAAAGTAATAGGTCATGTTATATAACGTAGGATAAAAAAAATAAGCGTACTTTGTTTATCCAGAGAATCTCCTGTCAAGCACGATAACTGATGATCCTAAAGTCATACGACAACTTGGAATGAGGCGAGTTTTAAAAGTATATGAGTTTCCAAAGATAAACTTCAATGCCAGTGATTTCACGGAATTACATAATAAACTGGGTGGATATTAATGTAACCGTATCACCTATTTTGGCCAATATTCCTGCAGGAAAATTTGAATCGTTTATTTTAATAGTAGTACCACTGAATTTCTCAGTTTTCTAAATAACACTCAAGCAGCGGAAAGATGTGTTAAACTTACGACAGAGGCATTATGTTCTGTTAGAAGTAGAGTGAGGACGTTGGGTGCAGTTCGCTAACGAGTGGTAGTCAGCTAAGCATCATTTATCTGCGCTACTGCACATACCCGATGTGCAGTAGCGTACCTTTTCGATACGATTGTAATAGGAACTAACTATGATTTAATTGTTCGTTGTAAACTGATTTTGTTGTTTGTAAGTTAATATATTTTTAAACCTAGAGAAAGATCCTTCAACGTCACATGAAGTAACTGATGCACAATGAAAGTATCCAATTAAATCCTTATATTTTAAATATGGGCTTTCATTTTGGGTGGTAAAAGTGTTAGGATATCCTTGTAAAACCGCATTAATTTTGTTCCCTATCTTTTCACAAATCGATCTCCGCTAGGTTATCAACTAGATACTGGCCAAGACTGCCGTCGCTCTCTGCCTATCTCCTACGTGACGAGTTACGCACATGCGAGATTAAAACATCTTTCAAACGAGGCGATTAGTTGATTCCACTAGTTGAACGGATGGTTGTCGAGATAATATTGATATGAACTCTTTCACACGGAATCAACTTGTCCGCTGCGGCGGTTTTCAATAAGTCTCCAATGACAATGAACTAGTTGACAGTAAACAGGCAACTAGTTGAATCAACTAAACCGACTCGTCTGAAAACAGGCCTTAGCCTGCCATGCGAAGGTAATGCCAATGACAAGCTGCACACAACGTTCCACTCATAAAGTCAACAAGCGCCAGATCTATTTATCCGGATGAGAATAAAATCTGGTGAATTAATTAAGTTTACAAACAAAGCTCATTATAAAGTAGCTCAACTAGTGTTATCTTGTAGATTATTGTTTAAAAAGTGATGCTATAAATAAACAATATTTTGATAGTTGAGTTTTTAATACAGTTAAACGTTTAGAATTTATAATACGCTTGTGAGCGCAGAATGTTATTAAAAATAAAATTATCTGATAGTGCTTGCTGTAATACGCGTTCTTTCGCTTAGATTGTATTTCAAATTCGAAAATATGAAAATGCCCTATACACTGAAAAACGAATCTATTAACACGTATATGAAATATTTCTTAATGAATTAAAAAAATATCCAATGAGAAACGTTTTATTAATAAACAATTACTAATTTTAAAATTTATAAACGTTGCATTAATACAATAAACACGCGTTTATATTAATTATGTTTTATTGATACTATTAAAAAAAATCATGAATTATGTATGTGTTTTGTGATTACTGGGATTCAATAAAGCAAAGTATACTTACTTTTTGTCGACAAATGGTAAAGAAAAAAATAATAAAGCAGCTAATAGATGCCATAAAAGTAGAGAAGGTCAATGAATAAATCTTTTATAATGATACTCGTATAAACGCATAAATAAATAAAGAAACCGCTAGAAATTGCTAATCAAAAAAAATAAAAACAAAGTACTAGCTAATAAATTAGCTAATGCCTCTAATAGTACTCTTATTTTATAATTTGTGTTAATCTTAAGTTTACCATCAACATCAGAAGATTAAATCCTTGAGCTTAATCAGATTGTTAATGACTATGTATTAAGGGTTCAGTTAGCTATGTTACTTTCCTTGATACAAATGGAAAGCTCCTCCAACAGCAGCATTTTCTGAGTGTTGGACAAGTGTTTAGTACACTGCATGATAAATAAACTGATCCACAGCAATATTTAATATACATATATACAACAGAATTTTAAATTCAACATTTGATTGTGAATTATCAATATTTCAGATGAGACTAAAATGCCACTATATGTGGGCATTGCACGGATACTTCGTACCTAAAATCGAATGTGAAGAAGAACAAGGAAGTGGCAAGATAATAACGAAATATACAATTAAAGATCTCACAGAACTCTTTGATTCTTTCTATAGGCAAAATTACCAAGCCAGATGGAAGATCACTTTCTCTTCCTTGAACTCAAAAGGAGAACACATTCAGCCATTTCTTATTGCTATCGGGGAAAATATTAGTAGCACGAAAGAAATCTATTTATACCTAGATAGTATTAAATATAATATTCAAAATATTATGCGAGCCGTAGATGTAGGTTATACAAATACCATCTGGTTTAATTTAAAATATCTGGACGCCAGCATAATGTTCTGGAATTTTATAGAGTATTGTTTTTACAATAATAATTAAAAAAAGTTGCAAATTCGGGAAAGTATATGTTCTTATCGAAGAAATAAACCAAAGTCAAGTAGTGTAATTATATCTGAATGATATGTACGAAAGCGTTGATATTACATACACATATAGAAAAAAATGTTTTAAACAAAATAGCATTTTATTTTAAAATCATAGTCATAATGAAATTATGCATTATATTAATTATATGTATATTTATAAAAACAAGACTCTAAGTCATTAATCCAATGAAAAGCTTAATTAGGCACATGATAGCTTTATTTGATACCACAAATAATTTTACTACATATACATTTTTTTTTCATTGATTTAATACGTCACGTTAATTAAGTTAATAAATTATTTTATTGCATGAATGAAAGATTAACATTAGTTTGAAAAATATGTTGTTTAATAACATGAACAATAACATTAAATTAAATTTTCCACGTACATAATTATAATAAATTGTTTGCTTAAAATTATGAACTTTAATATTTATTGTATTAATGTTCACCTGTTTATTGTACCAATAAAGAGGTTCACGGTTTGAAAATTAATAAAAAATATTACATATTACATACACGTAATTTTTTATTGTATTTATGTAGGTACTTTTTCTTTCAGTGTAAGATCGGCCCATCCTAATGTACAATCAACTTAAAAAATTATGACCTAGGTAAATAAAAGTAGTATTAAGTTTTTACATTTGCGTGCGCAGAACTTGATCCTAGTTAATTTCCGTGTAAAGGATTAAATAAAAAAGTAATTCTTAGGATCCACACAAATACTAAAAGAAATAAATAAATAATTGTAAGTATGTCATTATTTTTTGGCTTGATTGTACATCTTAAAAAAAACATTCTACGAAATAACCGCTCAGCTATACCAATGGTGGAAAAGAACCTTAATTTAGTCCTCTTATACCCTTCTTAAGCTACACCCCAACCAATTATTCCCTTTAAAGCAGTGTCGGGATTTACTACAACTTTTATTAAAAAATCTCCCCAGTGAAACGTGGAAATAATAAAAAAAAAAGTCCCCACGCTTTTGGAGATACAAATAACGAACACGTGCTCTGCCGTATCAGAAATGAGAAAGGTAAACAGCATTCCCAGCAAACTTTCACCCTCATACTCACAAATCGAAGCAAAGGATATATTACAAGGGTTCGGTGAAATAGGAGCAGTTTCAAAGTTCAGGCTGTGCCAAAAATACACCTTCCCTAAACCCTCTGCTTCTTTCCCAGGGTAAATATTTACCGTAGTTGTCAAAAGTTTTGCATTTGCACAGGACGCACAACATATTGAACACGAAAGCATCTATATTTTCAAAAGCGTAGAAAAAAGGTAATAGTGCAGGTAAAGAACAGGGATTTTTAAAAGAATATCCGAGGAGATTAAAAGCAGATTTTGTTTAGACGTGAAATGCGAAATGAGCGCACTGAGTTATATAACTTCGGCAGCTTTTAAAGTTTTTACCTAAGTTTACTAGGGAACTTCTAAGTGCATGCTTGAAAGGTCGCTAATTAAAACCTGATGTTGAAAATGTGTTTTCTTTTTAGGTGGGAAAATCTATAATTAAATTATGCGTGAGAGACTAAAAAGGAGGATTGACTTTTAATAGCTCTGAACTGACTAATTAGTTTGGGGAAGAAAGTTAACGCGAGCTTTTGGAGGTTTGTGTATAAAAAATCAATTTCAGTTTTCAGTTAACGTGTTGAAAATAATCGCTTATGAATACAAGTGAAAAAAGATCTGTTAAAGCAAAAAAAAAATGGTTTATTGTAGATATTTGCTTAAAGTAAGTAATAATTTGTAGGTATATTCTAATATCGACAGAGCTGTTACACATATTTTTATTAGTGTTAGTTAAGTTAAATGCATGTTTAGTGATTTTTACTTATCGTCATTCTACAATTATTGTCATTCTTTATAAATAAATATTGTAATTATAGACTGAACAATTTAGCAAATATCTTGCTTACATTAATAAGACTTTGATTTGAAATTCCTTTTAATTATTTATACAAATTTTCAATATAATGCATCAGGTCGACCAATAGTACCTTCCTTGGTAAAGTGAAACACATGTGTATGCTAATATGTACCGATTGTTACACACAGTTAAATTTGACCTAATTACACTAATTGGTGTTAGCTAGTTAACGCATCTTTAGGCTTACCATCGTCCTATAAGTATTCTTATCCTTTCAGATAAATATTGCAGTTATACATCGACGATTTAACAAATATTTGCAGCATATTACTGAGATTTCCATCTCAAATTCTTTTTTCAATTATTAATCCACATATTAAATACACAGACAAATTTTACGTATTGCTGTGAAATGGCACCCCGGGTTTCGGAAATTTAAATGTGTATTTTTATTTATTCCAAATCAGCCTTGTCAAAACAATGATAGAGTTTCCACCATTCTTAAAATTGTTAGTATCATTTTATTTGGTCAGTTGCGTATAGTAAATTTCATTTATTTGTACATTTTGCGTACTCCTGTATATAGTTTATATGCTAGTTTTTCCTTTGCGTTGCGCTGTGCGTTCATCGCACGAAATTGTAAATTTGTTATATGTACGATGTTATCCCTTGGAGGCCCCCAGTTCTTTGAGTGATGGAGGCCGTGCAAGTACATGTTTTTCATTTTTGTTTGCTACCATGTAGGTAATTTTCATTTAATTTTAATCTTGTGTCCGGTATTTTCATATTAATTCATCCATCAAAGAACTCTTTATTTAATTGTTTGCTGTTTTGTTTAAATTGTGTACACGTTTTGAATATTAGATCAGTATTATTGTAAAATGTTTCTAGAAGATTTCGTGTTTTTTAGTTTAAAAGTTTAAATTTTCCGTTTTTCTTTTTGCTAATTTGTATTGTATTGTTAATCACCACGGTTAAGGTGAAGTGAAGCTTTGTGCTGTTAAAATTAAATTTCAATTTAAATTATATTTGTTTCTCCACGTGTAAAAATTTAGTTTGGTTTAAATTTCATGACCGCGTGGAAATTTTTTGTGAGATTGAGATTTATCTTCTGGAACAAATCCTCCATTTTGTTTGCTAAAGGATTTGCATTGTCCTTTTTAAATTGTAGAATCTTATGCAGGTTTGTTTTATGCCAGAATCTTATATTCAAGGTTTTTATTTATCCTGTAAATTGTTTCAAATGTTTTTTTCTGTTTTTTTTAAAATAAATTAAATGATTGTAAATATCACCTTAAATAGTTCTTTTATTTTTAAATCTGCCATTTCAATTTTTGGGGATGTTAAAGAAAGTAATTTTGCACGCCCACTATTAATTTTTTAAAAATTTACTCTGAGATTTAAGAATCTCTGGCGCATTTCATTTTTGCTGTGCTAGCTAAATTAATTTTGTCATTTTTAATTTCTCTTTACTTATATGCTTGGACCATCAGTTCACAGCAGTATGATACATTAAGTCGAACAGTAGCACTGATTATCCTTGGTGAAGTGCAACACATGTTTATGCTGACATCAACCTAGTGTTACACATATTTTAATTTGCCCTAATTTCATCAATTAGACCCAATTTTCGGTAGAGGTAAATTATGGATTATTTGCGATGACCTAGTAAGAGAAACTAACCTGAGAATGTAGGGAAGAAATGAGTTGCAGAATAACTTTCACAAAAGAATCCATGAGATGTAAGAGGAAGAACGAACGTCAATTGAAATCACATTTGGAAACACAAAAAAAGGTTCAATGTTTTAAATGGTTATTTAGACAATAATAATAATAATAATACCTCAGCACTACAGGCCTTGAAGGCGCTTAGCTTAGGTTGCCGGAACACACCGAGCCGCTGAGAACTGTTGTCCGAATGGTCACCCAACAACACAACCGGTATCGCATATTGCTGCTTGACTTTCAAGATTACCAAGGATGCACTCTTCCTTCTCAGCCGTACTGCCGGCATTTGGACAATAATGTATGTAAATTTTTTGGAAAGTTCTTGAGAATTTTGATCTTCCGACAACCATAATAACAAATAGTCATGCTCATTGGAAAATTATTAGGAAGACGTATAGGCGCGTGCCCAGGTGATCGATAGGTTAATGACTGCTGTCTTTGGACTTATTCGTGACATCACATACTATAGTGGGTATATAATGCCCTTTCTGAGTAAAACAAGAGCAGAGTTGACTTACAATCAGTTTAAGTTAAGTAAATTTTACATATATATGTATAAAAAAAGTAGTAACTTAAGAATGAAACCATGATTGGTTCATTTTACCTAATTACACATTTTTACGAAGCATTTTTTTTTAATCTTCACTTTAAAATATACTTGCACTATTAATATTAAAATGAAAAATTGTCACGCTTTAAGTTTTTTTTTCCGTGGTGCATCATTTTAGCACTCTTCTTTCATTTACACCAATCGTAAAGCACGTACGTCAGAGAAGGAAGTATAATCTCGACTCAAAATGGCCTCCTTTTGTCATCTGCTCTCATTTGTTGCGTCAAAAGTAAGTAAGTGGTACTAGTGTGGAATTTGATTAGTCATGAAGAGGCGTCATTACTGTTATTAAAATATATTAAGAAATAAACAAAATGGCAATAAGTTAAATTACTCCCAACGACTGTCAAGTCAACCTCAGAATAACTGTTGCAGTGGCGCCCTTTCTGTAATTTAATCGATTGTCAGAACAACACAGTCGAATATGTGGACCCCTTAGAAATGACAAGTGCATCTTCTTGTCTTATCTCTTTACTGGTTATGACATCCTATCATCTTATACCAAATGTAATATTCCCACAAAAGCTAAATGGCGCCACCACGATCATATTTACTAACAGGCACACTTCGTTCTAGAATAATGCTGTTCTATGTTTCATGACAGGGATAAGGTACACTAGAGATAGTAAACTAAATGATAAAAAAATTACCACGCCTGTGAAATGTGGTGGGGGGAATTTTGAAAGGTTCTGGTATTAATCCATAGAGGGCGCGTCACTAAGAGCGCAGAATTTGAATGTATATCCTATTATTTTCCTCTTATACAATCATTGTTTGAAAATTTAATGAATTATTGTTGCAAACGTACATTCTATGCGAAAACATGATGAATTATCACGATAATACAATCAATTTTCAAACAATAACATCAAGTTTGTGAACGTATTTTTGGAAATAAACAAATACTTCGGAAGAAAGTATTATTTATTTAAAAATTTATAAAAAAGGTGAACTAACGTTACATTTTCATAGCGTATCAATTATTTATAAAGCATAAAGTATTACCTGTCAGCTTCTAGTTATAATTTTTGTAAAATATTTTTGTAGCCACATATTTTACGTATAAAAGTTTCAGTTCGTATGAAAATAAGAGCTCAGAATGTATTATTTCCAGTAAACATATTACACAAATGCATAAACATTGTACAATATCTAATTATAGACAAATCTACTTCACGAAAATATGTATTTGTTTCATTTAAAAACTGCGGTTTTCATTTAATTTTCTAAATGTCAAAATGACACTTAAATAGAACGAAAAACGAATTATTTTTCCTTTAGAACAATAGGTTTTCTTGTAAGAAGTGCTACTTGTCAATGCAATTAAATAAATTTATTGAAACGGTTAAGAAATGCTAGCAATTTTGCAACCTAGAATAAAGAATAATTGGAGTGATAAACTTGTTCCTAAATTATATGCAATCTAATTAACATATTTTTTGAAATGCGCTTTCCTTATATATATGCAACTTTGTGTACTTGCACGTTGACCTCAGCGCTTCTAAGGATTAATACCTAAATTACCTCTCCTTCGGAGAGGAAAGTGTCAGGAATTGTATAATTTAACTTGGACAAGGATGGTTCGTGGTAAGTTCAGAAAACTCCGAATATGTGCACATAACCACGAGAATACGTTTCGTGTAGAATTCGGTAGTTAGTGAACATTGGGAGAATTCCGCATGTGTGAACCCGCCTTAACGCGAATGTGTAGAGCCGGCTTTAGAGGAACAATTTATTACCAATTTCCATTTTCGAGTTGCTTGCAAGATGACAGGCGTAACATGAATTCTATGCGCTTTCCTTAAGCCCAGTCCCATTGTTCCTTCTGTCTATACGCGGAAAATATTGCCGTTTGCAGACAAGAGGAAATTGGAACCTTGACGTCCTCCTAAGCGCTTGAGATATTAATGACGTCTCGAGGGACAGGAGGAAGATTGAAAATTGTGTAGGAATTAGGGTGTTGCAGGATGATACAACTGGAGTTAATACAAAATGTTTTTTTTTTAAATATTGCTTGTGATGTAACTCTCATACTGAGAAGAATTTTTGATCAAATTAAATATAATGCTCTGTTTTTTTCAGAACAAAATGCCCGGGGTACAATTTATTGTTATATTTAAATTTATATTTTCAATTTATATTATTATTATTATTTAGCTTGTCCATTTTTTTTTTCAATAAAAATCAATTAAAAATAAAATAGTAGTTTCAATACACCCAGCGACCTCTCTGATAAGTGAAAGAAAACTGTGAAAAGTGACTTCCTACCTGCTAGATGGCATGGGACGCTTCAAAGGGTATCAGATCGTTTGTCAAAATCATACTCCGGACGCTTACTAACGAATAAGCAGTTTTTTCTCACCTAACGAGCGCACCCTCAAAGCCCCTTCTCGGATTATTGAAATTTGAAATGAGTAATTATCGAAAATCGATGTAAGAACACTAACTGTACAAATAAAAGAAATGTTTCAAACCAAAAACAAGCTTAAATCTTTATTTAGTTACCAGATGCTAGGTTTCATCATAATTTAGACTCTTTGATCACAAGGTACGTATGTTGGAATCTGTAAATACTATATAAGACAAATTACTTAATACAAAAATATGTATTCGAACTTTCCTGGCATTTTAAATGACTATGAGGTTGTGGAAATGCCATATTACGATTTAATTACATTCAAATCAAGGCGCCATATACACGTAAACAGCAATATACTAAATTTTATAGCAAACGATCATCTGTGATTATCGATATTTATTAAAGATAGCTATTTTATCACAGATCAAACTCAGTGATTTTTATATACAACCCTTAAATTTAAATTCCTAAAATAACTAACTAAAAGGCGGTTGATATAAATAACTCCAAATTAACGTATAGTGAAACAAATTATAAAAATCTAAATTTCTGATTAATATTGAAAGGAGACAGATTAAGTCTTTTCTGTTTTAGGTGCGGTTTACTTGATGGAATGCTAACTTGGAGAGGACACGACGCTTGGCAAATCTATGGTACGGGATGGAGTTTCAGTTAGAAGGGCCCCCGGTCTCGGTCAAATGGCATGGAAAGGCAATCTGGTCGGGATTCTTCGTAGGAAATTTTTATAGGGGAATTCTTGACAATTTCAGATATTCAGTAAGGATTTAATTATTCGGGAGCTATATCGATACTTTTTTTAGGTAAACAATTCTTGGAACTTTTATATTTTTCTGAAAGGGTGGCATAAAAATCGTTATTGGAAATTAATACAAACGTCGTCTCTCGTGGCCACCAACAGAATGAGGATTCAAACCAGATTTTTCAGTCAACGGCTTGCGATTATCATCACTAACAGGCAGGCCAACCTCAATTTTGAAAGATATCGCCGTATAACCGACATTAAAATACCGTTATTTTCTGCAGTTTGAAGGGAATACGACACACGTCACCTAAAAGACATCCCGAAGAATGAAAAATCTCTCCGAGCAAAATATAACAAAAACACAAGTTTACTTTATAATAAAGGCAATATTTAGCACCTATTGCTAATATTGTCCATTTTAAATAGCTATCTTTAACAAATTCATAATTCGCCTGTAAAGTAGGCAACTGAGCACACGCCTCACTTTTGAATTACTTGTTTATTTAGTTTGAAAACCAGTTCTAAATGCCTCTAACTTAGATCCCATACCTTAGATATCATGGCAATAAATATATTTTGATCAAATATAATTTTTTTATTAAAAATTATATTATTATAGAAATATATAATAAAAAATTATAAAAATTATATTTAAGAAAATCGCAACCACGAGGGAGCAGACCTAAAATCCAAATACTTTAGGAATCGTTTTTGAACTCTTTCAATGGCAAGACTATGGTAAATATAACCACACCAAAGAGGCATATTCGAGCTTGGTACAAACAAAATAATAATACAGTGTTACGTGTTAAAAACACCTTTTCTTATTTAATCACTCTTTAAGGAATGTTAGAACTTATTTTACTGCTTATTTACCTATTCCATCTTTAACCAATTTTATTGCCGCCTATTTTTGTTTTTTTTTTAAATTTCAAAGCATTGCGCACCTTTTTTTATTTCCCTAACTGTACACTCTCTTATCTGAAACTATCTAAATTCATTTACATTTACTAGTTCCCGAGAATTTTGCTATTTACTTGTTTCGTATGACGTCACGTTCAACCTTGAAGTTGTTCTTTTTTGTAAGTGTACCGCTTTATCTTTGACATTTTCTAAATTCTTAAATTGTCAAATTTTGGTATTTATTTAGATGCATCTGTATTGCAAATTTCATTAAACTCCGTTCATAATTAGCTCCGAATTTAATTATCTTAGTTCATGGTTGGAAATACTTTTGTGCGCACTGTACTTTTAACGTTAGAAATTTCGTGTAAACATGAACACCTGCAAGATTCGATGCTCGGATTCTATTGGGTACCTAATTGCACCGCGAGGCAGATAGAATTCGTTTTTTCTTGAAGTGACTCACTCTCGTACTCTCGTACCCGCATCACGGTGCCCACGGCCGTTCGATAGGCAACGTCCCACTGTATTCCCTTTGACCTAAGTACCCGTTAGTTAACCCCTGTGGGGGGATATCAGGCCAAAAAGGGAAATTCTCCACGGAAGCTGTTATTAGTTATTTTTGCGAAGAAATCTTCTGCTGGAACCCGCTTGAAGCGGATCTCATACGCGGCGTCCAAGCCGAACGTGGAACCGTGTCCTCTTCACCCGTCTTCTTTTCTGCTTCTTCATCCCCGAGGTGTTTGGTGGCCACCGACTTATTGCGTTTTGTTTATATGTAAGTTAATTTTAAGATTTTTTTTTTTTGGCTTTGTTGAAACGAACTACCATTGATTTAGAATAAAAATTTAAAGTTAACTTTTGATATTTTATTTTTCTTTTCTCTCATTGTTGGATAACTGTAACTTTTAATACTTTTCTTTTCTCTCTTTTCTCTTTTAAACAATTGTAGTTCGTGTTTAATTGCGTGCTCGATCGAGTAGATAGATTTTTCTTTTTTTTTTATTTGTAATACGAACTTTGTCATAAAACGTCACTCCCAAAAATTTAATTTTCTGTGTTTACATTTTGTAACCGTTTGGTGTTTTTGCAACTTTTATTATAACTATCAAATTATCAACTTTTAATATAACTGTTTAAATAATTTTTCTTGAGTTTTATTTGATTCAATTTTATTGTCTTCGGCGCATTAGTTTTTTTTTTTAATTTAACTTTTCCATTTGATTTAATTATTTACACATCAATATTCGGCAAGTACCAATCCCTTGTTTCCCCTACTGGAAATTAGCCATTCTGGGCTGTGGCTAAAGTACCGGGCGACAGCGTCGGGCCAAGGAAGGCAACAACTGACTCAACCCAGTGGCGCTCAATCCGACACCTCTCCGGCGCCTCACTGGCCGAAACGACTCCTACAGTCGCAGCGTGGGAAATAAATTATAAACGTTGTTTTATTTATTTCTCCTCCCCCATCCTTTGGTATTTTGCAATCATTCATTTTATTTAATATCCGTATAATTTATTATAAACAATATTTTCTTCCTTTTTTTTATTTTATTCAATCTGGTCTCATGCTCTGGAAAATTGCTACTGTCTAAAACGCCCTGAGAATTCGCTGGTAGCAACAGTGTTTTCAACAGAGTTGAATTGTTTACAAGAACGAATTAAAAAGCCAAGCGCAGGGAAGAAGGACTTACAAATCAGATTAATATGATTCGAGAACTGTAATTGGGAGTCAAAAGCAAGTCCCAAATTTTTGATACAGGTTTGGCAGGCTATATATTAATCTGATCACCGGAGTATTCAAAAATAATGGGATTACTCTTTCTAAAATAAGATACAATCGCATTTTTCAATGTTTAAGCGAAGCTTATAACCTTCTTTTTTTTCAGTGTATATAAAAAAAACACATATCCGGGGTGGTTAGAAACCTTTTTTTTTAATTATAATAACTACAGTATCGTTACGGCAAGAATGAAAAACGACGTTTTCTCGCCTAAATTTGAAACACCTTTTGTTCCCCAGATTTAGAGCACATTTTTTCCTACCTCACCCCCTTGTGTTGTTGTTATGATAACGCCGCAGTAAAAATATTTCCCGAAACTACCCTTTCGAGTCGACCAGCGAGCACGTGCTTCGCATACAAAAAGACCCCTCGGCCTTTACCGCGTCCCGGAATTCAATGGCCCTCGGAAAAATTTATTATCCTCCGCGCTAATTTTTTCTGTTTTCCGATATTTCCGTGCACGCACTCTCCTTTTGTTTTATTCCGTCGTTCTTTTGTTCGCCGGCAACCCGCTTCAGAAAATAATAACGGAGCGGGATATCCGTTATACAAATATCCGAAGAGCGCCCGTGCATAATTCAAAGTTTGGTACTCATCGTGTATTGGACGCGCTCTCCGCGCGTACAGGTCCGACAACATAACGGGCGTAATTATTAAAATTAATCACTAACCGTGGGTCCTTTGTGGTTTAAGGGAGGGGGGAGTGAGTGGGGAGAGGAGGGGTAGTTTTTGAAGCGCGATGGCGGTTTGGCAATGGAGGAGTGGGGGTGGGGGGGGGGTGTTCTAAATTGGGTTTTAATTGGTTCCTCTTTTAATTTTTAATTTTTAATGGACGCGCTTTATCCTCTGGGACATTTTCCTCTCGGGCGTGTGTTCGAAATGGAGCGGGATAGATCCATTATGTCGGGGGAAAACCCCTCTAAAATATTCAATATTTGAGGCGCGTTTTTCTAATTAGTACGGGAAAATTGAAGAGCTTATACAAGTCAGCGTTTAAAATATAATCACTACCCACGCGCGTATGCACAGAGGGCGGGGGGTAATGGGGGCAATTACCCCCCCCCCCCCCCCACGAGCCAGTGAAACCTACTTGTAAATCAAAATTTTACATTTAAAGACAAACACTCATCACATCAACACTAATTACGAAAAAGAGCAGATCTTCTTTTAGTTAAAATAAAAATATCATCTCCATTATCCCCCCCCCCCTCCCCTATAAACTCAAATTGTATACGCGCCTGTCACTACCCCTGCTTATAAATTTCCACTCATGTCTTCTGTATACACAATAAACAACAAAACTAATTTGCATGTAAACTACAATCCAGTTACTTGCTACGTTTAAGTAATTCCGCAAGGTTCGGTACTAGGCCTTTATTCTTTATCATGTATTCTAATGACATACTTCATCTTATTTTCGATTTACGATTGTATGCAGATGACGCCGTACCATGCTTACCAGATTCAGAAGCCAGTAATATTATAATTAACCTATTGTATCAATTACTTTATAGGAACCAACCTCCCCCTCAATAAAAATAAAACAATGTTTTAAAAGACAACATAGAAAATAATACTAAAACTCAAAATGATTTTTTATTTGTTTGGTTTGCAAGATTGGACCCAGGTGAACTACTTCCAGGGTTATATCAAAAAATGCAGATAAACTGCGGGTGGATTGTTTTGCTATACTAAATATAAATGAATTATATCGAAAATTTTAAAATTTAAAATTTTATAAATCAACATTGAATTCTCGATTTAATTAATTTTATACAACACAACAATCAACATAGAGCTATGTTTTATCGCCTTACTTTCAATATGGCTCTTAGGATAACCCAGTTCGGTCGAAACACATAAGCTAAACAAATGAGTCATTTTGAGATTGAATATCGGCATAGTGGCAGGCATTAACGCACAGCTAAAGGTGGAGAAATAGTGGCTTTCACAAGGACTCTCAGTTAATCCACAAAAAATCAAGTTGGTTGCTTTCACCAACATGAGGAAACTCAATGACCTAGACGGCATTAGACTGTTGCTAGTAAAACCTGGGGACTAAAGCCGAGGGTAATCCATTGGCCATATACTGTTGTGATAAGACCAGCGATAACATACAGAGCAGTAGTCTGGTGGAGAAGGACAGAAGTGTCCTCCGCAGTGAAGCTGCTAACCCCTGTCCAGAGACGGGCATTGCTGGGAGTCATTGGTGTAATCAACAACACAGCAACCGCTTCTTTGGAGACCATTGTGGGCCTCCCACCACACTACTGCGTCAATGTGATAGCATTTGACAAAGTGCAACTTTAAGCTCTGATTTCTGGAGTTATTTTGATCATAAAAGTTCATAAGAACATATGTTCAAAATCGCTTAGTTCTAAAGTTGTACAATGTTTAATAGTAAGTTAACATAATAAATGTTTTTATTATAAATTAACCAAATAATTAGTAAAAAATTAACTTATACTAACTGTTGAAAATGACCGCCCCCAACTGCAATACAAGCTTCTATCCTCCGTTGTATTGACTGGCGAGTCCGTTTTAAAATACCAGGAGTATTTCGAATTGTTTGAAAAGTTGCGATTATACGATTTCTCAGTTCATCGACATTTTCAATGGGAGTCGTATAAACTAATGATTTAAGGTGACCCAGAGAAAAAAGTCCAAAGAATTTAAGTCTGGAGACCGAGGAGGCCACGGTTGTGGACCTCCCCGTCCTATCCACCGATCTGGATACGTATTGTCCAAAAACTCGCGAGCAACTAAACTAAAATGCGCTGGAGCACCGCCATGCATAAAATACATTTGTAACCTTAATTACAACGGAACTTCTTCCAGCAGTAGTGCTAGCTCCTCTTCAAGGAAATTGCGGTATACCTCGCCATTTAACCGCATCGGTAAAAAATGTGGACCTATCAAGTGATCTCCAACAATTCCGGCCCACACATTGACAGAGAATTGATGTTGATGACGGGCATTCACTAGTTCGTGTGGATTTTCTTCGGTCCATATGTGATTATTATGAAAATTAATAATCGCGTTCCTAGAGAAAGTAGCCTCGTCGGTGAAGAATATTTGAGCCAAATTTAGGATTTTGTGTTTCATCCATTGACAAAAAGCCACTCTTTACAGAAAATCTGCCGGCAAAAGTGCCTGCACCCGTTGAATGTGATATGGATACAACAGTTGATCTTTCAATATTCTCCAAACTGTGGCCTGACTAATGTTTAAAGCAAACGCAATTTTTCTGGTGCTTGTAGTAGGATGTTCCCCAATTTCATTTAGTACCATTTCTTCAACTTGTGGAGTTCTCACTGTAGATGGGTGCCCGTTATCAGTCGTCCGTTTTTTTTTAAATTTCCCGTTTCACTAAGACGTTGGTGAAGACGGGCAAATATTGAATGATGCGGGATGATACGGTTCGGGTATCGTTCTTCATAAAGACGTCTAACAGCACGCGAATTTCCATTGGCAAGACCGTCAACGAAATGCATGTCACACATCTCAACATTCGTGTAATCGAATTCGTGTAGAAAACAGAAACTGGCAATAAACTAAATGAATACCCTGACAACTATTCACAAATATTGAAATGACAAATAAACAATTCCCTCTCAACACAATAGTTTTTGAAGAACTAAGTGTGATATTATATCGTGTTAGTCATGGTTCATAATTTATTATTAAACATTCAATAACTTTAAAACCAAACCGTTTTGGACATATACTCCTATGAACTTTTATAATCAAAATAACCTCAGGAATCAGCTCTTAAAGATTTCGCATATATTGAGAATCACCCTGTATATAATAATAATTCTTAATATCAATGAAATAGATTAACAACAGAAATTCCAACCGTTTTAAGCAAGAAAGAACGGAAGTTTTTGATTACGAAATTCAACCATTTCCCCCTCCCCGTGAAAACTCCTTATCTTTCACACGCGTCAGCAATCTAAGCAGCCTAGAGTAGTAGCGCATGTCATGGTTGTGCTAGCTTGTCAATTTCAGATGAAAAATTATCAAGGCAATCTCTCCTCCGAGTTTAATATGAATTTCTGCCGACATCAGAAGCGGTGCAGCCTTGTACATGGATGGCATATATTTATGTATAGACGCAGGTGACGCGTTCACTCAGAGCAGCAAAGTCAGCGAAGAAATTGTCGCGTGTTTAATAAAAGTTGACGTTCGGTCGTGCGGCTGACTTATTTTTATTTATTTTTTTCTGAAGTTACCTACTGGTTTATTGGGTAATATATTAAATTTAATGTTATGTAGTATAAATATGAGAAGTGTTATGTCTTCATAATATCAAGCAATAAATGCGTTTGGGATCCTATCAGTGTACTGTATATCGCTGTATTTATTCTTACTCGGTTAACAACCGCACAGGATTTAGGATCGAGATATGTAAGTAAGTGAAACCAAATATGGCTCCTTAATAGTAACCAAACGAGGTGAATTTAACCTCAGGGATGCAAGCCATGTGAATCGACTGATGTATTGTATGTAAAAATAGAAGGGTGGTGTTCACTGCGACTAAAAGATCTATTGTGTCACTATTCTTGCTGTTTACAGCTGGCCACCAATCCTATTCCTTTTAGAAAGTGTAGGATGTCGAGGGCCCATCTAGGTAAGTCTTCCCTCTTCGATTTCACATGTCCCAGTGCAATGCCTCGAGTTGCAAGTGCTACGCAGTTGAGAGAGTGGATGGGTTTTCACCTGTTCCACAAAAATCTGCTTCAGATTTTTTCCCATCCAAGCTTCTCAGCGTGTCCTTTCAGCACAATGCCTGAAAGTATTCCTGTTAAGAAATGCGAACTTGTTTTACTCAGGTTGATGCTCTGTAAACTCTTCTGGTATAAGTTCCAGAAGATTTTACTTTCCTCATTCCCTGGAGATCTTCCAATAACTGGTTTTTCTCTGCTCCATTTCTATTTTCAATATCTTTCAGTATTGTACTGTACTTAACCCGAAAAAGGATTCAGGCCACAAAAGGCATTCCAGCCCTTTTTTGGCGAGGTTTACCGTTATTTCGTTTCCTTCCAACCACTCTGGGCGACGGAACCCAAGGAGGGTTACTTATTTTTTTTTGCTAGCTCATTTAATTTCCCTAGGAATCAGACATCTTGGAAACTGATTTCATGTGAGTTGAGCGCTTGATGGCTGCTTGAATTCAAACATGATGATAATTCCCTGCTTTCGATAATTTCTATAAAGATAAGAATGAACACATTTCCATAGCGTGTATTTCCGCTGAATATACTTGGGTATTTCCCAAGCTAACGGAATATGTAGTTCTAGGACCATATCTAATTCCAGTTCCTTCCGTGTTTGGAGCCATCAGTATAAAGCATTTGATGGCATTTTAATTCAGTTCAAGATGGTGTTATGATCCCACTGCTCCTGTTACTGACTCTTTATGATGAATATCACAAGCTGAATTTTTTTAACATATCATACCGGGGCATATTCAGGTTGATCACCGTCCGGAGATTGAGCCTATCCTAATCATCCTTCCCTTGACCATTCTTAGTGGCGGTTCTTTTCCCACGCCCTCTAACGACGATAAAAAGGTTTCCTACAGCTTGTCTCTACAATTCCCTAGTCGAGGGTGAATGTGTGTGCCGTTAAAACAGATGCCACTATAATAAGAGACTAAAAATACTTCCTTTTACCAATACGCAAATTTTATTTATTTTTAATACCTTTAATACCTTTAACAAAAAAAGATTAAAATTTATTTTTAAATTGGATTCGCCCGATAACGAAGAGATTGCGAATTTTATAACTAAAACATTCAAAGGTTTTATAACTATTCCGAGTCGGCATTCCCCCTGTTCTCGCTACTCGTTCTACTTTCTCCTACAAGAGGGCGAAGAATGGCGGTTGCGTTGTTTTTCGAACTTAGCGAGCCCTTTCGAACGCGTCGGTTTTCGCTGTAAAACTTTAACAAAAATGACTGTATTTCCTGTGGAAGACGCTGTATAAGCGATACCACAGCACTTACAACATTAATAATAAAATGAATTTAAAATACGTTACTTATCCAGAATTTCGAATTCTTACACCAAAAATCTGCCCGCAAGTAGAAGAATCAGAAATTCAACTGAAAACCACTTAGGAAAACTTTTTTTTTCTTGCGAAGAAAGAAAAGAAGAAAAGGAACTTTGAAAATCTTTTTTAGAAATCAAGATGTCGCAATTCCATGGGTTCTTCCAAAAGTTCCATAATCTATACTCATGCAGGATGTACTGCGTGGTTTAGGAACACAATTTTCGCTAAGTATATTTTAAGTTGCATATTTTGGTTATTTATTGTTGTTATCTTTGCTTGGAACAGGTGATTCAAGTTACCGAGAGTTTTTCACAGGTTTTGATGTTGTTTTGTATAAATTTTGTTAAAGAGTTAATTGCATTATTTAATTAATTAATGTTAGTTCTTAAATTATTCCAGTTGATAATTGTCTATGTTTGCTTGTGTTGTTTAATGCGGATTCTATTGAATATTGTGAATTGATAAGCGACTGCGTTGTACGATTGTAGAGAAGGGGATTTGTAAGAAAAACAATGTAGAGTCCTTGTTAAGGAGTCCTGTTCGACTATTGACGTGTAGACATATTTTTGAACCTTTGTTTGCCATTTTGTAATCATTTAATTGTAATTTCGCATTAATTGTCTTTTAATACCAACAAGGAATTCTTATCGTAATAATTGTTAATATACTGAAGAGTGCACTTTATAGTATAAGATCAATTATATTTTTTGTTTAGAAGATATATTTTTGGGTTTTTTCGTTTTGTATGAAGAGTATTTTAATTGTGAATACACGGATAGAAAATAAAGGAGTTGTAGATTTTGGATAATCTTCCGAACAAAAAAACTTTTGCTTTGCATAGGAAATAGCTGTCTCTTTATATATAGAGTCAAGGTGCAGTTAGTTTTTGGCCAAACCCATCAGTTTCAAGGTTTTTGCTTTTCGTTGTAATTTAACCCATTTTGAAAAATATTTGATTGTTAATCAGCATCTTTGGGTTAAAGTTCTGTTCTTTTTTTTTATTTTAAACCTTTCAATTTTTCGGGTAATAAGAAGTCAGATTTCATTCACTCAACAATTTACATTTCGTGGTTAGATTCAAAATTTTAATTCGGCGGAGGGTAATCTGAGGTTAATAGTTCTTTGCGCCCCCCCCTTAAAATTTTATTCCGTAGCTAGCTATTTAATTTTTTTTCTTCTTTGTAAAATTCATTTGCTTTTCATTTAATTCAATAGTACAAGCAGTACGTATAAAGCTGATTTAATTGCCAAAATTCGAGTTCTTAGCTTCAGAACGTCTCTTTAATTCTCAACGGCTTAGGTGCAATCAGTATATGAATATCGAGATGTATCAATAAATGTTGAAGCATACTTAGTTTAGGGAGATATTCCAATTATTTGATAGGCATGCAAATCATAATTTACAACTTAATACCCGCACAAAAATTGTCAAAGGTTCTGACATACGGTACAGCGCTGCGATTGAGTCTGGCAAATATGTATAAGTAATTATTGGCTGCAAATTCTAGGTTTCCAATTCCTGTAACTTAAAAATCCTAAGAGTTTTCTGAAAATGCTGGACTGCTTACATTGGTCTTAAATTAGATTTTCTACGCTGATCAGTTAACTCCATAGGGAAGTCATTAAACCCTACACAATCTATCAGCGTTATGACTTCTAAAAGCTCTATGGTTCCCTCCGCTCCAAACGTATCGACAGCCAACACTGACGCCCTTTAGCACATCACTAAAGCGAAACAACAACCTTCAGGTCAACAATAAACCTTTGTACTTCCAAACAGGAGAGCACAACAATCTACTCATGTCTGATGTAATATCGATTAATTAATACAACTACGTGTTTTCGGGTAACAGCTACCAATCCCTTCACGATGTTCAAGCAGGACTGTTCACCTATAGGAGGGGGGAAGCAATAAATTTCGGACCATTGCACTTGTCAAATAGTGCAAGTGACTGGAGTGTTATTGACCAGGTTCGGAAACAACTTTTTCGGTACTGGATCCTTCGAAATTAAAGTATTTAATTACAATTAAATTTAGGGTAAGTTGTTGGGAGGTATTTACAGTTTCTAGATGGAGGAAAACAGAGGAAGCAGTGGAGAAGGCAATGCTTTAATTAGGATTTTTTGAATGAGCTTTAATTAAAATTCTAATCGGTGATTATGGATTATGTATGGATACCTCAGGTTATCCCATTGTGCAGATTATGTTACGGATTTCTCTTTTTATGAGATCTTCTAAGGATTAGGTGGCAGACATACTACAGCTCTGAATTTTTGTCTATTCGCGGTTTTTTTGGTCAATATTACACTAACACTCAATATCGTTTCCGCCCTAAATACATATTATGCGAGAGTTCACCCATGGAATCTCAATTCACTCACTTCAAGTTTTTTTCTTCGCATGTCTATCGTACAGCTTAGCCAGCTATGCGGACAAATAGACGACGGCTTAAGCAGATATATCTGTCTAATATGTCTGCAGATCTGTCTAAACTGTTTGTAGACCTAACTAAACTGCCTGTCCACTTGCCTGCGTGTAAAATTAAAGAAACAAAAAATTAATCAGGGTGCAAATACTGTAAATGGTTAGGGCCGCGAATGCGTGTTCTTCTATTTCGGCATACGCGGCGTGCATTATTTCCGGTATATTACCAGTAGGTTTGCGTTTGAAGGAACTTAAATTTCGTAGGGACGCGAATAAAATATGGTTTGAGGGTTTAATTACGGCAAGTGGAATTACATTAGAACCGAGCGATTTACAAAGGCCACTAGATATATAGGACCGAATGATCTCCGCGGAATTTTTTAGAATAAATATATATTTTTTAGAAATTTTGTTAATGGAGAAGGTATACAGGGCGGCTTTTATTTCAATATAATAGGGGATGAAATATACAGGGTTATCCACGTAACTGGTTCATTAAAAGTTTTATGATGTTCTATTATTACTTATATTTGAGATTTTGGTACCATTATCTGTTCGATTCGAACTATAAATGTAAAACCTCTCAACCCAAAATATCACTCCGGTTGACCGGAAATGGATGTCAACTTTGTTATTTTAAATAGAATTGATATAATGTTTTATTCATTTTGGATTCTACAACTATAAATACGTCAGTTTCATTAGCATTTTCATTATTAATTATATATATATTATAGTTATATATATATTAAGTTTTTCTTTTTTTTTAGTCATAAGCATTGCATCATTGAGAATTAATATCTCGGTGAATACTGCAAGTAGAGACTCCAAAATTTGCTATGTTATGAATGTAAAAATAACTCTAAAAATGGTAAGCACACTTTACTTCTAACATACAGGGTGTTCAAAACTGAGGAACAAAGTGAATAATTTTCAAATGCAGAAAATCTCTTTTTTTTAAATAGAACATCCCGTATTTAATTCGGAATTAGGAACAAATATATCCCCTATGGCTTTATATGAGCATGTCCCTATACCTATCTTAATAGATTTTGAGATAGGAGCGATTCTTGTTAAACAGACTAGATATTCTTTGTTCAAATAGAACACGCGTATTGTAATTCGGAATTAGGAAGTAACATCATCCCCTATTCACTTATATCAACATTCCCTTACCCATCTTTAATAGATTTTGAGATAAAAGCGACGTTTTGTGAGATAAGGTATAGGGAAGCCCATATAAAGTGATAGGGAGGATATTACTGCTAATAAACTGACCAATTTATAGTTGTAGAATCCAAAAATGAATAAACAATTAGATCATTCATTTAAAAATAACAAAATTGACATCCATTCCGGTTAACCGAAAGTGATATTTTGGTTAAGCTATCTTTGCATTTATAGTTCCAATCGAACAGATACTGGTGCCAAATCTCAAAATAATAAGTAAATAATAGAACAACATAACTTTTAATGAACCAGTTGCGTGAAATACCCTGTATAGTCTGTTTGTTTTAAGTGCATCAGATATCTAATTGTTGTCAGAGATACGACCAAAATGTTAAAGAAGAAGAGTATTCTACATGTAATTCCTTATTATACACCTTAGAACAAAAAACAATTGAGCATCAAATGTGTTACATATAGCAAATACATACAAAAATTTTAAAATGGAATGGATCCAATTTTATTACATATTAATAAAAATCTAAAGAATTCCTCTTTACAATGTTATAAATATGTCATAGTTATCTAATCATTTAGAAACATAAATGAAAAGTCTGTGCAAATGCCCGCTTAGATAAAATGAGCAAGTGCCTAAAAGGTAAGGAGTGAAAATAATTACACAGCTTTAGTGTCAAAATAACTGAGAAAATTCCACCTGCTGTGGACGGACAACCTTGTTTTGCGAAGAGTTTTTTTTTAAGTTGCATGAGATTTTGTCATGTTTACTCCGTTCAGCCCTTTGTCAATTTTTTCGAGGGAATTTTCAACACATGTAGCATCTTACTATTTATTATAGATTAAGTTAATGGAGTTAATTGTTTATTTTATTTATTTAGTGTCAGGTTTTTTTTAATTAATTTCATTCATTTAAATGTCTAGCGGTCGCTGGGTTAGTAGGTTTTCTTCGATGAATTGTGCAGGCTGCGTTGCACGTAATCGTGAGTAGGATTTTAATATATAATATTCAAACCTGTAACTCAGTTCCTAGGTAGAACGACAGCGTGAGACCATGTATTATCTAATTGTTGCTGCATTTTGTTAATACTTTGCAATTTAGAGATTTGTTTCGACTTAAATTGAATTATATTCTGTCCATCAGGAACTCGCGTTATAATAATTGTTGTTATTATGACGGTGCATACTATAGATGTAAGATCGTTTATTATTTTCCGTGCAGAAAATAGATTTTAGTTGTAATTTTCCTCATTATAATTTATAGAGTTAAATTTTTCAATTATTCAATTTTGCTGCTCTCGTTTTTATATTATTAATCACTTCGGGTTGGGTGAATAGAAGCATTTGTGCTTGCTTTTAGAATTCTAATCTTTTGTAAATTGTATAGTGTTCTACGAAATTTATTTTATTTTAATTTGAAACCACGTGTAATTTAGTGAAAAAAGAAATTATCTTCCTGAACTAATTATCTTTGCTTGATATAGGATTTAGCATTGTCCCTATTGTAATTTACAATCAGTGCACTTTTGACTTGAAGCCAGGACCCTCTATTCACGGTTTTACTTTTCCGGCAAAAATTTGTAATTAACATTTTCTTTTTTTTTATAAATGATAACATTCTTAGTTGTATTAAACGACATTCAAAAAATCTGTTCTTTTATTTTTAATTTAAAACCCTTTTCACTTTTTGGTAATTAAAGGAAAGTCAGATTTCATTCACCCACAATTTTCTTTTCCCGCGTTGGAATTCAAGATTTTAATTCGCGAGGGTATCTCCTGAAATTAATTGTTCTTTCTTGCGCCCTTTTAAGATTTTATCCGTTGAGCCAGAATTCATTTATGCATTTTCAAATTTTTTGTTACAAGTTCAGTACACAGCAAGAACGTATTATTATTTTCATCAAAAGTAATTTTTTAGTGGGATTTCTGAACAGAAAGTTATATTATTTGTCCGCAAGATCCAAAGATCTTAAAAATTCGAATTCAGTCTGTGCATCCTCCACCACGAGAGCCATTCGTCGAAGAAGATTCTTCTTAGAAATGTGTTATATTAAAAAAATTACGAATACTCTTAATTTTAACCGACATTAAGAATTAAGTAATATTTAAAATATATTTTACATTGCGCAATAATTACGAATATGGATAGTTTGAAATATGTTCTTCTCTGGCATAATTGCTGTGTCGAAGTTGTACTTGGATTTGTCATGGATGTGATGTACTTTGTGTGTTTAGTTGTCTGCCTTAACCAATTGACTCATTACAGTGATTAGTTGCCCCATACTTTTGGACTTAAAGATTTTCATCAAATTTACATTAATTGTAACTCTAACGATTTTTAATACTTATTACTCATTACTGTTAACTGATGTGATTTTTTGCTCATGGTATATTCTTACTTGTGAACTAATAATATTTTAGATTGTCTCCGATGAAGCAATAAATATGATTGCGAACGCTTAGACCAGTAAATCACTACCTCCCAGTAAAACTGTTTGACTCTGACAAAGTAGTCGATACTTACACCATACTGTAATTATTTAGTATTTCATAACTAAAGTGTGCTAAATTCTCAATTTTCAATTCCGTCAAACCTCTTGCACCTACCCGAATAAAATAGATTACCAGAGGTGGAAAGCAAGTTTACTGAAAACATTCCCCACAAACAAGTCAGATAGATTTCCGTAACCATCCCAAACAATGCCTTAAACTACGGGCGATTTTGTAATGCGCCACCGCGGAAAATAGCGTACGATTCTCTCGTTACGGAAGGCTAGTCAATTATGTTATTATGTTCGTACCGGACCTTGTGTATCGCTCGCCATGGTTGGGGGAAGTCTATTGTTCGAGATGGAACATATGAATGATGCGCTGGTTGTAAATTAAAAGGCGAAAAATTGAGTTTCGGAAGCTCGGCGAGCCGTACGGGTGATTTTTCACACTCGATGTTCGCAGATGGGGTAACTATTTGCACGATTTTTATCCGACGGACTTTTCCGGGGTGCGTACGGTCCCCGTTTTGTTTAGGCGGATGTGTCTGATTCTGATTTCTGGGATGTTTATTTAAAACGGCTGAGGATATGTGTGGTGTGGATCGGGATTTGTTTTCGGTTGTCTGGTCGTGTTTGGTGTTCTTGCGTGGGTGAAAATTTCAAATTAAAATGAGGCAATACTCTACACGTGAGCCTTGAAATCGTTTATTCATTTTGGGGAGAAGAATCCCTTCGCTCTTACTCACCCTTTCACTCAATCTTTTTAAATCTAATTATGGATAGCTCGTTTTTCCTAGAGGCCGCTCTCTAATTTAGGCCTATCATCCCATTGAGAGCGGCTTCTTTGTGTGTTACTAGCTGTGGGGCTTCTCCACACCCATTACTAGAAAACCTTGTCTTCGACAGGCCTTCACATTGCACAGCACATAACTGGTGTTTCTTCC